>VXBJ01004346.1:650108-710565 GCA_013400055.1 Nycticryphes semicollaris | reverse complement strand
GGATTCACTAAAGCTGTGATGCTGAACAGAAAAAGGATTGTATTTAACTATAATGCCCATATTGCTCTGTTTTTAAAAGAATATTTTTAGTTGGCATTGTAGAGAGGAGAAGGCCCTGAAGGAATCTTAATTTTTGAAACCTGATCTCTGTGTGAAAGTCTCTGTGCAAGTCTCTGGTATAAAGATTTGAAAGATTTCATTTAGAAACTTCAATTTAAGTACTTATGATTTTTATTTTTTTTGTGATGTCTGTTATATTTTTCAAGACTTGTTTATCTTTCAGAAAATAACAGTAAATGACTAAATGAGATAGCCGTGTTGCAGAACATGAGCTGTGTTTACAGAGTGCTCTATTTCTGAACTAAATGTTCTGCTTAATCTTGTGATTTATTACTAGTAAAAAAATTCTCTTTAATTTCTAGGAGTTTCTTTTTATGTGGCTTAATGACAGTGGTTTCAGTCTACATGCTTAAGGCCAAACAGAAGGAGACCAAGAGATAAAGACTGAGAGACTCGTATGCTGCAACTTGTGCTGCATTTTCATGGAGCTGCCAGTGCAATTCCGACTGCCCCCTTTTTCTGGGCAGAACGATAAAAGGATGGAAAAACAAATTGACACCATGAAATTTTTTCAAAGACAGAAATACTTGTATCTAAGCCAGATGTGTGTTCTGAAGTGCATGTATCTTGGAAAACCAGGCTATGCAGAACAGTCCAAATATAATGTTTATATCTAATTAATAGACCTCCAAGGTGGTGTCTCTGTAATGCAGCATATAACCGAATGACCCGATATGAAGTGGAATTTATAATGTTACTCTTTCCAAGCCCAGCCAATTTTAATTTTGGAACTTCACTTTTTTTCTTGACTGACACAAGTTCTGTGCAGCCTCAGAAGAGGTGAATAAAAGAACAGAATAAAATGATAGAATGGTTCATGTATGTACATTTTCTAGTTCAGATATTCAGAATTTTAAAACCATTTTCCAATTTAGTCACTGTATGGGCACCTAAAAATTTCAGAAAATGAGAAGACATTTTGAAACAGTTCATGGTCTTTCATCATGTCACTGCTGAAACGTATTGCCAAGATGATAGTGAAGACCTGATAGATTCGAGAAATATTTCATGTCATACATAGGATTTTTAATCTGAGAGGTAGAAAGAAGATATTGTGAGATGTGGAGTTTCCTAGTTGCTGGCAATAGACTGTGTCTATGTGGGACCATATTTAATTTTTGTTGTAGCCATGGGCATCTGTGTGCTTTCAGGTGTCTGGGTGTAAGTGTTGAGGATTGATTGATCCCAAATTGCCACTTGTGGGTTATACTGATGGGATCTGGGTCAGGAGTGATGCCTTTCCACGGGTGTATTCAGTAAGAACACAGTGTATTAACACACAGGTCAGCTCTGAACTGCTCTGTTCCCCATGTTCTCTGACAGAGGTCTGTCAAATTGCATCAGAATATATTTATACACGCTTATTGATGAATTGCAGAAATCTCTGAATCTTACTAACAGCATTTCAATATTTTAACCTTCCTGTATCAATAATTAATTTCTCTTTCACTACGGGTCAGTGTTATATGTTGTCTTTTGCACCTAGACTTGAGACATTACGTGATAGGTGTGTGTTGGGGCAAAGTCCTTACTGTTTATGTACAATGGGAAATGCTAAATGAGACAAGTTAAGATGGTCTCATCTAACAGATTGTTTTAAAACTTTACAAAGTAAAAGACCTATTCACAAAGTCTCAAGTTTACTGGTTAAGAGCATAAAATTCCTTTTCATTTTTTTTAATTGTATTTCTAACTTTATTGCAAGCTATGTCTCTTAATTTTGAAAAGGAATTTTGTGCGCTAAAGAAGTATAAATTATTGTAAATGTTACATTAAAAGACTCATTTCTCAACCAGTTTGAATTAGATTTTCCAGTGACAAATGCCTCTTCTGCTCATTGTGTAATGATTAGACCTGTTTAAAAAAACAATTTCTAGAGCTTCTAAATCAAATTGCATTTCTTTTGTATATTGTAAGGTTTTTAACTGGTATCTTCGGAATGAGTGCATGTTCATATTGTAATGCTACTGAAATAGCTGGGAAAATACAGCGATGAAAAATCACTAGACTAGAAAGAGCCACTTGTAGCATCAACAGTAGTTTAACACAAAGAGGGAGAAGAGTCGACTTTTTCAATAGCTTGCTTGTAGGGCCTGTTTGCATGTGTGGTGGTACCTGTTGGGCCAGGCGTAGCTTAATTACTGAATTTCTACTATGCAGAGGCTACAACAGGAAAATGTTTTTGCACTGGTCTGTTTCTGTGGGAAAGGGGTGGTTTTTTGTTTGTCTGTCCTGTGGATAAAGAGACACTTTCTGTGTATCTATTCGTACATCCCCGTGACAGCAGCCACTGCAGGGGGGGCTGTATATTTAACTCATTGGTCTCCAATACTTCCATTTTAAATCCATTTGAATTTAAACTTGATTCTATATTTTAATAGTATACCAAAGAAGTTGGACAACGTTTATCACCCTAATCTACTGGAGCGGTTTGTAACGTGTCCTGTGCTTCATCAGCCTTATTGCTGACTGGGAAGCCCAACAACCACCTTTGGTAATTTAGAATCTACTAGTGAAGTGTGGGCATTTATCAGTGTTAGAATTTTCAGGTTGAAGCCAAAATTCATTTGTTGACATGTTTATTGAATGTGCTTTTATTTAATAAAGAAGAAACGATGTACTTTATTTACTCTATTTACTGCTATGATAGGGATATGCAAATGAAGTAGAGAATTTTGTGATTAGTATTTTACAGAGTCAGTAATTTACTATAATTATATGTTTTAAATCAGTGTAATCACCATGTTCTATTAATCAGATTCTTTCCTGACTTCTTGTAGGATTCTGAGTAACAACAAGATCTTGTGGTTGAAGAATGGCTCTTTCTTTGGACTGAGATCCCTGGAGAGACTGTGAGTAACTCATCAGCCTTGCTCCACCTTCAGTTAAATAGTATTTGCATTTTAAATATAAAACCAAACACCAGGTAATGAAGTTGAGATGTTCTGAACTGTGTTGCACAGTCGAGTTTGTAGGCAGTCTTCAAGTTAAGAAACAGCATAAAAGTGAGTGAATGGGGATGGATGTGGAAAACGGAGGGAAGCACTGCTATCAATTTGGAACTAAAATAAACATTCAGTCACAGGCTTGTACTACACTGTGTACACTACCACAGGGGAGACTGGTATGTGTAACGGTAACACTAATGTACCTGACATGTAGTTTGGGTTATTTAACTCATTGGTCTCCAATACTTCCATTTTAAATCCATTTGAATTTAAACTTGATTCTATATTTTAATAGTATACCAAAGAAGTTGGACAACGTTTATCACTAGAGCAGAGGATAGCACTGATAAAGCTCCTTGCTTGTATATTTCTACTAAATATTTGGAGAGGGGAAGAGGAATGAGGTTTCCGTTCTGAAACTTCAATGGAATAAATGAGCACTACTGCAGTAACACTGCTTTCTGTGTATATGGGTCACTCATTTGAGAATAATCATGTGAGCAAGTCTAAAAGGCTTCTTTTTTATACCTATGGGAAACTTACTTTGCCAGTGCATCTGAAATGAGTAATTATATAATGCTTATTTTAAAACATCTCCTGCATCTTAAGTTAAATTATTTTTATGTTGCTTTGTAAGAATACATTCATTATGTAGAGCTGTTGATTTAAAGTAGTTGCTACATTCTTGAATGCATGAATGTGTTCTATGTTGTATGAATGTTTCCATATACAAAAAACCCCAAACATATTAAGATCAACTTTAGGTAATATTTTTCGCCGTATAAGACCATGTGTGCCAATTATGGTTGTGTAATAAGGTGGGTAAGTATATGATACTGAGGTATTTGAATATTCTATCTGCAGTTTAAAAATAAACCATGTATATACAAGGTCTGGAGCAATCCCTTAAGCACCTTGAAGATTTAGGATAAAGCTAACTTTCTGAACAGATAGCTAAAGGAATCCTAAATTTTCTCTGCATATAGTTATAGATGTAACAAATACTACTTTAATATTGGCAATATTAGCTAGTATAGAATGAAGAGTAGTTGTGTATTATTTACTAACTGGTTTAACGTTAGGTGTAATAACGGTATGAGGTTTATAAAGATGTTTACAAATATTTTAGACAAAATGATTTAGGGGAGAGGATTACTAATTTATTGCAAGAAAGGAAATAAGTAAGTTAAATTCTAATTCACTTAGAAGCATTAGTGTTCGGAAATTGAGCAAAATATTTCCTCTTTTTTTAGGTTTAATTTACACTGAGGAATGATAATGAGCATGTACTTCTAAAAACTTTAGTTATCTAGTTAGAGAAACACTTCAACATGAAGAGACATTGCAAACAGTATCGAGAACAGTGTGTAGCCTTCGAGAATCATCATCATCTAAAACTTCTTAATTTTATTGTATTGATTTTTTGCAACATTACATAATATCAGTGAGTATCATCTCCTCTGTACATGATTCCATTTGGCCATGACTTTAATACAAAATCCGTTAAGTGGCCCTTGCCAGAATTCTGTTCATCATCAGATTTGGATTCTCCATCTCTTGTTCACTGGCCCCTTACAGTTCTTATCAAGATCTGCAAAGGCCCAGTTTTAGCTGGCGGGGTGAGAATAGCTGGAATCATCTACTAAGAGGTAGAAGTAGTGAGTGTGAGTGAACTACATCTGGATGAGTGCTCCTAACCTTGAACAAAGGTTTTCCCCAGGCTTGCCTTTTGGCTTTTCCATACAAGCCAATTCAGAGCAGTGCTTCAGATGCTTAAAATGGAGAACAATGACAGCAACTGCTGTTGATGTTCATGTCTCATCAAAATGGACCAAAAAAGAATTTGTATTCCTTGTCTGAAAGGGGAGTTAGAAAATCTTATGAAGTACGGTTGCAGGAAAATCCAGGTTCCTTTAAGATAATGTTANGAGCTCTCCCTCAACCCCCTCTTCCTCCAACTGAACAGTCCCAGCTCTTTCAACTGCTCTTCAGAAGATTTATTCTCCAGGCCCTTCCCCAGCTCCGTTGCCCTCCCCTGCACTCACTCCAGCCCCTCCAGATCTCTCTGGTGTTGAGGTGCCCAGAACTGGACACAACACTCAAGGGGTGGCCTCACCAGAGCTGAGTACAGGGGGACAGTCACCCCCCTGCTTCTGCTGGTCACACTAGTTCTTATACGGCCAGGATGCCATTGGCCTTCTTGGCCACCTGAGCACACTGCTGGCTCATATCAGGTGCTTAGAAACATGGGTGTGCTGGAGTTAAGGGTTACTCATTTAATTTGATTTTGCACTCCTTGTAGTCCTCCAGAACAAAAAGTTTAGTAATGCAAATGCCATAGTGACAACACCATGCCTGTCTGGAATTCTTTTGTGGTTACCATGAGATTGTGAGCCAAAAGAGTGTTAGCTTCTGTGAAAAATGAAATCATTCAATGTTAAACTTGAAAACTTTAGAGGAGAGGTAAAATTTCACGTGGAAAAAATCAGGTGGAACTGAGTGATGTATATATTCTGGTTCTTTCCTGTCCTGGAGTGCTCAAAACTACTTTTTGAGCAGAGAATGGTTTGAAGTCCTACACTGATAAACTAGTGACAACTTTCTCCTTATTATTTTGTTTTTCAATGTGTGTCACAAGAGGGAACTGGATTACAGAAGTACCAGTCCTCCCAAGGTGATTTCTCAACAGTGTGTTACACAAGTGAGAGGCTTCATTAAGTGATTGTCTTAAACTAGGACTCCTCGTTTTATGCAACTTTAATCAAGAAAACTGAGAAATAGAAGTTGCTTGCCCTTTAGCTCTCCTTTCCAAGAGTAAAACAGAATTGATGGCTCTAGAGCTATGACTATTGTAGAACTCTTATGTCGTGCATGAAATGCAGTTTTTTCAAAATATAGTTGAATCTGGTTTGTATTTGTTTTTGCAGGCTTCTGAGAAAATTGCATTTTTTTTTTCCAACCATAGCATGAGTATGACAAGGTTTCCATTTCAGATGGTCTTAAATTGTGTTACTGCCACCAAAGGAAATCCAGTAGCAGGTTTTCAGGTGATAAAACCAGCCAGCCAGGAAAAAACATTTGGGGATACAGTTATTTCCCTTTCAGTAACAGAAATATAATCCTGTATTTAGTAATATTTAAAATGAAACATTTACCAATATCTGTAATAAAAAAACTATATAAGTAATGGTTGTCAAATGCATTTATGAAATGTTAGGTTTTTTCCTGGGCAGTTTGACAAACGCCCTCTCACAAAATAAGCTTTTTCTGTATTTTGTATGTGTGTGAACAGTGACTCACAAGTGATCTGTAGAAATGGCACTCTTGCTGCACTTAGTTTGAGTTTTCTGGAACTAAGAATTGCTGCCTTGTGCTGTTTTGGACAGCTTGACTCACAAATGTGTTGTGGCCTCTGAAACATGATGCACCTCTGTGCCACTGGGCTTACTTTGTAGTATTAACAAGAGGCATTAGGGGGTGAATGTCCTTCCTTAAATACCATTTGGAAATAAAAATGTTCTGTAAACTTGGGGTTTGTATGGTGCTTGGTTATATTGGCCTTGACTACTCCCTTGACTGGGTTGAAAATCAAAAGTGTAGGTAAGAAACTAAATAAACTTGTTTGAAGAAATCATGGTAATGAAACTGCCTGTGAAAACATGAAGGGTTTTATGGACTTCAATCAGAAGAGGTGTACAGACCATAAGTTCCACAGATGAGTGAGCATCTCAAACCCATTTCCATGATACACCTTCTGGAGGTGGCTTCGTATTCAGAAGGCAGAGAGTTCAGTTTAGATTTGAAGTTTGGGGCAAAGACTTGACATCTTGTAGCGGCTTCAGCCCCAGTGCCTTCCCTGCCTGTAGTCAGTGTCTTATGTTCCTGGGAGATGCATTGATTTGAGCAGGGCAGCACTGGTTATTGTAGACATTCAGGTAAGTTTTTCATGTGCTCTGGGTATCATAAGAGAAAGGCAAAGTGGGTTTTCAGAGCCATGAAACAGAGAAATAGTCTTTCAAGTGAGTTTAAGCAATGTGGTACCTCTTATTCAGTTAAAAAAGAGTTTTTGAGGACCTGAACAATGGAAAAATTAAATTCTCTATAGTTTGATGGTATAATTATTCCATAAATTACAACAATATATTAAATAGAAAAATGTGGCTTACAGTTTGATTTTTAAAATTGTTATTATTTATTTGCTTATTTTTAACTTATGGGCAGTGGGGTTAACCATTGATATTACCCAGGGTATCATGGGCAATATATGACGTGCACCCTGCTCCAAAGACATTGCAGTCCCTGAACAGTGTGTAGCAAAGTCATACTATTAGTAACAGTTGTTTGAGAATATTTACCCTCTAATATCTCTTCTGGAAAATGCCATAGTCCACATGTTGCTTCTGGGGACAAGGATGGAGGTTGCAGCTGTGCTGGACCCATAGTTAAGATTTAGACTGGGAAAATAAGCCTTATTCTCTCGTCCTGATGTCAGATGGCACAAAGTGTGTATCTGAGCTATTACTCACACCACTCATTTTCTTCTTACCCTCCAGACCAACCACTGCATCACAATTCTCTGGAGAGGCCCTGTCCCATGCAAAGTCCCCGTGTTACCTACACCTGGGGGCAATCTGTTGTGACAGCTTCTCTGCTGGGGGGTTCCTGGTGCTTAATGGAGCTGAAATGGCATTTGCACATTTTCTGACGTGGGTGTGTTAAGTCTGTCTCTCTCTGTTTCATAAAGAAATGTGCTTTTTCATTAAGTTTATAGGAACATAATTACCTCGGAGACTGCTGCTCTTTTGTCCCCTGTGGCTGAAACTCTTTGACGGATTCAAAAGCTATGTGGAGGGAACCAGCAAATAAAAATAAAGAAACATAAGCCAACAGACCATGATTGCATAAGCACTCTTTCCTTAGGAAATCAGGATGAAAGATCACTAGGCAAAATTGCACATATTTTTTACAATTGACCCAGAAGAAAAGCATGCCAAGTGCCAATACTTCAACCCTGACTTTTATAGAAACTTGCTGTTACATTTTCCCAATATTCCCAGACATGTTTCTAGACAAAGAAAAATAATACTGTAGTATTTGTAAGAATTTAGCATTTAATTTGTTTTTTGTTTCAGTTTTCTCTGTACAGCTAAAAAACTAAGTCTGGCTTGACCAGGTCTCACTTAGATTGTGTGTAGCTTTATGAAGTGGTGGTGTGTGATAAACCATACAGGCCAGGCTGGATGGGGCTTTGAGCAACCTGGTCTAGTGGGAGGAGTCCCTGCCCAGGGCAGGGGGCTGGTACTCAATGATCTTTAAGGTCCTTTCAGCTATTGTTAGGTAAGATTGCATAAAACCTACTTGTGTAGATTTCAGTGTGACATTCTGTAACTGTATATTGTGTGCTGTGCAATTGAAATAATAACACTTTAAGTTGAGGGAATAATAGGAAATGCAAGGAAAACAAAATTGACCATATTAAAAACCCATGCTGCTAAACAGCTGGTATAAAAATATGGCATTTAGACATTCTTTTGCAAAACTCAGTGGATAGAAGGGTAAAATACAAAGATTTATTTTTCGTTATACTGATGTCCTTCTTAAAACATGTAATTTATGTTCTTTTAAGTACTGGCCACTTAATTTTTTTTCCTGCGTATGTGAAGTATGCTTGGTTGCAATATATTCAGTACTAAGGCAATTATAAACATTGAGGTCAAAAAAGGACAGCTCTGAAAATTCATGAGATACCGAAGTTAAGGTAACTGTTTTTCCAAAGAGACACCTATTGCCTAAACAAAGACATCTGTTTAATATCTTCAGCAATGACTTAGACAGTGGGGTTGAGAGCACACTCAACAAGACTAAGGATGACAGCCAGCTGAGTTGTGTGGTTGACAGGCCTGAGGGACGCGATAACATGCAGAGAGACCTGGACAGACTTGAGAAGTGGGTCTGTGTGAACCTCAGGATGTTCTGCAAGGCTAAGTGCAGGATTCTGCTTCTGGGCTGGGGCATGCCCCAGTATCAGTACAGGCTAGGGGACGATGGGATTGGGAGCAGCCCTGAGGAGAAGGACTACTGGTGGATGAAAAGCTGGACATGAACTGACAATGTGCACTTGCAGCCCAGAACACTGTATCTTGGACTGCATCAAAAGAAGCACGGCCAGCACATTGAGGGAAGCAATTCTGCCCCTCTGCTCCACTCCTAGGAGACCCCACCTGGAGTAAGTAATGTAATGAGAAGTTTCCCCTATCACCTTACTTAGCTACAATATCTTATTCTGGAAAATAAGATAATTCATTATTGACTATTGAAAATTGGACAACTTTATTGCTTAACAGTATTTATTTATTGACAGTTTGCTTTTGTCAGCATCTGATCCTGGAAGATATTTTGGGCATTAAATTCAATTAAAAATACAGTTTTTTAGCCACTCTGTCTTTCAGTTTAAGGTATTTAATATTTTTTAATCATAAAGGTATTTGTGTAAAAAGGAATTTTATGCATGCTGTAGCAAATGCCTAACAGGTAATATAATACTGTATGTGGATGTTAAATGAGTCTTTTAAAGGAAGATCTTTTGAAAGAAGGGGGTTTTATTTGAGGCAAATTTTTGGTTGTAAGAAAAAGTTAGAAAAAGTCCAGTGATGATTTTGTAGTAACATTTATTTTACCTTGCTACCTTACGGGATTGGGTCATTTCTTTCTTTTTGATGCATTCCTTCTGGCCTGACTGGGAAGGCTTTAATGGCCACAAAGACATGAGCGCAGAGAGAGGATACTGCTGCTCAGTGGACATAGTTTGTGCAGCTCCACGTGTCACAGCAGTTGGTTTGGTGGCTACGTTGTGTAGTAAATATCACCCACACTTTTTTGTAAGCAGCGAAAAGGCAGGTTTGGCAGCAGGAAATTGCATTGGATCAGAAAAATTTTTAATCTTTGGCATCTATGCAAAGAAAAACTCAAAACTCTCAAAAAAACCCTCCTGGGAACTCCAGAAGGTATAATGTCCTAGTATGCAGTATCAAAGATGGATTTAGCATTATATCAGGAGTTAGAAAGCTCTTGTTATGCTTAGTGTGACTGTCAGAAAGAGAAGAGTTAGAAATTAAAAGAAAAATTACATTACCCTCCTTTAAATAGTCATATATACTGTCTTACAAGCATGAAGTAACTATCAAGGCACTTGTAATATAATCTGACAGAAAGATAATGTATTTTTTCCCTCTAGTCATTTGTTATTTTTCAGTACAATACAACTATTAGACATCACATACTTCGTATTTTATAGGATAAGACAACAGGAAAATACCCTGTATGTCTAAAAATGAACAGTAACTCTAAAAAGAGAGGATGTTTACTTTAGGATATTACGCTGTTGTTTAAATATAGTAGGAATTAACTCTGAAAAACAGGTTAGTAAAATTATTCCCATAGTTTTAGTGCAAGTGTCCAGAACCGAGTGCGTTTCCCATCTTTTCATTCTACCTTAAGCCTGGTTTTGGTCTGTGTCCTGAACTGTCACATTCATTCTCTGGTTCTAGTGGCACTTTTCCCCCTAACAGGAAAAACACGGGCTACCGGGCCGTGTCGTTACCCAATAACGAAACCTAAGACTTGTCAGGGCTGCATTCCCTCATGGGCAGTGCTTATTGGCACAGCGGGCTTTTATGCCATTCTGAATGTGCTGCTGGGATTTCATTCCTCCAGTTCTGGCACAAAACTATATTTCAGCTTGGGCACGGAGTTGCCGACTGCTGGTGTGTATGTGCTAGATATTTAAGACATCAGTGGTTTACCAGGTTGCATTGCTATCCTGTTGAGTGTAGCCACATTTTTTTTCCCTGACAAAACAGATTTGTGTTGGAAATGCTAGCATGGCAAAATAAAAATGTTTGTGTGGGGACACAGCAGTTTCAGAAACATCTTTGGCATAGATGTCAGTATTTCATTTCAACTGTTTTGTATTCACAAAATAGAATCCTTTTGGAATGATAGCACCGAACTATACCACTGAGGACTGATGCAAGCTGTACATCTTTTCTCTAATGAAAAAGCAGACTGGCTGGATAATTAAGAAAAATAGAAATGTGATTTAAGGGCAGTTTGTATAAAGCCCCAGGGTAGCATCCCCAGGGAAGCCAGGCTGGTAAAAATTAGTGTTAGCCAATTGAAAACTGAGATTATCTTGTGAAGTGAGCTGTGAGGTAAGTTGATAGCAAGATCTTGTGTTCAGTATTTTGTGGTTTTGGTCCCTCAGCTGTAGGCTTTTGATGGAATAATGTTTCAAATATTTTCTACATTCATGTCCAATGAATGTGGGTGTTAGGATGTTTACTGTTGAGAAGACCAATGTTTGATGCCTCATCTCACAGTATCTGGACACAAAATGTAAGAGACCTTAAGTTCTGAGTAGGAACATCTCCTCAATGTCACGGTGGGCTCAGGTAAACGTATCAAAAGAAAAGATCTGAACTCTGTCCTTCCCTACCAGCGAGTTTTCTGGGCCCTACTGATGCCTTTCATCATCTCTCTATGATCAATTGTCAGACATTTCTCATTTGCTTGCTTGTAAGAAGAAGACTTTATATATATGTTATTCTCTTCCAAAAGTTCATGGGGGCAAGTGGGGTGTGAGGCTGCTGGCTGTAGCTGAGGGAGCTGGGTTGCTGCTGCCGCTACCACCACCTGGATCTGGTTAAGAATAAGATTTGAGGTTTGTAGTGTTTGAGCAATTTGCTCCTGCCCAAGCCATGATGCTTGTGTTTCGAAAGGACATGGACAAGTGTAAAGACCTTTATGAGAATGGAATTCCTGGCATACTTTTGAAAGAACTGAAACAACTGGAAACTGTTTTGGATGATCTTGACCCTAGAGAACACGCAAAATTTTTTAAGANTGTTGGACTCGGTGATCTCAGAGGTCGTTTCCAACCATGATGAAGCTGTGACTCTGTGATATGTCTGTAGACTAGCCTGTGAGGTCTCTAATGAAAACGTGCTGTAACTCATTCATATCATGCTGGTCCATAAATCCTCCAAGGACAGCCAATTACCCTGGTAGCTTGTTGTCTTCAAAAGTTGTGGGGATGCCTGCAGAAAGCGTAGCTTGTTCTCTGACACTTGTGCTTCACCAATAATCTCTAAGAAGGCAAAATTAAAAAAAAAAAAAAAGTAGAATGTACTTGAAAAGCAATAGAAAGAAGGGCTGTGTTTTGTACCAGTTTAGTTTAAAAGAAAAACAATCCCCAAAACAAGTTGTCTGAAGTAGTTAGGAAAGCTGATGTAATATAACAGCTGTGGGCAGTTTTTCTCCGCACTTCTTAATATAGACCGAATTGATTAGTTGTGAGTAGTATAGTACTGTGTGTGTCAAGTAGGTACAAAATGGTTGTTCTCATGAGAAAATTGCATGCAGACTTAGCACATGATAAGCTGTCTTGTGTTAACACAAATTGCCTAGTTCTTGAAATGGAAAGTGACTGGGAGAGCTATAGAGGATGTTTGTATAGTCTGAGCTATGCAGATATTCTGGGGAAAAAAGAATTACAAAATTCCTCTATGCACTACTTTAGAAAGTATTTTGCTGAGGAGAATACAGAAAGAAACAATGTGCTCGAATAAAAATGTGTATTTTTATTTGCTTGTGAACTTGAATAAAATAAATTTGATAGTGAGCTTCATCTTGTGGAAATAAGCAGTTTGAGTTAAAAATAAGCCATTTGAGTTAACATAGTGCAAGAAACTTATTGAAGCATAAATAAAATATTTTTATCATGCTTTTATAACCAAGAAAACTGCCAAAGGGGCAGCTTGAAACTCTTCAAATCAATTAATTTCTGTCTATGAAAAATATGAAAGATGCTAAATCAGGAAAAACATTTTCGTTGTAGGTACCTGAAAAAAAATATTAAAAACCCTCCCCTCTCAATGATAAAGGTAACACTTTTGCAATGATGCTATAATTAATGGCAAATGAAAGAAACATTTACAGCTCATGTGCGTTCCCCAGACACATGCTGCATTTGTTATTTTCATCCAGTGTGCTTACCATTTTTTTATGTTCAATATTCACTTATGTTTCTTAACGCAAAGTAAGTGAATACTTTTTAAAAGACCTTAAAGGCAGGCTTTTCAGCTGAAACGGGAGTTCAAAGCACATTGTGTTCAGAACAAAACAGTGTTTGCTCTACTCTGTCAGCAGCGAAGTTGAGAATTTGGTAGCTTTTTTCCCCTTTGTACCATTAATTGCTTTTAGGTATTTCTGCAAAGTGCAAGTGCCTCACAAGGGACCATTCTCCCATTTGAGTGAAGTTTGAGTACTGTGCTAAGCTTTCCTACTGTACAGAGTCATGTGAACTTAGAAAAATATTTAGGAATGTAAGACCAGAATGGGTTGCAGCCAGGCTGAGTTTCCAGGGGTAAAAAGAGAATTTGTGCAGCTCTCCCTCTCATCATATATGCCATAAACTGCCCACTGCATTAATTGCTTTCCAGCGCTCCATTAAGAACAGTGAAACTTCAGCTGAAAATGATGTCCCTGAAAATTATAATGTGTCAGAGAAGAAGAAATGGTTATGTGTCATGGGCTTGGGGATTTTTTTAGAAAAATTCTTTTTAGGTGTCTTTAGCACAGTAACCAATAAATCCTTCTCAGTCCAAATCTGACAGCTACTTTAACCATGAGTATGCCAGCGAGATACACCAACACAGACACCTGAATTTTTTTTTCAGTAGGACCAGTTCAGGGTCCCAGTGTGAACTGTCTGACACTTCCCCTCTTACCCTTTTTTAACAAAAAAGGAGGAGCAGGGAAAGCTCTTGAAGCTGTGTTCTGCATCCAGCAAGAGAAATAAACTGTGCTGCTGGTCCTTGCAGATGCCCAGACAGGAATATGCAAAAATTCCTGTCACAAGCTGCAATTTATAACTAAGACCTGCCTGGGCATAAACCCACTTCCTTAACAGTTTCAGACTGTTTTGAACAATTTGAAGGCTGCTCCAAATATCTTTTTCTGTAAGAGACAACCTTTTCTAATTTCTACGTATATTTAACCGGTGATCTACATGTACTCATAGCCTCTTGTCATCCACGTGACTTTATAGTACTGTTAGCCTTTAATGTAAACTAATCACTTTCTTGTTGAAGGGGTTGTCATTTATAAAAAATGGTGTAATACTCACTTTGTCTAAGCAAGCCAAAAATATCATAATCTCTTATTGACATCATGAAAATAACTGTGACATGTGTACATCCTTAACAAAATATTTATTGGTACAAAGCCTGAAGTGTATACAAGGAAGATTATTATCTGCAAAGATTTATTTGGTATGTAACAACAATGTACTCTTTTATAGCCTCAAAAGTGGGTTTGAACCCAGTTTATTGAATGCTTAGACAAGTACAATTTCAGCTTGGCTTAACAGACAGAAGTGATGTTCGTGTTGTGAAACTCTCAAAGAGCTGAATGCGTTTGTGTTGTCACTAATCTCAGGCTGAGCGCTGATGTTACTGGACAGGAGGGAGGCGTTCTTTTCTTTTTGTCTTCTGTAGAAATGAGAATTTGGTAAAGTGATCATCTTGTCTTTTTTTTTTTCTTTCTTTTTTTTTTTTTTAATTCAAACTGTCATCTGCACAGGGGTAGAGGGTAAAATGCAGACTTATCCTGAGAGGCCTTCTCTGCCGATTTCCTTGCGTGCAGGTGTGAGTAGACGGCTGTGATTATTGCTTTGTAGCTTATCTGTGTAAATCAAATTAAATGCTTTTTCCTCAGAAGGAAAGCAAGACATTTCACTTATTTTTTTTTCCAATTGACTGTGTTATTACACAGCAGCTGCTGCCTGATTTCATATACCTATGTACTCATATATTCAGGTTCTGTCGTACCGTAAGTGGAGAAAATTAATCTGGGCTAATTTCTCCTTCATTTCAGCTGTTTCCTACTTTTATACTGCCTTGTTCTAATTTGTTAAGCATGAACAATGAAAGGAAAAACATTTAAAGTAGAAAAATAGTATCATAAATATTAGCAGAGGGGTGGGGGACACATGTGGATCAGAGGAGGGCACCTGACTGTCTGGAAGGGGTTAGCAATAGCACATGTTTGAAATGGTCTTTGTGCAGACTCTTCTTTCATTCAGACTGACAGAAGAAAAGTTCTGGTCTTCCCACGTCTGTGTTGAGTCACCACGCTAATGGATGCGTGGCCTAAAGTTTGTTTTCTCATTTCAGGTCTCTCTCCTTTGAAAAGTCCTCAAAATTCTCTGATTTTAGGTGATTTATTAATTTTCTAGGCATGTGATTCCTATGGCATTATAAAAATAAAATTAAAAAAATATTCCCTTTGTCATTGTATTTGTGTTCTCACAGCATTTTGTCTGTTATTTTTCTTGTATTGAAATAACCTACCAATACAATACTCTTTTATGTGTAGTATTCTATACCTGCTCAATTATTTAAAGTTCCATAAGAGTGCATGAAGTCCTACATTCTTCCTAATTTTTGGCCCGTTTCTCCTACAAATCCAGTCGAACGTTTTTGCGTGACAGTTCCTCAGTGAAGAATAAGGATTTATTTCTCACATAAGCAAGCTAAGCCAAGTTTCACACTGTCAGCCTGCCTAGTGGCCTCTCGGTAGCCCTTGTGGCTTTCCACAGCTCAGTGTTATGGAGGTGCTATTCCCTCACGTTCTGCTTTTTTGCACAGGAATAGCCCATGTTTTCTGCAGAAAACATAACTAACGTGTCACTGAGCAGCCATTGCATTAGCGAGCCTTTTAGGGAAAAATGTAGGTGCAGGCTGGGAAGTGAAACCCTGGTTGATACCTAGAAGGAGTACAGAACCATAACTTAGGGAGAATGTATAGTTGAGCACCAGCCAGAGTGTGAATTCTTCAGGGCTCCAGGCTCACACCAACGTATGCAGCCTGTAATTGTTGGCTGCTGTTGCTTCAACTCGTGCAACATGCTAGCAACATGCCATGCTGAATTCATTGCTTTTAATCTTAGTGGGGTTGAGGTTCAACGGTCTAAAGCTCTGGCATGAACTGCAGAGCATTAGCTGTACACTTATTTGTTTACTTTAATGCTTGTGTGTTTCAGAAGTTGTAAATCTGTTGCTTTAGTGTACACTGCTGGAGTCACTGGTGGTACACTGGGAAGAATTCCCATTGATTGCCCAACTTGCCCGGTAAGTTAGTCACACACAAACCCTGATGTGGATACTGTTTTCATTAACTGGATTTACACAAAACTTAAAACTTAGAAAAGAGCTGGGAAGGGTAAATGGCATGAACACAGCTTAGTCATTTACAATCAGGCTTCCATGAAATGAAGAAATTTTTCTGAAACCAAAGCTTTCCTCATGACCTATTTAAGTCATTGTGTAGTTCAACAACATTTAAAAGATGATATATGGGATATAGGAAGAACAAACCCTCATAAAGTATGGTGAGCCAGAAAACAAGTAGATGGGATCACACAAGGTACTATCAGTCTTGCAGAATGACTGAAAGAGCGTTTTATACCAGCTTACAGATTTTACTGTCACACTTCAGTAATGGGCTCATCTAGAAAGATTAATCTGTGTGAGCATCTGCTGCTGACTTTCCTGCTTCAGTCCACAGCCTGAACTAAAACTAGAAATGGTACCTTTTCTTCTTTCAATATTGAGATAGTGTAGCTGGGCAACCTGCATCAATCTTGACTTTGAGAACAATCCTTTTATATGCAGTATTATTTTAGTGGTATTGCCTCTAGCTCATAAGTCAATGTTCTGATATTTAGAATAGCCCAAATCATCATGAATTTCTAACACAGAGCTACACAGGAGTGTACTGTTTCCATTAGTTACTCGGATAAATCCAGGTTAGTTGAGCATGAACCGAGATCAGAGCGATACTGCCAGTTTGGCAATATTTGTTCTAATTTCAATTACCTTTCATTTCCCACTGACGTTTGAAGCTCCTGTGTGAAACAGAATGAGCATGGACTCAAAGAGATTAAAAAAGAAGATGCATGTGCATGTACATGTAATACCAGTGTCAGTTTGCCAGCAGTGAGCCTGAAGGAAGGCAGCCTGCCTGCTCCACTGCTCACCCAGGAACTTAGCGGGACAGTCACCAGCCAATTACCCAGCAAACGATCTACATCCCAGAATGGTAAAAGTCAAAGCAATTTCTTGTTCTGCTTTTCTGGCATTCCTTTACTGGCATTTCTCCTTTTGCGTGTCAGCTATTCTGTGCTTTTTCTGTATGTTAAAATTGGGAATGTATAGTTGTTTTTCTGACTTACCCTCCTCTGTTTTCCTTCTCAGATATTGATTTCATTTTATTTTATTACTGAACACAGGAGCTTACTTGGTGCCATTTTATTATTGTTATACTTGCTTAAGTGTGCCATTTATTTTTATCCTACCTGAGTTTGTAGAATTAAATTGAAGGTGCCTGTTTTGCTTATTTGCTTCAAAAAACATATACTGTGACCAAGGCCTGTGTGGGTTTGGGTCCCCACTTCTTGGTTTGCTTGATTGCAGGATGAACATGGGTCACAAATTCCTTTTTTTTGAGGGAAAAGAATGTAATTATTGTATCATAGAGCTCTTTCAAAATATGTTATGCACTATTTTTTAACTGTTCAGTAGAATTATATTCAGTATTTTCCTAGAATCTAATAGATACTCTTATTAAAAGGAGCATTGCCAAGCTTTAAGTAAATGTAAAATATAAGATTATTTATATAAAACTTTCCTTTAAAAATCTTCCAAAATGACAGTGAAACATTTAAAAGGTTAAAACCTTAATTTTGAGTTTTTTTTCTCTGTCCCTATACAAAAATCTCTTCTGAAAGCTTAGTACAGATTTGTTCTAATTCTGTATTTTTAATCCCCAGTGCGAATAATTTCATCAGATCTTTCAGTTATTTGGTTCACTTTAGCTTAAGCCAGGGGTTACCATCATGCAGGGATTCATTAAAAAGCAGCTGGGTTCTTTCTTAGGACAAATGGAAAAGTGTTTTGGCCAAGATTTAAAGAGATCATGCAAAATTGAGATTTATGTCCTCTCCTCCCTCCTCCCTCAACAATTTTAAGTTCAGTTTTGAAATACTCAGACTTGGAATCTGGCAGAGATTTGTCCCTGTGTTTCAGATGTGGTATTGCACAGTTCAATAATGATCTGTTTTCATTTGGCCGAGATGCAAGCTTTTAAATAATAGATCTTACATTTGTGCAAAGATTTATATTAAACAATGAAATCAATGATTTAATAACATTCGCTTGGTACATTTTATATGTGTGTGTATCATAGATAAACACTGGAAATTCCCAGTAAAGGTCATTCTTGAAGTAACTTTTTGGATTTGTGCATATAAATAAAAGATAAGTACAGTACTCAGGGCTGTAATTAACAATAGTGTGTGTGAATTAAATGTATTGATGGGAAAAGTTGTAGCTTTGTTAATTGGGGTATGAGCATTCTGATTGTCATTGTGCATGATGATGGAACTATAATATCAGTGGTTTAGTGCTTATAAAGGTTTATCAGAAGTTGTGTAATGAATGTGCACAACATTTAATAAAAATTAAAAAAAAAAATTTCTCACCCAAAAAGCTAGTATTGGTACTTAAAAAGAAGGCAGGTTGTGCAAATGCAGTGTCATGGGTTAACCCCAGCCAGCAGCTCTGACCACACAGCTGCATGCACAGTTCTCCACTGTGCACACAGAATTGCAGGGAGAAGAGGGAGAAAATGAGGGGAAAGGAAATGGAAAAAAACCTCATGGGTTTGAGGTAAAGACAGTTTAACAGAACAATAACAGAAAAGGAAAATAATAATCATAATAGAAGTCACTCCCATCACCTGGTGAAGTGGTACCTTCCTGAGCAGTGATTGCGGATTCCCCCCGAGTCAACCCCCACTTAAATACTGAGTGTGACGTCTATGGTATGGAATATTCCACTGGCCATCCCATTGTTCTGTCTCTGCTCTTTCTCAGCTTCTCTGGGAAGCTGAAAAGAGTACTTGAAAAGTATAATCATCGCTTAGCAACAACTAAACTGATATGCTTTATTGACAGTCCTTTCACAGCAAACATTAGAAAGAAAATTAACTTTCCCAGCTGAAACCAGGACGTCCAGTAAATGTTTGAACCTAGTCAATCAGGGGAAAAAAATAATAAAAATGAGGGGGAAAATAACCCTAAAGAAAAGCAATGTAAAAGACTGCCGTATTTCAGAGTTTGGTCTTGTGGTATTAAAAGAGGTTCAGTTTCAGAGTTCTGAATGACCTATTTGAGCTTAGCAATATAAGAATCAATTGCTAAAATAATTCTTTTGTTATAAGCAAGTCAGACTAGATGGGTGACAGCAGTGCCTCTAGTCTTAGCAGAATGGATAAAGAAATATTAAGCATAAAGTGATTTTAAAAATACAATTTTACTATAGATTTATCTGTCTTTTCTTGCTGATTTTACTTGTTAAGAGATTTTTTAAGAAATAGTGTTTTAAGGATCGCTATGGCTGCAGGCTATAGAATGTCATCATAAGAACCCTGGAAATTTGCCTTATGGTGACATGAAATACGGGGTACTGAGAAGTGTCAAATATCCTCTTTTCTTTCTCCCTGAAATCCATGTTTCAGAATGGGAATTGCTGTTACTGTTATGGTGTCCTTCGGTGTAGTTGGCCACTTGATTGTCTTTGCCCATGTTAGATGTGGGCACAAGCATATGAATAAATCTTGTATAATCCTATGGAACACTTAATGATAAAACAAGCTATAATTACCAGAATGTATAACCAAGTAAGCTTATTTGGAGTCAAAGTTTGAGCACTGGAGCTGAACAAACTTACATTGATTAAGTTTACATTTTGTCTGTCTTCCCAGAAGCTTGTTGCTTCTGCTGCTGCCAGCTTCTGCCCGCTGAGCTGCCACCAGCTGCGTTGCCTGCTTTTGTGACTGACGTTTATTGGAAGTATATGGTCTAATCTGTCACTCTTAACATAGCTCTTAGATATTGTGAGCATGAAAATTTGTAGGCAGAATAGCAATACCCATCATTAATCTTTAACTAAGCCTGACATGGTACAGATGTGGTCATTCCCTACAAAAATACTCTGTCTTCCTGAAGCCAATAGTGAGATAAGTATCTTGGGATATAGAGACTTTTCTTGCCAAGCTGCTCTGAGGAATGAAAGTCAAACAGAGAACACTAAATATTTTACTGAAGTAGGGACACTGGTACTGGATTTATTATAACAAGAAGCTAGGCAGAATTGGAAATTAGTGCATAGGAAGGCTGCCTGTTTTAGCAGAGACTTACACATCCTGGATGCAGTGCAGAGCACTACCTCTGCAGCTTTTCATCTGCACTGAAGTGTCACAGCACAAAGCACATTAACCACCTAGGTGGTAATATTGCTATTAAGACTTAAAGCGCTCTGTCTACGGCCTCTGCTTTTATAAGGATTAGTGGAAATGGTAAAAGAGAAGATGAAAGTAGAACCAGGAGAAATGGAGTATGAGATTAAATATAGATAAAGATAGAAAGAGCAGGGTTGAAAAATTTTGGTTGGTACCACAGTGGAGGTGGCTTGGGAAGGTGTGAATACAGGACACCTGTGACCGAGTGGTGGGATGCTGATAGTACACAGGGAGACAGGAGAGTAGCAGAGAACTGCTGGAAAAGGAGACAAGTTCATTGCCCTGACTCTGCTTAGACCACAGGCGTGTGTTGTGGAAAAGAGCAGCAGAAACCTCTTTACCTTTCTAGCAAAAATATAGGATGGGAGATGTCAACATTGCCGGGCTTGTGAGACACGTTATCCCTGTTATGCCTGCCCTTAAAGAGATGTCTCCACCTTTGAAATTCAACAGGCTGTAGTAGAACTGGACTATAACCTGCACCAGAAAAAAAAATGGTCATAAAGCAAATAATCTTAAATAGTAGATGGATCCTGCTGAAGTCATAGTTCTCCTGGGCTGACCTAAAGAAATCCAGTGCTGAGCCCTGTGTTCAAATGTTCAGCCTGATACAGGCAGTGCTCTTCTTTCCCTTTCCTTCCCTAATCCTGTTCTACCTTTATGCCTTATTGTCCTATGGAACTAGGGAGCCATTCAGATTGCTCCTCACTGGCAGCTTGGTGATTGTAGGACAAGTTTGTGTCTAAGGGACATAATTTCATCCAATGTTGGGGCAAGAAAATGCAGAAATTCAGAAGGAGGAAATAGGCAGCGGTTGTGAATATGAATTATGAGAGAAATACTGTTTTGTTTTCTCCTGTTCAGAACTTAGAATGGCAGGCTTTTGCAGCAGTTGTGCTTTGGTGTTTAAAAAATGAGGTTTCTATTTCCCATGAAAAGGGAGGCAGTTAAAAAACAGTACAGTATCTTCTCTCTCTCTGCTTCATTTTTTTTCCCCCCCTTTTTAAGAGTTCTGGCTAGTGAACTGTAACACTGGCCGCGTGTGCATTAAAACTATAAAGTCCTTATGAGTCTTTAATGAGGAAATGTTCATGTGCGTACAAAGTAGATGATTTTAACAGAGGCACCTCGGTCGCTTTTAATTTTGCTTCCCTCACCATCCCCCAAATACCTCAAGGGCTCTGTTCTGCATTCCTTACACATTTTGCTTGCTTGGGAAAGAATCTCATTCACATTAATTGAAAGACATCATCCCCTTCCTCCCGCCAAAAAGGCCTATACAACAAACCCAAAATTCGATTTAAAACTCATTTTGATGTCAGAAAAGCAAATAAAGAGTTTGTTTCTTGGTTATTATCTTGAGCTTTTGGTAAGGGTTGAGGAACAGCTCAAAGAGAATTATTGTAGCTGCAAAGAAGGTAACCCTGCTGTCACTGTGTGGTGGTGAGTAATGTCATAATGTTTCATTATAGTTGCTGCTCTAATTAGGTAAGGGGGAAAAAGGGTGCCCAGTCTCAGAGCAGGCAAAAGCAGCGCGGCCGGTCGCATCCCGAGAGGTCAGGGGATCGGCAGAGGTGGGGAGGCTTCCTGCTGACTCCGCCTGGGACCTCAGGTAACAGCCTCCTTGTTGGGATTCCCCTCTGGAAATAATACAGGTCAATGCCATTAAAAACAGTGTATCTGTAAAAAGCTAACCATGCAGGCAAAAAAACCTCAAAACTTACTAAAAGTGGGAGTTCAATATAATATTGATGAAAGGGTTCTCTCTCTTGGGTTTGGAGCTAACTAGGTGGTCAATGCAATCCACCACTGTAGGACTGCATAGAGTCCCAGACTTTTTATTAATTTGATTTGCTCAGGAAGGTTGTCTTTGTTTCATTGTCTACATTCATTGACCTTCAAATATGTTTCTAATTTTAAAGAAAGAAAAATGCGTAGAGAAATTGATACACTTTGAAATGGAACAAGAAACATTTTTTAGTTTGTGGGTTTTTTTGTTGTAAATCAAGCTTCTCAGACATAAACATAATAATGTTTGTGAAGATGGATATATAATACAATAAAATGTAACAAAACCCCCTTAAGCTAATTTTTCCTTCTGGAGAGGACCAGAAATAGTTGTTTCTCAAATAACAAGTTGTTTGTCAAAATACCACTGTGAAATATATTCCCAGCATCCGAAAATGACCATGAGTTTCTCCTCTGTCACTAATCTTAAAATCAGATTCTGAAATCTGTTTGAAGTCATAGCTGTGTACAGTTTCAGCCTTGGTATGTTAAAAATAAATATAATATTCAGAGCAATAGAGTTTATGAACACAGTTTTAGAGATCTCTCATTTCTGTTGCAGCAGATAGCTATTAAATGATAAGAGAAGGGAAGCAGGTTAGTTTTTGTTTATTGTGAGGTGATCTGCAGCCTGACCCACCTGTAGGTACCCATGTCAGAAAACACACAGCAGGGAAAATGAAAGCACCTTTGCTTTAAAAGGGTGGGCTTTGGTGACAATCTTTGTTACTTCACATGTATGCTTGCCTCTGATGAAATGATATTCTTTTTGGTATCCTGCAAACGCGTCTTCAATTAACACTTACTTAGAATCCAGAACATGTGGAGGCTGGAGGTGGGATGGAAGTGTGCATCTTTGTGTATTCAAGCTTAGGTGTCATCCAGAAATAATTTGTGGGAGGTTACCCCGAGTGTGTGCGGATCTTCTAGGGACTAATTCAACTCTTGCAGCAATCTGAGAGCCAGGAAGTACAGAATAGCTTGGTTTGGAAGGGACTTTAAAGGTCATCTAGTCCAACACCTCCTGCAATGAGCTTCACTGCATCTTCAACTAGATGAGGTTGCTCAGAGCCCCAGTCCAACCTGACTGTGAATGTTTCTGGGGATGAAGCATCTACCACGTTCTGGGCAACCTGGGCCAATGCTTCATCACCCTTAGTGTAAAAACTGTCTTCCTTTTATCTAGTCTAAATCTACCCTCTTTTAGTTTAAAACCTTTCCTATTTGTCCTATTGCAACAGGCTCCACTAAAAAGTCTGTCCCCACCTTTCTTACAAGCCCCCTTGAAGTTCTGGAAGGCCACCGTAAGGTCTCCCTGGAGCCTTCTCTTCTCTAGGCTGAACAAATAGAAAGATAGGAAACTGTTTGCTCCCAAGGTGCCATTTAGCTGTGTCTTTGGACCATTCCTTTCCCCAGTCTTGTCATGTATGGTACCACAGTGTATAAAGAGGAACAAAATTTAATTTGTTTATATAGTTTATTTTGCTGAAATTTATATAAAACTAGAAGTGATAATGCTCGGATTGGCCATGACTTAAAGAAGAGAGTATTTCGCATGAAGTTCCAGGATTTAAGCTGTATCTGTAAAAAGAGGATAAACAACACATGGAGCTCAGCATGTCCCAACACTGACCATAGCTAAACAGCATGACACCACACAGTAATGTATTATGCCAGCTGGAACTGCTGGCAGACAACTTAATTCAGCCATCAAATTGTAACTGAGGTTAATAGCGGCAGCAGCACCAGGCCACGCAGCTGCTGCTGTCTGTGGAAATTTGTCATATGTCAGTAGTTTAAATATTTTGAAATGCCAGAAGAGTTTGGTGTGTGACAGGCCCTCCCGGGTGTGCGTTGTGCCAGGTTGTGTGCAGTGTTTTACAAGATACTGAGATGTAACCCAGATTTTCGGGGAAGGCTTAGTGTTCCAAACAGTCCGCGAGAAAGGAATGAGCAAGTTTCTCTTTTTGCAAAACTTCCTCATTTTCTTTTACCGAGTGCTTTTTTGGCCACCCAGAAGATAAAGCTGATGCTGTAGAAGTAGTAAAAGTAGCTTCACTGACAGGTCTGAGGGTTTCTCAATGATATATTTATTTGTGTGGCCATGCTGGACAGAAGGTTTTTGCACGAGCAGTGTGTTCTGTTTTTCTCACATCATCAACTGTTGAACGTACGAGCTGTCTGCAATAAGGATATAAAGCTTGTGAAATCCTTCATTATAGTGTGCTGCAGTTGTAATTCTAAATATTTGCAGCTCCGTGGGTGGCTTTAAATCTGATTTTTCTTGTTAGTTATGAGCCACACAGCCATGTTGCTATTAACTGGTGTATGATATTGAATGCTTTTGTTGTTGTTTTTGCAAAAAGTTATTTAGTCATTTAACTGACCTAAACACAGTTTCTCATCTGTTTATATTTCCATATTACAATGCAGTTTTATAAGGTGGACATTTAAAATAAGACCCTGTCTTAAAAACTAATTAGCTCTAGATTTGGGGTTTTTTTTAGGTATGGCTCTGGTGCTCCGAATTCAGGGAAATAAAATCAGGAATTTGTGAACTGCATAAATTTTGATTGTATGAACACTAAGAATGCCTGGCTACAGCTTTTGGTTACACATATTATTACTAATATTAATGTCAATTATTAATTATTGTCAATTATCATACAATATATTTGTTATAATATATTTTATAATCCATATCATATGAGATAATATGCAATGCTATATGAAGTAATCTATTACTACAGGATGGTATTAATAGAATGCCTATATAATGCAATATGTTAGTGTGTATTAGATACCTGGGAGACTCTGGTTTTATAGACAAAATACACCCACCTTCCATTTTCCTCCCCCAGGTTTCCCAAGAGAAGAAATATTTCCATTGACAAAGACTGCTGTTCATTATTAGGTCTGCAAATACAATTCCCAGAAATCTGTACACTGGAAATGGTATTATAGTTGGGCTAATTTATTTTTTTTTTTTGGTTGGTTGGTTTTTTGCTTTGGGTTTTTTTTTGGGTTTTTTTGTTGAGCATTTTCTCACAAGGGAACTCACCAAACATAATGCAATAAAACTGCCTTTATTTGCACTCACAGTCTTAATTTACAGCAGCCATCAGGGAAGATGTCCACTTGTAAGCAAAAATCAATCTCCTGCGAAATATTCCGACTGACTGAAGCAGCTGTGTGCTGCTCGGGCAGGAATGCATTGTCTCAGCCGGGAATCTTAAATTAGTCGTAGCTGGCTGTATGTACAGTCTCGCCAAGGGGTGTAGCTGGGGAAGTACATGGGAACCCAGAGTGTGGAAAAATGTGTGAGTACCTTCTTTGTGCTCCCACTCGTACCCCTCAGTGCACTCACCCAGGGGAAAAGCGACCCATGAGCAAAACAAGTTTTACAATTGGGAAGTGGGGAAAAAAACCTGCTGGTGTTACTTCACAGATTGTTGAAGTTACCGCTTTGGGTACGTTTTTTGCACTGCAGGATCTTTTGCCCAGTATTCTGTTGGTTTACTGGTTAAATTTGATTTGGAAGTAATGGAAAACAGAATCTTTCCAGAATTGGGAAAGAAAAAGGAGGGAAAAGTCTCTAGGCAGAAGCTCAGACCTGAGCAAGGGTGCCTGCTTCCCTGTAGTCGGTAACAGGGTGAGGAATCCAACGCAGATTCAGTTTTAGTGAAAGTTGCTGAAAGATTCTCCCACTCCAGCCACACTCAAACCCCAGGAAATCACGATTCACTGACGTGCTGTGTACCAGCTGGTCTTTCACTGATTGCACTTCAGTTATAGCCAGCTTTCCTAGAATCATACACTCCAAATGGGGTTTATAGCTGCCATGCAAACCAGTAACAAATTATCCTGTGCCTTTCTTCTGTAAGACCTTTAAAGAAAAATGAAGTTCTACTATTAGTAAGGACTGTTGAAGAGCTAGCTTTTTCCCTGGCCATCTTCCTTGATGTTACTGCTAAATATAGGTGCTCCATAATTCCCTCAGGGAATGTTCTTCTGCTGATGCGGTAAGGAACACTGTGGAATTCCCATTAATTGTCATTGGTATTAATGATGTCAATCTCAAAGAATGCTTCCAACATATAATTGGAAATTTTATTGAGCTGGTTTTGGTTATATAAGTTAATATATCATTAATAGTGTTTTATGTGGAAAAACAGATTGAATTTTATGCTCATTTCCTCAATTTATGAAATCTGTCGTGTTACCTTGCCAGTGGGGGGAGGAGAACAGTGTCCGTCCCCTCCTACCCCGTGCAACCTTCTGTTCCCTAAAGAAATAAGTAATTTTCTATGTTGATGCACTTCTGTCCCTTGAGGAAACTGTCTCTATGAAAAAAAAAAGTCATTTTAGGGAATTTAATTAGTGTTTTTCAAAAGCCTACATAAAAACCCATAAAAATGCACTAAGCATTACTTTAAGGTCGGTTCCTCGCTCCCACAATTGGTGTGAGTGTCAGCAGTCACCCTGCTGACTGGGATGGGGTCTCAGGTATATTCTGTTTCCTTCACTTCCAGAAAGTACTGCTTCAAATGAGTGCTTATGTAAATGAGAAAATAGTTGTTTCTGTCTTTCAGCTTTTCTGTTTAAACATACCTTTGCTGTGTGATATCTTTGTCCATTAAGCTTGTCCAATAAATTTTCAGGTGAGGGACAGCACAATAAACACACATAGTGATAAGTACAGGACTGTATGAAGGCTCCTCAGTCTTAAGGAAAAGCAGTGGAGTGGGAAGGTCATTGCAAAGACATCCGAGTAGTAAAGACTTCTAACTTGATGGAATTGGATTTGTCTTGTAAACTACCACCATTCACACTTGCTACCTAAACTTTCCCATCACATAATCTCTGCAGTTCCCCTGCCCTGCTTTAGAGACTGTATTGAATTGGATGACCCGTGGTGGTCAGACGGGTGTTTACAGGAAAGGAGAATGGGGTGTGGGAATCTCTTCCAGCTCGTCTTTTCTTAGAGATGATATTGCTTGACACAAGCCTGTCAGTTCTAATGAATGTTTGCCCAGGAAATCTCCTTGTGAGACCAACCTTCAATTTACTTTCGAAATATGCCACATTTTGCCTCTCTGTTTTTCATATGGAATGGAATTCCTGTTGTTTTGCTGAAATTTGTATACAGTTTTTCCGGTTCTGCTGCCTGTGAGCTGACAGGCAGTTTAAGACTGGCAGTTTAAAAATACGGGAGTTTCCTATGTTTCTTTAAGGAAGTATTTCAGCAGATCCATGGAAGATCATAGTTAGTCTTCAGTACTTGTGAGAGTTTAACTATTGGTTTTTTTTCTCACGTGACCCAAGTAGGTTACTAGTTCAGGCACAGGCCTGTGGGCAGTTGTCTCTGTGTGTGCACGCACAAGAGTAAAGCAGTGGATGCGCACATAGTTAACTATTCCCTTAAAAAGCTTGTGTTGGAACATGCTCCTGAGACCAAATAACACAACTGCTTTGAAAAAAAAAAAAAGAGTAGTTGCGTTTATGTAAAATCAGTCTTTTCAAGCTCTACAAGATGTTAGGAGGGGGATAACAGTGTGATGGTTAGTTTATCTATCCTGTTTTATGGTCATTAGCGCTTTTACAAGTTAAATCAATGTCAACATAAAAAACTGTAAGAAGTGGTTTGTGGCACTTTGTAAGCAATATGTATTTTGTTTTATGCAGGCTGATTTATTACATAGTTTTGCTGTATTTAGTACAGTTGGATGCATTCAAAGATGCCACAGATGTCATAACTGGGGGATGGACATCTGCATGGGAAACTTCAGAAGAGAGCAAAGCCTCAATGAGCAGTACGGGATAGATGCACTACTACAGCTGCATCGCAGGGCTCTTGTGGGTCTGTTGTTCTTTATTTTTTGGAAAGCCTCAGGCCAAAATAAGGATCCATGAAGTAGATGGGCATGTACTTTGGTTTTGATCTGTGTACGGGCAGTAAATCCGATGGGTCATGTTTCTGGGCATATTATGACCTCTGTGCAAGCGAAACACTGTTCAGTGTGTCCCTCGAGTGCCTGATCTGTTACATGCACTCTCAGATGCCTGAACACTTTGGACAAATGAATATTCTGGGTAGTGAAACTCCCAGGTTAAAACAATTGGTGTGCTGCTTCTTTGCCTTCTGTTTATCTATTCTCTATCACCTTTACGCAATATTTAGCAACCGTTTCTATTCCCTCAGTCAGCGAGAAATAAATTTTGTAGAAGCAGCCTTTAGCTGTGGTTTTCAACGTGTCAGCACACCTCATGGATGTGCATGGAGGGCAGCTATTGTTGAACCTAAAGCAGAATTATAAATTTATTCTGGAGCTGTACTCTATTTGCCATAGCTCGAAGAGTTTGAAACGTTTTAGTTTTTTGCCCTTCACTATCGCTAATCCTGTTGAGGTGTTGTAGGTGCCAGGTTTTCCATTGGGTCAAGCAGGAATTTAAATCTGGGGGCAGGAAATTGTGTATACATGGAATGTTAAAGAGGAAAAACTGTGTGAGAAATAATTCTTGATAGTATGTAGTGTGGAAACCATGACAAAAGTGCTATTAGACTGATTTGTGTTTCCTGACCTTTATCACCTGATGTCAACTTTGATTCCCATTTCCTGGTAGTGACAGATATAAATTCATCATGCTGTATGGCAATATAGAATATTTCAGCCCATTGAATAGTCATGTTTTCACTGTGGTTCAGACTTTTTGCATCTCACTGATTAAACTCACTCGCAGTTGACAGCCTGATGCTACCTGGGTAATGCTTATTTACCTTCTCCTAAACCACTTTCTACTTAGATAACTCTTCCTTCACTGACAACCCACTCCTCTTCTTGAAATTTGGATTTAATTACTTTCATTTTTTGTAATGATTTTATGCGTGCCCATTTTCAGACAAACTGAATGGCAGCTGCTATTTTCCCTATATGCAGCCTTCCAAATGAGATCGTTTCTTTTTCTGCATCTTGGCTTTAATAACCGTCAGCACTTTGGTCAGATAACATGTAGAAGTGCACAACATGCTTTGCATTGGCTCCTTTTTAACAGTGTGGATAAATATCAGTTTTTCCACCACCATAGATTTCCATCCATACCACACATTTTAGTTTTATGTGTTAAAATTTGCATTTGGTTTTCCTGAGCTAAAAATTAATTGTATTTGAAACATGTTCCTTCTAAAAATACAGTGAAGACAAAAAAAAAAGTCAAGATGAAGGGCAGCGTTGCTGCCTGCACTGAACGCCACAGATGGCTTGGCTTTGTCCAAGTCGTGTTCAACCACAGCCAGACAGGAGTTAATGGAGAAACTTTTAACCAGTGTTTTATTTTGATTTATATTTATAGTGGAATCCCAAATGTGTCAGTTAACTCTGTGCATGGTGTCAGTGTTCAGAGGGCCAGAGAAATAGTGTTTTTCTACTGTCCCCAATGATGGAAACATTTCAAGTAGAAAACTGCAGAGAAAAGCCATTCCACTATTAAAATGTATACTAATGTAGAAGATTCTTAAGTCCACATAAAAGCAAAGAAACACCACGGAGTTAGAAAATAGCCATAATATTTATAAATAGGGTGATACATATGTGTCACAGTATCTGTGACAACAGTAGTCATTACATTAAATGTGCCATGTATCCACTCCTTATTGCCTATTAAAAGTTTTGTATTTAACTTTGTACTGATTTAAATGTATTTATAAAAGTTATTTAGAATCGATGACTTATATTTTATTTTATTATATTTTATTCTTTCTAAATTGTGAATTTTATTCATAAATTAATATTTTGATACATGTGATTGGATCATGTTAAAAAAAAGAAAGAAAAGCCGAGCAACTCTGTTGCCTCTGGCTGAAAGCAAAGCCTAAAGGTACCAATTCATCTGGAACTCGGCTAATGTGATTAAGGCATGAAAGTACTTTCTCTCAAGTTACCTTTTCTGCTAAGTAATAGGCATGGCCTGATTAAATAGAAAGAAGTGAGAACATCTGTACAAATTTCAGAAGTCTACGGGGTGTAACCCTCTCCTTTATGTAAGCCTACAAAACTGCCTGCAACCACAATACTTTGAATACTTTTGGTGCTTCTCGGTAGCTTTATGGCAAAACCACCAGCTCACTATTTAGGAGGTGCACATCAAACCTGCTATGTATATTTTCAGTTTTACATTTACTGGTTGGTTCTTTTAAATTAAGTAAAATTGGGAAGTTGGGCATATGTACAAGTGTCCTCCACATGTGATATTGTAGACTTGTGGTTTAGGTAGAGGGCTCTCGAAAGTGATGTACTGTGGTCAGAAGAACTGGACTATCATGTCATAGTCTAGGAAAGAAGTCCAAACCTTAAATTGCACTTCCCCAACCAGAGCCACTAAAGGGAGCAGCTGAGTAAACCACTTGCTGTTCCTGATACAGTCCTTGTCTGCAGGTCGCTAAGGTTTCAGCCACAGCAGAATTACTCGTGTGATTTAAGATTGCTGAGATCATAGGGACAAGATGTTATCAGTAAAATCAGTTTGTCTCAATAGTTTCTTGTCAATCAATATTTAACAGTTACTCTGTCCTAACTAGCTGAAGTTTAAAATCTGTTTTGATATTACTGCTCTGTTTGACTTACTCTGCTTTCACAATGTTTGCAAACTTTGAGGTGTATACACAATTTTGCTTGTCTCCAGTTACGCTTGTGGTGGTGGCTGGTGCACAGAAAAGGTGTACAGTGTGTAGAAGAAGAAAATTACTGGATTTTATTTGGTCTCTGGTTGAGTAAAATCACAGAACAGTTCCTCAGAGGGTGGCATAAATGAGTTGATGCCATTTAAAGATCTTATTGATTAAAAATAGATTGAGCCCTCTTTCCCTCATGGCTGATTGGAAAGAAGCAATGAATGTTGCCTTTCGTGCCAGCAGGTTTATTTTGATATTTTATTTTATTTTATAGGATCATATTTTATTTTGATAGGATCAATCTTATCAATGTGCAATTACATTCAGTTAATGATGAAAGTCTCACTCTCAGCCGGGAGCCCATAACTGCCTATGAAAACCAGCAATATAAAATTTAGAGCATTTCTGCTGCTTTTCTATTATAATAAAGTATGCAAAATTGATCATATTTTCTATGTATTCCTGTGTAATTAGATTATCATTCAGTCTTTTAAAAAAAAATCATAAATAGTTGAAAAAGTAAAGATCATGTTGTCCCTGCATAACTGTTTAATTAATTAGCTTCTAGCAATTTGTTTCCTGGATGTTGCTGCTGCACGACTGGAGCACTGGAGCCTACTCCTTCCAGTAACGCATTTGAATTAAGCAAAGATCATTTGCTGCCTTTTAATTATCATGGTGAACTTATTTGCTTCTGTTTCTAGGCCACAGTAATAACTGTATTAGGGCTGCTGTTTAAATACTTCATATTTATAAATTTTAAAATAGACACACAAGTCTCTGTGCAAAAATAATGAAGAATGGGGTTAGGAAGAAATGAGAAGTCCTGGGCAAGAGAAATCATGGAGGGAGGGTCACTGTACTGGAGTCCCCGATTGCTCTTGTTTCCTTATCATGTAAGTTTTCCCAAAACATGTGCAAGTTTGGGCAGGCAAGACTTTTCCATCGTACCAGCTTGTGAGATAACAAGAGCTTTTTGATTTTGTGAGATTTGTTTGAACAGATTTGGGGAGGGGGAGTGGAATAGAAACCCATATTTTAAGAATTTATATAGCTGAGTAACGTCAGCCACATCGTGTTGTTATGTTAGTGTTTTTTCATAGCTCCTGTGTTTAAAACCTCTTATTATGTTTTATCCTGCATATATATCCATCAACTGTTAACAATAGTGTCTTAACTCTCAGTTAAGACTGCCCTGGCTATGGCAGATTGCCATCTTACTGAACTGCTTGGTCAAGCAGCTAATTAACAGTTTCTAATCTTAAGAACATATTTACAATTCTAAAGAATTTTTATTTATTTTCCACTTCTATAATTATATTTAGATGCAGCTCCCATGGTATATATATTTTTGATGGTGCTTTCTTATTCAGGTGTGCATATGGTTTGGGGATATCCAGCAGCTTTTTGCTTGTTTTTTCATTTATTTTTTTATTAACCAAAAGATTAGACCTAGGTTTAATGCTGATGCTTCAACCGTCTACAATCAAATCTTGTCAATTCACGAAAAAATTTACTGATTAAAAATTCTGTAACAACTTCCTGTGGAGTCTTAAAATGAAATGTGGAGCTCTTCAGCCAGTTGAGGGAGGACCTGCTGTGAGGACAACCTGCTTGTCACGTACTCTGCTAGAAATAAAAGGCAATGCAATATTGCTGAGTTATCTCTGAGCTTTTGTTGTTGTTGTTTTAGAGGTACTCTTTTGCATGACAGAGGCAATTTATAGCCTTCAGACTTCTGTCTGTGGTTGTGTGGAAGTCAGGCTGCTGCATATTGTGTCACCAATATAGTTGTGACTACGTTATTTTTTAATTTGATGAAAAGTTGTTTAATTCTAGAATGGAAAACTTCAAAGTCATGGATTAAGGAAGTCCATAAAGAGGATACCAAATCCCTGGTCGAAGAGGATATCTGGAAGGTTGATGACAATTGAGGTCTTACATACTGGATATAGGTGTGGGTTTCCTAAACTAGAAGAGAAAGAACTCTTTTCCTTCCAGAAAAGCTGTTTATTAAAGGTCATGAATGGGGAATTGCCTTCTGCACAGTGCAGTGGGAAGGGAAATTTGTGTGATGATGAGTGGTGGTCTTTGTTTAACGACAGTATTTGCACTTTGTGGGAACAGACTTTGGAAGAATTTCACACAGTTTGGGAGTGCCAGCTGTGAATTCTAATATTTCCTCACCTTTTACTATGATTGAAACCCACAAGTCGTCATCACCCAAATAGCTGTCAGCACAACACCTGCTGTTTGACTTGCTTGTCTCATACTACAGAGCCAAGTTTATGTGACTGTTTTCAGTAGCCCACACCAGTAGGTTGCAAAAAATGCCTTCAGAACCGGTACAGCCTGCCTTATCTCTGAACTGGGTGCTCGAGAACTGGAGAAATTCTGTGCACAGTTTCGTGCATGCAGGAGGAGTGAAATGTGGCTGACCATTTCAGTGGGACAATGTAGCTCTCCCCTGCGCCTTGCTGCCACACTTCAGACCTCGTGGTAGTCAGGAGAAAAGCCACAGCAGCCTCCCTTTGCGTCAACCAGCTCTGATCCATCACGTCAGCAAGGTGTCTGTGCAATCCCTGCATCAGGGAATGCTGCCACCTCCCTCCTAATGACTGAATGATGATGAAATACCTGTGGTGCATCCAGCTCCAAGCTGGGGGAGCACATAAGGGAGGTGTCACTCCCTTCCTCATAAGCGTTTCTGATGAATTTCCACTACTGGCCACGGCTGGATACAGGACTCCTGTCCCGTCTGGTAGTTGTTGTGCTCCTGCTGCGTAGGAAGCCGCGGTGCTTCGCTCGGGGCTGTGACTGCAGCCAGGCATTCCAAGCCTCAGCACTTGCCTTTGTAGACTGAACCCACAGAGTCCTGAAAAAGCAGCAGGACACCCGCTGACAAATCTAATAATATCTTGCAGAAAACTGTGTCCAACGTGCCAAAGGCTATAAATATGCTGTAAATACGAGGTTCCAGCTACTCTGTCCTTTTCTTTTGGTTTTGCAAATGTCACTGTTGCTCACAAAGAGAATGAAAATGAATGAAAACACAATGAAAGAAATTGCAGTTCTAGGGAAACACATTCATCTGGGACCAGCAGGCTTGAATTTTCAAAATAGAAATACAAACAAATGATCTCTAATGAAAAACTATGTAAAAAATAATGCTATCATTTTAGACATCTGTTTTCTGCGAGGGCTTGAATTTTTTCCTTATTTTTTCTTTTTTTTCTTTTTCCTTTCTTTTTCTTTTGTTGAAATGAGCAATTATCAGGTTTGATTCAGTGTTTTAAATGCAGTTGACAGTTTATGCCTGGCCCAGTTCATAGAAAACTCATGCATTATTAAGATGGGATTTTCATGCACTTGGAAGAATGCATTCTCCACTCTTCTAACAGAAAGCCGTCTCTTTAGTATGTACAATATGTTCATTAAATACCTTTCCTTGTTTATACAAGTGCTCATGTCTCCATTATTCATTCAAGCAGAAACTAGTACAAAATGCAGTACATCTGCTGTAGCACGTGAAAGTGACTGAAAAAAAAAGAGAAGACCCTTTTACTTCGGAGGAGATAATTCTGCTCTTTAAGAGGAATTCTGCTGCGTGTTTCTTTCCATACTTGGAATGTCATCCACTTTCTGATGGATATCAGGTGACATTAGAATCCTACATCTCTTTTCACAACTGGGGGAGGGGTGCCTTGGTGGCACCTTTGGTGGCTGGAATTGTGGGGGGTTGCTGGGGTCACTGCTGTGCCTGTGGCAAGTGACTTGGCAGTGGTTTCTGTTGAACCAGAGTGATGCAAATAGTGTTTATTTTACACAAACAAAAAGCAACAGTTTTGAGAACTAAAACTGAGGAGGTATTTACGTAAGATCAGGGAAGTGCTGGATTCGAATGTTTGCTCGACACTGGGCAAGGGTGACCCTTCCTTGTCACAAGGCCTGTCCTGCCTGCCAGGCTGCCAGCTGTACTCCATCTCTTCTAAATCATTCAAACACACTGAGAAACTGATTTCTTTTTCTGGTGTTGGATGTGAAAATAATACTAAATCTCCAGTTTTCATGAAATAAAAATGTTTCCTGGCCCTCCCTGTTATTACTGCATTAACACTACTGAGAAACCTTAACCTAATAGAGTGTCTGCTCAGATATGCTTTTTATTAAACTAGTGACAGCTGGTTTTATACTAACAGAAACACTGGAATATAATTTTGCAGACATTCTTTTAAGGTTTGAGGATGAGGACTTTGATCTTTTTGCATAGCTGTAGAAAAATGGCTGCATTTTAGTGGAAAAATTCTCCATCCCTGTTTTAGGAGGTAGCATTTTCTGTGTGTGTGCAGGCTGGCTGCTGGAAAGATCTGAAAGGGTCTGAGGGATTTTGGAAATTAGAGCTGAGTCTGTGATACTGGGAAAAGCATTGTCATTCCCAGGGAGCCAGTTTGTGAAGGCACTGCATACCAAAGGATGCAGGGATGCTAGATCTATGTCCAACCCCTCATGGGAAGACCCCCTGGGCTTCTTCAAGCGTATTTGCTGCGAGTATAAGGCAATGTAAGGTCCTTCTTGACAAAGCAGAGACAGTTCTTTGCGTTAAATCATGCTGCAGCAATTGCTGTAGGCATTTAGATAAACCATTCAAGTCTTGCAGTATCTTTGAGCAACAATTTCTTTCCTTCTTTTTAGGGGATTTAATCAGGTAAATTGAGAAACCCGTTGTGTAAATGCAGCTTTAAAATAACACTCGATTTGCTGTTCCATTATGTATATCTGCTGTCAACAGTTTATTTTTTTTAATATGAGTTTCTTAAAAGTTTGGAAGTTTTCTAAATCCTGATACTTTAATGGAGACTTTAGATGAAATATGATCCTCATCTATTCATAACCAGCCAAAAATAAACAATTTTTTCAAGCCATTAGAGCATACAGAGGAAAAGTTCATGAACCAATCATTTGGGGCTTTTGGCAGACCATACGGAACTTTTCTAACAGCTATTTATAAGGTCCTAATGTGTTTATTTTCACAATAAATCTGACTTACTGCTGAATGTGTTGGTTTCGTAGTAAAATAAACACAGAGGATTACAAACATAACCTTTTGTAAAGTCTTCTGAAAGCCCAAGGCTTAATTTAATAAATGTGATGTTCTCTGTAGTGCCTGGGAAATGTATGCCAACTCTGAGAGAAAAAGAAAAAAAGAACAACAGCCTGAACCCTGGCTTTAAATTACAAAATCAATTGGCACCACGTTTCCATTATAGCTGAGCCATTTGGCCTGTGAAAAGTATTAAAAATTAATAGATTGATAGATATAAAAACTAAGGAGGGTAAATGAGGGAAGAGTGCTGTTGTTGAAGGGCTGTGTGGAAGAAATACACAAACTTAATTTCATTTAGAGTGTTTAAATTTGCTTAGCTTAATTCTGTAATTTGTTAACAAAGTTATGTGCTGGTCAACCATTTTAAAGTGCTCTGAAAGCATTTATATTATGGTTTTTACTGGTTTTAGAAGGATTTAAATCGTCACACTGTAAATCAAAGTATTTGTGCAATTTCTACAATACCAAAGTATTGCCAGTGCCAGAGATGAGCATGCTGCTCCAGTAAAGTTAGTGGGTCTATTGCTCACGTTGTTGACTCAGGATTTCAGCTCAGATGTATAAGACTATTATCCAATGGTCAGACAAGGCAATTAGGAATAGGCAATCCATAAAAGAAACTTTATCTTTTTATACTGTGTCTTCTGAAATCCTGTCTGATGTGTGTGTGAACGTCCTCATTAGGCATGTAATTCCTAATTCTTTCAGTGAATCCTACTAAACTCTTGACCTCAATGATATGTTTCAGTAATGAGCCTGTAGGTTAATTACATATTGTGTTAGACTACTTCCTTCTGTCAGCTTTAAATGTATTGCTTTTGAACTTCATTAGATACTCCCTTGTTCTTGTCTTATTAAAATGTATCGCTTCCAACTATCAGATAGGCTTTTATGTTGGATTCATTATTTTATTTGTCCGTTGCTAAACAGACTTCATCTTTTCCTCTTGGTAAAGTCCCTTCAAACTTCACCATTCACATGATGAAAAAGCTGATTTATGTCATTTTTATTCCACTTCTAGTACGTCCAATTGCATGGGTGGGAAATGAAGTTGGCTGCGATTTGGTGTAACGCTGAGCATGCAGTGTCAGATACATTACTTTATATAACATAGCATTGTTTCAATATATCATTTATTTTCAAAAGAACTTGAATCATGGCCATAGAATGTGCTTTATGTGCACGCTTTGTTCTCAGATAGAAGCCTGCAGGATCTCAAACAATTAGAAAGAAGTTGTCATTCCAGTTGCTGAAACACTAGTGCTTTGGGGATAGTTTGGGAATGGCTCCAAGGGACATGCCTGGGAGGGTGGACATGGATAGCAGATTGTTTTTAAGAAAACATCCTTCTTCTGAGTGATTTTTTGTAAAAGAAGAAAGAGACCATTGAAATACATTGATAATGCTTTGTATTTTTGGAAAGGGTTTTTAAAGTTTAGAAAAACTGGACCAGCTGGACTAAGGATCTTAACACACTGTACAGTAGTTATCTGTTTGCTGGGTGACATTGCAGACATTTATAAATGACAGCAATGCTGGTCTGTGCCAGGTTATTTTGGTTGGGTTTTGTTGTTGGGGTTTTTTTTGCAGGGGAGGGATGTGCGGGCGTGTGTTTCAGAGAAGGGACAGGCTTTTTCTGCTACTGGGAAAAGCTGCAAATTTCTGATACTTCCTTCAGTAATTACTGTCTTGTCGAGCTTTTATGAGTATTTTGTCTTCCCAGTGAATCATTTAAGCTGTATTTGATTAGTTCAAAAGAAAAAAGGTTATAACAATAAACATGGTCATCACATTCCCCATTTTTCTGAAAGTAATTAAGACTTTACTGGCAAGAGTTCATGCTGCGGTAGCCTATAAATCTTGTGCAGATCCTTAAAGCCTGGTGTCATAAATACATTAGCTGAGTCAGAATGAACAAATTGGTTGGGAGGGAGCTTTTTAGTAGAATCAGTATCATGAAGAGGCTGTGCCCAGGCAAACACTCACAGTTTATACAATTAGTTTAAAATGAGCACTCCCCCAAGATCAGAGCAATCTGGGCCATTTTCATTTGTTTAAGTCATGTCTTATTTAAGTCTTGTTTCAACTGCTACTTTGTATTTTTGTTGCATTTGAAGTAATTATAAGACAAGAATTTCTTTGACTTCATTCTGGTCTCTCAGAGAACAGTAGCAAAAACTCCTCTGAGTTGGATTCTGCTGTCTTTAGGGCAGGGAGCATAACATCTGTGTGCAAACGGTGTGTGCGGGTGAGCTTCTGCCCACGCATTCTGTGTACATCCAGAATGGGAAAAAATATGTTTGCACAGCACAGGATTGCTCCCGTCCTTATTGGAGCCTTCTGTAAGATAAATAGAAAATATTTTCTATTGTTGATGTTCCTGTAAACCAAGAAATGGTTTTGAGCCAAAACCATATCGAAGCACAAGATAACTTGTCGATCAAATCTTACTGGTGCAAATGCTGAAATTATTCTGGATATAAGACTCTGTATTTTATTTCATATGGAAGTGGCCAGATTTGTCAGCTTAGTAGAACACAGCAGTGCTTACTCATATCCAGCCCTGTGATTTCAGATGGTTAACTCGCACTTAGGTGAATTGCAGTACTCTGGCTCCTGAAAGAATTCCACGTTGAAGATACAATCAGATTTCAAAAGTGGTAAATAAATCACAGATATAAATGTGTTATTTCTAATATCTTGCCGTGAGAAAATTTAAATACTCTCCTGAAATGCATTCACAGTCCAGTTCATACTCTCAGAATCTACTGGTGTATGGAAATCAGTTTTTTGAAGTACCTAATTCTGTTGCTCTCTGCTCTTGTAGGCAGCATGTCAGGGAATGATTTGAAATTTATACAACCTATATAATGTTGATTTGGATCAGTCATCCATAGATTACTTAGTTTCAAAGCTAGAATGACTATATTTAGCTGTACTCTACATTAGAGGAGCTTTCATTTAAAACAAAGCAAAAAAGAACCTCGCCTAACTGTCAACATTTTCCACACTCACAATTTTTTAATAGCACCAGTCACCAACCCAGCACTTAAAAGCAATAAAATGAATAGTTAAATATGCCATAAATCTCATATTTCATACATAATAAACAAGTGTCTTGTCATCATCAATTATGGAGAAATGCTTGCATGGTTGCAACTAAAACTGCTAAATTTCTCTGGTGATGACGGTTTCCTGTATCTTAACTTGGAGATTTTGAGTTTCTTATCTGCAAAGTATTTTTGAAGCCTGCATAAGAACTTTTCCATTATCGCTTTCACTTGTTGACTGGCTTTTGAGAAATCATTTACATCTTAATTTCTTTTAAACAATACAACATATTTTAAACTATCAGAAAGAGTGCAGGATACTGTAAAGACAATGTCAAAATAATATGGTGCTTGCATTTGAGATTATTAACACAAATTCATATTTTTTAATATTTTCATAAAAATTGGGGGATACTTTGTTTTGAGACTTCAGAGAAAAGAGATAAGCTTCTCATTCTGTGCTTCTGTATGTGCAATAATAGAAATGTGCAGATGCTGGTCTTATTATGTTAAGGTTTTTAAAATCAGTAAGTTCTTAACAACCATTTCTTCAGCTGAAAAACTTACTTTCAGAGTAAGTAAAACACTCTTAACTGATTTTTACTATTTTGGTTATTGTGTGAGTTTCATTTCTCCGAAGTTTAGAATGGTTGATACAATGTGTAATGTTTATTTTATTTCGGATACTTGGCAGGAATGTGGTGGTCTACTTACTGTCATGAAATCGAGATCACCTCTTGGCTTCTCTCCCTCGTGCACGTGTGTGCTCAAAGAAGAGACAAGCGAGTGAAGAAACCCAGGCCTATGTGTTTGCCCACATAAAGCTCTATTCAGAGCAAGAGCCTGCTGATCAAATTCTACAACAACATTGTTCTCTTTTTAGGACAGTTCTCCCGTTAATGAACTTTCAAACAATGGCAGCATTTTTTCTTTTTAAATTGTGTTTACGATTTGTTTCTTTAGGTAAGAACATAATTACTTAAGCATCTTATTTGATTTGCACATAATTCTTTGTAATTAGCATTTTAAAAGGAAATAATATTTTTCACATCAAGAAAATAAAGATAATATATTGATGGATGAGCATGTAATCTGTGTGGAAAATGTTTTGTTAAATCATTAACACTAGGTTGTTTGTCTGTTGAATCAATGACCTTTTGATGGCAACAGAGATTTCACTGTGATAGTTGTTAATATTCTTTTTTTCCCATTAGGACAAGGAGCAACAGTTTTAAAGCAGCCTCTGTTTCACTTTGATATGAACAGATAAATCCAGTGCTTCCATATTATGGAGCATGTTGTGAGCAACACTACATACAGTGTTCTTGCTGCTGAACGCAAACTGCACAGTTAGTGGTAGAGCTCAGTTCTTGTCCTTCAGCTGAATTTAATGAGCTGTAACACTGTGATGAGCTTTTGGAGAACTGGTTTAGTCTGTGCTGAGTGGGAGAGAGATAAGGGATTGTATTTTTTCTGTGTTGCCCTTTCCCTCTGCTTACCAGCAGAGAGGAAGGGGTAAGAGTGGAGTCTGTGCACAGTGTGTATTGTTCCACAGGAAGAATTAACCCTTTCAAAAATGCTCTATATGAGAAAGGAAGTGCAAAAGCACATTGAGCCTTATGCTCCACGTCTTTTCAAAACCAAGAAGAATGATTGGCTTTCAAAGTATTGCCTGCAGCATTTCTTAGGGGTATTGCACTGTGCAGTTACTTCTCCGAGATCTGGTTGCGATCCCAAGCGCGTACGTTACCCTCTGCCTTAGGGAGCACGTGTCACATTATGATCTCTGCTCCGGTTTGCTACTGCTGTCTTGTTTGGTTTTTGCTTGCTGGATTGAAGAGAAAGTTGATTCTGGTCTCAGCCTATTTTGAAGCCATCTGAAAACAGCTAAAACCAAACTAAGCCTTAGCCAACTGGGTAGTAAATAATACATACAGCCCTAAAACAGAAGATTTAGCAGCTTGCTAACTGAGGAGAGTCCCATCAGCAGCAAGATAACGTAGCTTTAGTGGTTCTCAGCACTGCCATGTGTAGCACAGAGATTTAGCTTTCAAATGCAATTCTCATCTAGTCTTTGGAGGCTGAAGATCTTCATGCAGCGAAGAGGGAGAATTAGGTGTGTAAGAAGAGGATCCAAACCAGCCATCGTGCTGAAGGACACAACAGGCACCAAGTGGCTTATAGAAGCTGGAGTCTGATCTGATTTTCTGCAGTGCAGCCCTAAGTAAGAAGGGACTAGGGTTTGCAACCTCATACATCCTCTGAAGCCATTCTTCTTTATTGGCATAACTGACTCCATATTTTAGGCTAGGGTTTAGGTTAGGGGTGGACCTGCTGGAAAGCACTTCTGAGGAGAAGGGTCTGGGGGTCCTGGTAGACACTAAACTCTCCATGAGCCAGCAACGTGCCCTTGTGGCCAAGAGGCCAATGGAATCCTGGGCTGGGTAGGGAAGAGTGTGGCCAGGAGGTGGAGGGAGGTCATTCTCCCCCTCTGCTCTGCACTGGGGAGGCCACAACTGGAATCCTGCCTCCAGTGCTGGGCTCCCCAGTTCAAGAGAGACAGGGAACTACTGGGGAGAGTCCAGCGTAGGGCAACAGAGATGCTGGAGGGATTGGAGCATCTCCCTGGTGAGGAAAGGCTGAGAGAGCTGGGACTCTTGAGCCTGGAGAAGAGAAGGCTGAGGGGAGACCTTCTTCATGCTCCCAAGGATCTGAAGGGTGGGTTGAAGGAGGATGGAGCCAGACTCTTCTCAGTGGTTCCCAGTGACAGGACGAGGGGCAACGGGCACAAGCTGGGACACGGGAAGTTCCCTTGAAATAAGGAGATAAAGCTTCTTTGTGGTGAGGGTGTCAGAGCCCTGGCAGAGGCTGCCCAGGGAGGGTGTGGAGTCCCCTTCTCTGGAGACCTTCAAGCCCCTCCTGGATGCAGCCCTGAGTGATGTGCTCTGGGCAACCCTGCTTGAGCAGGGGAGTGGGACTGGGTGAGCTCTGGAGGTCCCTTCCAGCTCTGACCATTCCCTGATTCCATGATTTTCTTTCAAAACCTGGTCATAAAAGAAATTAATTCTGCCTCTTTTCTTTCTGTAGTAGCTACTGGCTGGAGTATCTGCTTGGGAAGAGAAGCACTGACGTTCAGCCTCTTCAGCCTGAGCACGTCACATATTTGCTACCTCTGTGGGAAAGGCCGTTACCGGGATGTAGGTCTGGGGAAGGTAGAGCTACGCCAATACACAGTCAAGCGTTTAAGATTTATTGGGCCAGAAAGAAAAAACCCGAGGCAGCCAAGTGCCAAGGGTATTTCATCAATAAGGAGAAAATGGGGTTTATTATAAACATTAATTTGATGAAATGCAGAAATACTGTTTTAGGGAACAGGGACTTCTGCCTGTTTCTTCAGCTCCTGTGTGTTTTAAGTGTAGGTATACATCCCTTCTGGGTGAGCACTGTACCGAAACTGTGTCTTCCATTTCCCCAGCTCTAATTGCCAGGTTGTCACAGAAAGGTGGATGGCAACACTCCCTCACCCCTTCGCCGTTCTCTGGGATGCTGGGCTGTGCTTCGTGTGGCTTTGCTGAGTACATCCCCTTAGCTGGCCTGGCCACACAGAGAGCCAGGTCTGGGCAGGTCTTGCTGCAAATCCCAAAAGAGCTTTGGTATGAGACTGGCTCTGAGGTGTTGCAGGACGCCCAGCACCAGTTCTGCACTAAGACTGAGCAGAGTGAAGACTGAGATACCTGCGGCCAATCGGACATGTCGGAGGTAAAAAGGGAGCTGTTAATTGCACTCCGGGACTTAGTATCTATGTTCCACTTAAGTTTCACTTTAGTCAGCCTAAGTGCTTTTTTGGGCCTGGGCCAACGCTTTTCCCGTCCTGCGTGGTGTGGCCAGTATGTGTTACTGTGGTTCTGCCAGGCATTAAGTCATATCTGAGTTTGATATGCTCTGAGTGTTTGAAAGTGTTGAAAATTATGTCTGCCATTCAGGTCAATCGATTTGAAGCAGAGATTATCCAGTCCTGCTTTTTACTTCAGCAATGTTTGCTCTCCTGTCTGTGAATGCTTTATGTGGTTTGACTACCTGCGTGCCGGCGTTCTTCACTGATACTGCTTGTATAAATAGAACAGATTGCATATAACATATGCATTATTTATGGAGCTCTCTGGCAACTGTTGTTGATCTGTTGAGCTGAGTTATTTTCAGAGTTCCCAGGAAAAGGGTAAATTCCAAATTTGGTATTTCCCTTAGAAAAGTCAAAGAGTGACCAGCTCCCCATAAAGCCGTTTCACATTAGGCCATCTGTAAGGGAAATTCTAAGTCATCCTTTAATAAAAACATCAGATTCAGCTAGTTCACAAATAGTTATAGTGAATTTTAATTCACAGGTATCTAGAATTGAAATCAGCTCGAAGCACGGAGTTATTAGTTGGGTTTCAGCTGAGGTTTGAGATCGCCTGTAAAAAATGGCAATTTAGAAAGGAAATGCTTGTCTGAAACAGCATTGTTTCTCCATTAATAAATCTCTCCTAAAGGAAGAAATATTTAGTGTTTTTGAATGTGAGAGGGGTGCAGCAACGTCCAGAGTGAGGTTCCATTTTCTTAATGTAGCTGTTGAGGAGAGATGCTTGTGCAGAAGACCAAGTGCGATGTTTGTGTACTCTGATGCAAACTGCATACTAACCAGTAAATATTTTTTCAAATAAAATGATACAATCTGGTAATTAAAAGAACATAAAATAATAAATGTTACAGGGCTTTCTAAATTTTCCATAGATGGATGTTGTTCTGTTGGTCATATTATTTGAGACTTTGAAAGAATATGTTGTCCTATAGATTTACACAAAGCTTATGAAAGACTAGATGAAAAGACTCATCTCTGAAGGTTTCGTTCATGAAGAGATGCAGGAAACATTTGGAATACAAAGTCTAATTTGACTTGATTAGTACTTAAATAATTATCAAAACTGGATATAGTATGTAATTGAAATACTTGGAAGAGTTCTCTGTACCTGTCTGTTCTCTGTGCATGTTTTTCTGGTGCAATGGTCATTATCTTTGTGCTTATTAAGTGTCTCGTACAATCAAGATACTTTTGCCTTTAAATAGTCATTTGTGTTACATTAATTATCCTAGTATCTAAACAGCTTGTAATGGAACTATAGGAAAGATTAAAGTTATTAGATTTGTTTAGTAAGAGTGATGTTTGGAAGTGATGGTCATAATCCATAATTAAATAATTTTACTGCATAAAAATATTTAGAAGCATTTAGATCATGGTCTAGTACTGTGATCTGTTTTATTAATAGGTACTGGATTCATCACTTTTAAAAATGGCAAAACATACCGTACGTATCTTTTTAGGTGTGAAAGAAAAAAGATGTTTCCAAGTAGGAGAAATGAATATGAGACATATTTTTATTAAATGTAATTCCAGGGAAATATTTTAATGGAAATATATCTTCAGAGTTTTTGCTGTTGTTGTTGCATGAATCCAAAATGTGCAGAACATGACAAAAGTCAGGAATTTCTGCTTGAAATTCAGCCAATCACAATGTAAGCAAAGGGAAATAAATATGGGGAAAAGTGGTTAAAACTGAGAAAATTGTTTAGAAAGAGAGTGAAAGAAACAAAACTGTATTAGACAACGGTAGCAGGAATGAAAGGTCATAATTTGTCATCACTTTTTTTGTCAAATTAGAATGGAAAAATCTTTCCGGTGTTGACAGTCAGTGCGAAGCCCCTGTACGAGTTCAGCCAAAGCTGGATTCCTAACCTGGATTAGTCTAATAATCTGCTGATTCAGATACATGTATTAGATGTAAGAGTTATATAATAAGGAATTACTTTTATACACCTCTTACAATGCATTTGGGTAAAAACACTTTGCAGAGTTTTAGGAGTTTTGCCTGGGCAGTTGCTGTTAAACCATCATTTTGTTGCAGTATAAATTGTTACTTGTAGAGTTGAATAAATCGGTTCATTAAACACTAAGATTATTTTTCCTGTGGCGTAGTCATGAATAGATTTATCAGGACATTGCACATTAGAAAAATTATATTAGATGTTCTATATAGAAAGTCAATAATTCAATAATTAGTAGTCATAAATGACAGGAATATAGGACAAGCTAACTTGTAAAGTTAGTTTATATAGCTCTAAATCACTTAAAGTATTTTTCATATATATTTTATATAATATATTATAATATATTATATAAAATATATATGAAAAATACTTTAAGTGATTTAGAGCTATATAAACTAACTTTACAAGTTAGCTTGTCTTATATTCCTGTCATGGCAACAAATTCATGGGCACAATTCTGAGCTTTGAAGTGAAATACCCATTGCTGATTAATCCCCCACCTGTGTGCTTTTATTCTCGAAACAGCACATGTGCTTTGCTGAGAAATACCATCCTTAATCCACTTTCTCAACTAACTGAAAATGAACTAACCCGTTAGGAAACCAGCTTGGCACAGCTGGCGAGGCAGTGAGCAGAGAAAATGGGTTGTGGCTCCCCAAAGCACCAAAAGGGGGGCTTTTCTGCCCCACTTCGTGCCTGACCGAGGTTTTGATGAATAAACTGGATGGGGGAGAGAACGGCTGGGTCCCTGCCTTGCACAGGAATGCTGTAGAAACAAACCACCACTTTGGAGGGGCTGAAGGAGAGGCAATGTGAAGGGAGGATAAAGAGGTGCCACTAAGGAAGGTATGAAAAAACGAGCTGAGAAAAGAAGTTTTAACACTTTCTGAAGTGAGAAGGACAGAAAAGGCAGTGACACCTAACTGAACAAAACATCCTAGCAGCATTCAGCAACAATTTTCTCCAACAGTAACATATTCCTATCCCTGCATCCTTTTTTTTGTGTGCTTCCTTTCCTGTTTCCTCCATTTTTTGGTATGCTTCCAGAGTTTGAAGACCTGTGGGTGTTCCTGTGGCCACAGCTACTGTTGTGTGTTATTATGACTATATTGAATTTTCTTGGTTTTTTTTTTTAATAATCTTTCCATATTCTAGAGGTGAATAAATGAGACATTTATATAAACAAAAGAAAATATAGTTTTTAAAAACTGTAATTTTGTTTGAAACACTAGGAAAAAAACAGCAAAGCATGGAAGTTGTTTAAACTTTGAAACTTCTTTTTCAATAAGTTTTAAAGTATGTGCCAACTTCTTTTTATTTTTAATAGGAGAGTTTTTTGACTTGAAATTAATATTAACCTGGTGCTTTTAAAGTTGAAGAAATATAACTCGTTCAATTTGTATAAAACAATTTTTACTTGAAACTCTCCCAACATGCATTGTATAGCATATAGAGTATATAGCAGTGAGCCTAAAGAATGTGTAGAAATTGTACATTCATATGGATCCTCTTGTCTCCTCACTATTCAGCCTCCTAGTTTGCTCTGTCATTCATCATTTCGTATGAAATTTTAGCAAAGAGTATTACTAAATTTTTGCAAGTACCTGCAGGAAAGAGCAAATGTGAAAATACTCAAGGAAGTTCTTCAGCATCATTGAAGAGGATATCATTAACCCAAATTTCTTCAGGAGAAGGCAATTCTGTATGCCTTCTTATTGGCACACATATTTGTTTTTTAAATTACTTAAATTTGTCTAAAGCCTTAGTTCATATAAAACAGAGGGAAAGGATTTCCAGACCGGTCTTGCACCAAGTTTTAATTCCTCTGAGATGAACTACTTACAGACAGTTCTGCCCTGTTATCCTTAAATCACTTCTTACTGATCTTTTAAATCGACAGGATTTCTATGCAGTTAATGTTCCCTCTAACATTGGCAGAATTAAATGTTCAAATGGTCTCTATTCTTATTTTTTTCCCCTCCTTATCTGGAAAAGGCTTCCTGCTCCAGGTGATGTTGGAATGTGTCTGGGCTTTGCCATGTTCCCAGGTAAACAGGAAGAATATCTTTGAGTGTCCTCCTTCCTGGACATGGGTGAAGGTTATTGCAGTGTTGTCCTCTCCATCTCCCCTCATGATTTAAATGACGACTGCAGCTCATTCAAGTTTCAGTATATAATTAAATCACCTTAGTTTTAGAAGTGTTCTACCTCTGTCTTACAAAAAACCTACCATAACATAAACAGAAAAATAATTTTATTTTATTGATTTACCCTGAGTGGTAAACACTTATTTTTGGCCTGAAACTTCTCTAAGCTGGTCTGTGGGCCATCTGTAGGTGCTTATCTTTGCTTTACAGCTGAAGGTGGAATTCTTTCTTCTTCTATTTGGATTTTTTAAGCCAGGGAAGAAATATTTCTCTGAAGTTCAAATTGCAATTCAATACAGAATTGCTGTATTTTTCTAAGTCAATACTGGTATAGTAACAGGAAAAGGACCAAATGTTTCCTTTAAAACAAAACCACCCAAAACTCCATGGTTTGTATATTTTATGGTTCTCCTAGATAATAAAACACGTTTTGATCACACTGATAACTCTGATTATTTAGTGTAAGCATGCAAAACTCCCTATTTTACTGTGGAAAATTAAATTAGACGCGCTTCTGAAAATACTGGATAAATTTCCAATATTTCATTTTTCAAAGTTTCAATAATGATGCTGTTAAACTTGGATTCCAGATTTTGAAATTTGAACTAAGGATGTTAAAAACACACTTCTGGAAATCTGGAACAGGCAAATAATGACAGCCTTAAAATGTGGAATAACCATTCCTACACTGGAGTTTAAAGCTTTCTCAGGAGAAAGTACTTTTTATTCACTTTCTGAGTGTCTGGTTTACATTTTCCTTGGTCTGTGCACTTCCCTCGAAAGAAAAAAATTTAAAAAATTGGTTACACTTTTCCCCCCACTCTTCCATTCTCTTCGCAAACAATTTTCTCACACTTTGGAATTCTGCTTAGAACTGATGTTTTTTCTCCTTCTTCTTTTCCCCCCAATGGCTAGCCTTTTTTCAAAAGGAGTGGAATGCGTGTCAAGAAACCTAACCCATGCTAAACTCCCTTCTGGGCATGAACACACAGAGAAGTCCCAATGGGTGTAGAAATTAAGGAAGCCTCTGGCTCTTTTCAGCCACCACATGTTTCTGTGCCTCTCTGCTGTTGGAATCAGCGTTACACCCAGGGCATGATGGCCAACACCCATGAGGGGGTTTTCTGCCGGCCCTGGGGAGCTGCCTGTAAAGCTGTGGACACTGAAATCTACTTTGTGTTCCCTTCAGCATTTAGTGCTTCTGATGCTTGAATCTTGTTTCAGCCCCATGGGACTCCTGCTGGACAAGGCCACTCTGTCTCAACTCCTCAAGGTACAACTGCCAAGGCTGTACCTTTTCACCTACGTATCCAATAACTTTCTGACCATCTGTCTCTGGTTTTGTGGCATTTTCCAGGAAAAGAAAACATGTTATAGGAACACTTGTGTAGGTTGGGAATTTGAATATTGTGCTGATTTTTTTTTCTTCTTCCAAACGGGCCAAATAACTGGCTCCTGATAGGTACTGTACTGCTGCATTTGAAATGTCTTTGAAGGCATTTTGCTAATATCATCTTAATTCTTTGCTCCTGTATCCCTGGCTGCTGGCTCTGGCAGTCATTGTCATGGCTGCAGGATAGGTGCCAACTGTTGTCTTTCATCACTGGCGATGCCTCTTTCCTGGCACTGTGGGTCAGAATGACGTTTTAAAACGTAATCCTCCTCAAAGATCCCAAGTCTAAGTTCATTTCTCAGGCAAAGGTACTATTTACTTTAGCTGTATATTTTAAGTGAGAAAGAAGTGGAAGATGTGACTTTATTTTATTTTGTTTTCCTGTTGTTGTTGTTTCATAGTAATATGCAAAATGTGGAAAGTCAGTCATATTTCACTGGTATTTGGCATCTGCTCAACAGCTGATTGCTCTTCTCAGAGCTTTTCTGGAAAGTTTGCAGCACCATAATGATAGCTTTCTAAACACAGATGTCCTCTTGGTGCAACCTGTAATTTTTTATGAAAGAGATATCGATGTCAGGAATTTGAACAAAGTACTGGAATTAGTTGAACATTTTTGTTATGAGTATGTTTTCAAAATATCTACAGTACATATATTATAAGCCGGGGGGCAAATCTACGGTGTCTAAAGGCATAGATGTTGGTACAAAAACGCCCAAAATGTCAGAATGAAGTTTAAGATAAACAGATTCTTTTGTTAATAGACTGTGCACATTTTAGCGTATTTTTCCCGCTATGTTTTGTGCTGTGTTAAGGGCATACTATGAACTTGAAGCATGAAGAATCTCAAGAACACCTTTTGAAAATTAGGGATTTGTCCATGGAAAACATCTAGTAACTAAGAAGCCTTTCATAGCTATTAAATGTTCTTCTGAAGTCCCTTTAGTAGCTTCTTCCCCTTGTTTCATTCGCCTCTCAGCTAAGCCATCAGGAAATGAATATTTCAAACATAGATTTCCCCTCCTTAGGTCAGCTGGTTTTGTTGGTGTAAATCCTCTTAAATGTCTTTAGCAAGTTAAAGTCTGTTCAAAGATTAATGTGGAAGATGATAAACTCCCAGCAGCTTGTGATACTTAGCAAAGGAATCCTTGAGTGTTTTTACCTATGGGACTATTATTTGCATATACATACAAATTATCTACATACATTTTCCTACATACATGTAAGAAGATGGTGTTAGATGGTTATTCAATGTAATTTCTGTAAGTGAAAAGGAAACTCTCCTCTGTTAATAACCATTTGTGATTGGTTTTTAAGGGTAATGCAATCCCTTCTGTATTGTTCTTTTAGCTATTCAGGTCTGGGTGAGATGAGAGTTCCATGCACCAAGTATATCTAGCAACTCTAATAAAATTAGAGGAAACGTATTTCAATACATATTGTAGTACTCTAGTTTTGTGCAGCTGTGCAGCCTTGATTTAAGTGCTGCAGTTGTTATGACTACAGCTAACTTCCCGTGGCTTCCATCAGTCTCTGCTTGAACAAGGTACTGGGTTTTCATTTGTTTTCAGGTCATGCCATTGAGATATGTACACCCACACCACTAATGACACATCCTCCACATTCAGAATAGATACTTTAAAGTCAGAATGCTGCATCAGAAATGATGCAAACCCATAACCATTAGTTAGAAAAGTAGTCTCTTTTTGGACTTTAACTGGGTCGAAATGTGGTCGTTCAATGTTATTATACTGGGGTTCTTTCCCGTTTCTTTTGCTTTTGGTTGGTGATAAAATCGCTTGCATGGTATGTGTGCATGTGTGTGGCCCAGGCTGGGCTGCTATTTGGCAGGGCTTGGATCATAACCTTTTGCCAAACCTCAGCGGTGGCTCTTGGGGAAAAAATGTAAACATACAACCAAATTTACTCTGGTTTCTTTATTTAGCTCAGTGGAAGTTGATACTCATTGCTGTAAGGCTTCAATAGTACAAACTCTTTGCTAAATTCAAAAATGAGAGAAGCTAATGTAATATTTTAATTAAAGCAATTTTGGGAAAAATACAAGTGGGAGGCAAGCAAACAGATTCTCCTAATTTAGAAGTAAGAATTGTAAGTGATTAACAGTTGTGATAATTTTCGTTGTTTATTTTATTCGCATTTTATTCTTCAAGGACAACGAGAAAGAAAACACCTATTTTGTTAAGCCACAAGTACAAGGAAACATCACAGAATAATGCTAATTATTAAGAAAGTCCTAGGATAGTGGGTAGTATAATCATCTACAATTTTCTTAGTAAAATGGCCTACCTAATTTAAGTTTCATTTCCAAAATAAGGAGACCAGATGTCTTGTTTGGGACACCTTTCCTTGAAATGATCTGCCTTCTAAATTAAACTGGCCTTTATTCTTCCTGTAGATGATAGTTTAAGATTATGCTGTTTTTTCCTATATGGATACAAATTATGGGGAAACAGAGCAGAGTTTCCATAAACTAGAACAATGAGGATTTCAATAAATTGAAGACCTTTTGTCTCTTTAATTATTTTGACTGGCATTAAAACTCACCACTTACACTGACTCTCGTATTTATTATGAGCTGTTACAGCTGCACAAGAGACAATCACTTCACCTAATTACAACTTGCAGAGCATTTAGATGAGTTGTCAGTTAAAAAAGCATGTGTGTGCAATTGATATAAAGATTAATGATTGAAACTGTTTCCCCTGCCTAAAATGCGAAGATTTGCTCTGAATTATGCCTCAAAGTGGTTTTCAAATGTTTCCCAGTATCAAACCTGAGATAAATCAGCATAAATCCAAATGATTTATAGTATTGGGATGGGGGTTTTGTTTTGTTTGCTTGTGTTTTAAGAACACAGAAGTTCACAAATCAAGAACGGCATCCTTTCAGCCTTCTCCATGTGGACTCATTTGTGCAAGTTAAAGAAATCCCTTCAACCTGAGTAGTTAGTTATGTCTTTAACATACTGTACAAGCAAAAGCACCTACATTTCATTCACAAGGATATTGTCAGTAGTGCAGTCCAGGGAAAGCTCAGCCCTGATGTTTGGTGTGAACAGAACCAGAGCAGACCAAAGTGTTTAGTATTGAATACTTGAAGGTTAAAAAGCCCAAGGCTTTGTCTAACCCATACAGCAGATATCCTAAACCATCAAAGGAAAATATACTCATGTAGATCAATTTATACCAAATATAAAGACTTGTCTTTGCAAGTTGATGGGACTCTGAAGAAGAGACTGCAGAAGTTTTGTAATGATTTGTGTTGTTTATGGGAAGGTGTGGAAAATTCAGAGTTAAAGGAATAGTCACAACTTCTTGAGCAGATGATGGCAGGAGCAAGATGAATCTAGTAGCTGCTGCTGGTACCAGGGAACTAAAGGGAAAATATTTGACCACGAAATTTATAAAATCCCAAAGCTTCTTCCAATTCTTAGAGTGTTTTCCTGTTCACATACATCGTTCCTTCTCTTCCATTTGTGATTAAATCAGCTGCTGTCACTTTCATCCAAATCCAGTAGAAGGGAAGGGGACAAAGCAATGAAGAAAGCTCTGCCCCTTTCTGTCACCTTTACCTGTCTCCTGCACTGGCACTTTCCCTTTTTCTCCCCTCCTTTTCTCCCCTGATGCCGGTTCATCCTGCTGGTTTCTTGAGACTATGGGGAATTTCACGGGCTCCGTCTCTTTCCCAGGCAGGAGAGGCATACTTCTCTTGGCACTGCACAGGAGCAGGGAAAAGGAAGCACTTATGGGTTTTATGCTCTTTACTAGCTTAGCAATGAGTGAGTGATTGCTTAGCAATTACTGCTGTTGTGGGTCTGGCAAATAGGAATGACCAATGCCATGTAATGCAGATGTTTGAAGTATCTATGGGTGTGTACAGTCTTGTGGCACTGCTTGAAAGTTACATCAGTGCTGGACAATATCCATTGTCATAGCCATTGGATTTATGTTGGGCAGAGATTATAATATTTTATTGAGTTTATCTGCATAATGAACAGGTTATGGTTTACTAGTGAAAAAAGCGATTTAAAAAAAGGAATTTTGAAATATCTAAAAGAAGCTGCAAGCAAAACAGTAAGAAACTAAACCACTGATTTTCAGACATGCAGGCTGAAAACCTTGCTAATATATTTCATAACTTTATGAATGTTTGTAACTTCAGCTAAGTCACTTAATCACACGTACTCTTAATAAGTAAACCTTTATGCTTTGCAATACTTACATTTTTAAAAAGACTCAAAGCATAACATATTGCTTGATTTCAGCTTTTCTACCATTTCCCTGGTCCTTTTTGGTTTTTTTCACTATGTCACAAGAGTGTCTGCATTTTCTAAACTGAACTGATATTCCAAGGTTTTTTTCCCCATCAGAATTGTGGTCTTGGTCTGCTGGCGTTTGATAGCTCAGCATTTCTTACGTGTTAGACAAAAGCTCTTGTACATAAGTAATCAGAATATTTTATTAATTTCATAAGAACTCTTAGTGTTACATGTTGCAGGCAAAAGCTCAACTTGACCTTTAAGAGTCGGACTGAGATCTTTGCAAGGGAGAGATCACTCACCAACATCATCACTAAAATGAAATGGATGTGACACAAAAATTTTTGGAACTGTATTCAAAATATCTGCAAAAATGACTACCAAAATAAAGAAATATTTATTTATCATTTTGACTTTGAATTTAAAATATAGGCTACTGTGAAGTATACATTTGGGATGAAATCTTTCCCTGCTGAGGGCAATCACAACTAGTGGAACTGACATTTCACCTGCTGTGTATTTTATTTGCAGTGAAATAAAAAGCAATAAATAAGATGACTCCTGTGGCTGTTGATCCTTGCTGTGGCAGAGTCGGGCAGTACATGTGCTGTGATATCCGGGAAGTGGCCAGTGTGAGAAACCAGTCATTCCCTATGAATTGCAAATTGTCAGAAGATGAACACTGACTCTACAAGAATTTACAGCATTTATCTCCTAGGCCTGCTTGTCTAATTACACTGAAGGCATTTCTTCAGGGCTCACATCACAAAAGTCTTGAGACAGTTCATTAGTAAATCTCTGTGGAGACTCGGCTGAGAGCAATGGCACGGCCCCGAGCACTGTGCCAAAAGCAGATGAGATTTACTGCAGCAGGTGAAATATTCTTTATCTGCACGACAACCAATCCTCTGGATTGTCACCAAGTGTAAAACGAAGCACCTATCTGCCAAATAGGAGAAATGGCTTGTATTTCAGGACAAAAAACCTGGCCTATCTGTGTATGTCTCACGTGCTAACTGCTTTGCCTACATCAGGTGGAAATGAGAAATTTATGAAGTGTAAAGTGCACAGCACAATGAATAAGCGAACTAAAAGGTTCTTGCTTTGCTGTTTTTGGTTTTTTATTCACTCATTGATTAAAACATTTTTCCTGGGGCAAGAATGTACAGTAAGCTTGTTTTGAGAGGTATAAATAGGAGAAGAATTAGAACAAGCGGATAGGGGGTTTTTAACATCTAACCTTAACTGTCTTAACTTGGAAAAATATGTTTTTATAAACTGCAAATAATGCAATGTTTTTGATGCTACTATTTAAAAGAAATTAATTCTTAGTCTTATCTAAACCAAATAAGGTTATAATTTCATTACATTTCCCACTCCTCATGTATAACAGTAGTACAGTAGGCAAAGTGATAATTCATTGCTCCTCCTATTGTGTCTCTCCAGAGATCTGAAGAATAATTTGATCAGCACAATTGAGCCAGGGGCCTTCCACGGACTTGCAGAACTGAAGCGCCTGTAAGTATTAATTTCATCTGAATTATTCTGAAAATTGTGTTTGAATCAGCATTTCTATCCTTGGGCAACTCAAATATGCCACCAAGCAATAATCACATAAGGACAGTGCCTGTAAAACTGAAAACCACACACTGTGCTTTTTAAATTTACCATGCTGTTTTCTTCTCCTTTCCTTTTTTTTTTTTCGCCATTTCACCCTTCTTTTTTACCTTTTCCCATTTAAAATTATGTGTGTGCTCTCCAATAAATCTACTAACAAGTACATCTATAAAGTTAAAAAGCACACTTAATTAATGACTTAGCAGACAATATACCACTACAGACATTAATCAGAAATAAAACTAAGAGATTTAAATATGCGTAGCAAGGTTTTGTGCTACATTGAGTTATTTCCTTATGTAAGGTCTACTTTACTTTTATCACAGATCCAGGTCTATGAAATAAATTCTTAGATGGGAAACTTTTGTCATGCTTTAGAATTTGGCTACCATTTTCACACCTCTCATATTGACTCTGCATGATATTTTTTATTTTTAGCATGGTTTTCTAAGGATGTAAGATTTATGCAGTATAATCCCTGTCCATTCTTCTCTTTGAAAATGTTCTGATAGTATTTCCAAAAGCACTGCCTGATTTTTAAACTACATTTGTAGAGGGAATATAAGTTACTAAGGTCCTCCAAGTGAGCCTTTTTGCTTTTAGTTGCCAAGGACTACAGACTCGCCTTAGTTCTACTCAGCCTAAAGGAAAAGTTAGATGAACCCTTTTTTAATTATAATTTTCAAAGTGACAGCATCCAAATGTCCATGGAATGGCTAACCAGGCCATCAGCCCACACCGGAAATCTGCCTAGTGATTGTGTGTGCTGTCTTTTGTGTGAGGAGAAAACCTATGAGAAAACAGGGTTGATTTTCACAGGTTGGTAAGATTTAGATGAAAAGGAATGTAAATCCACAGAAAAAGAAATTTATGAATCCTTCTGCTTTTTTTTTTTTTGGTTTTAAGGTTACATTACCTAACTGCCATGTGCAGAGAGCACTGCACAACCTACGGGTAAGGTTTCCATCTGTGATCATACAGGTAGCAGTATTTTCTAACACCAACCACTAAGTTTTAGCACATTTGGGAAGAAAGCCAAGGATCTAATAATGATGAAGTCAGAGTAGCCTATATATTTTTAATAAAAAGAACATTAGGCTGAACGTTTCTTGCTCACTGTGTATATAGGGATAACAGTACAATGAAATGATCAAAAAGAGCGCTAATTGTTGATTTGGCTGCATACTCTGATAACACAACCCTGACCTCTTGTGGGAAAACCAGGAAAGCTGCACAAGTCATGGGCTGCACATCTGGAGGCGGCACAGGTGGAGGCTTGGGTCAGGCAGGAGAGACAACTCAAGGAAGAGGAAGTCATTAGGCACTAAGAAAAGTGAGAAGACTCTTCAGCAAACTAGAAGTGACAACGCTGAGATTTACCATGCTAGATCTCAAAGAAACTCTTGTTGCTCTTATAAACAAGTAACACGGGGATCAATCTAGAGGCAGGGAGTCAATTAATTTTTGGACTGCCATGTTTGGTACAAATCAGTGTAGTACTGAGGTAAACAAGAAAGTATCTGCACTCCTAAACTCTGTGGCTCTTGGGTAGCAGGCAGTTGAGCCAAAGGAATAAATAGTGTTAACTCCCGTGGAATACTGAATGCAGTAATTGCTTTAAGACTGTACTTGACATTCAAGTCTTCTTGTTTCACATGTGAAATATAAATGATGCTGTGAAAAGCAGAAGCTGAGGTGATATGGGCAACTGCAATAGATACAGCTGTGCCAAGTCAGACCAAAGCTGCAGGCTGTCAGCATCAAAATGGTTCTTGTGAATGATTTGGAGAACGGTTATAATTTGTATTTGAATGACAAACTGAATTATTTCAAGGGTTTACTCAAAAAGGTACACACAAAATTGATGAAAAATGAAAATTTATGAAGCACTAAAATTATAGCACTTGGTTATTCAACAGAGGAGTGGTTTGTTTTCTCTAATGCCAATTTTACAAGTCGGCATTACTAAGTTCAGTGTCTCACTCCTGAAAAGGAACACCAGCTTTGTGCATTATGAATGGAATTATGTGTAATATAACATGTATTGGTCTGGAGGGAAGAGCAGCAAGTTTTCTTTTCTTTTTGCTAACATTTTTTGAGAAAAAATATTTCACAATACTGGGATTCCAGGCACTGTCATATATCTTACTGTGAAAGTAATACTCATTGAAGTAAGCTCTGAGAAAAGGGTAAGTAGTCTTTCACTTCATTAGAAATACCATTTCACTGTGTGCCACACTTAGAGAAATAAGCACTTGTTTGGTTTAATTGATATGAAATTGACTTTTGCTACCCAAATTGTGCCCTACATAGTGATGCATTTCTTCCATATGTGTTCAGTCTTTGCTTAGGCAGAAGTAGAGCATTACCCAACTGAGAATTCTGGGCAGATTCTTGTCTACTATTTCCCTCTTCTAATAGAAAGATATCAACTTGTGTGTGTGTGTGTATATATATATATATATTGATATATATATTTGTTCGTATGTTTCTTTGTCTTAAGCTTGCATTTTTAGATTTTTTTATGTATCATTAGTAGATCTTAAAGAGTAATGCTAGTATGCACTTACTGCACTATGTTTTCCACACTATTTTCTCCACTGTTGCCTACTTAATATCCTTGACAAGCATTTAAGAAATATTTTCATTCTAATGTGATGCTTCCTCATTGAATTGTACATTGTAAATGTAACCATTGTCTGATAGGAGAAGATTTTGCAGTGAATTCTAAAGAAATTGCCTTCACATTCGAGCTAATTGGATATGTCTCCATGAAAGCAATAACTAGATGTGTCAAACCTTTATTCTTTTTGATAACTTTAGTGTTCTCTTGTAACAACAGAAAAATAGGGAATCTGCACAATGTAACAAAGGAATTGGGAGACTACTACTGATTCTAAATCAAAAATATATTCAGATCAATGTTAACATTTGAATGGGTATAGAATCACTTGAAACCCTTACTACAATTGTAAAAAAAACCCCATAAACATACACGATAAGAAGGAAAATTTGAGTCAAGCTTGCAAATGAAATGTGTAAAAATTAAGCACTACTACAAAATGAACCAAAAGGCAATGTTCGTGTTGTTACCACAACACAATTATTCATACCTGGTTTTGTCTCCTTCCTGTAAGTATCCTGTACAGCGCGTTGTATGTATGATATGTACAGAGAACACCACATTTCCACAGACAAGAGTTATGGAACATAATGCCTTGTACTTTTGTGGTGTGAGGCAGCCACAGCGTTGCTCTTAAAGGAGCTTGCCAAGTGCTTACCAAGACTGACCTTGTCATAGCTCAAAGATTAATTGTCCTCTGGTTTCTGTGGTTTCTTTGGCAAGAAAGGGTGCTGTCAATGAGAACAGACATTAGTAAACAGTAAAAATATCTAATTTTTTGCATGCAACAAAATGCATAGTGTTTTTTGTAAATGAACAAATAGGTGCTAGTAACTTTGATAAATAAAATTCTTTATATTAAATTTTTTTTTTATTTGCTACATATACTAATTGCATTAAAGTGCGGTTTTATATAAGGATGGCGTGTTTAATTGCTCACTACTGCTCAATAATGCTAATACAAATGTTGTTAAACCTATTTAATCCAGTTACATTACGTTACAGAAAAAGGTTTCATTTCTCATTTGTCTCTAACTCCTTAAGAGTGAACAAGGCTGTACGTGATTAAGTAGGTGTTTATGTGAAAAAGACAGACTTAACAGTTGGGCTTCTTGTTTTTTTATTTCAGGGATCTTTCAAATAACAGAATTGGTTGCTTAACACCAGAAATGTTTGTTGGACTTAACAGTCTTCACAAACTGTGAGTATAATACCACTTTTGTTTTAAACAGGAGAAGTCCAAACTGTTATATGGCTTACCTGAGTACAGTTGGCAGTAAACTTTCATTATAAGTAAACATAAGTTTCGTACTAAAAAAACCCCCTCTCCTGAGCCTTTGATTAGGATGACTTGATATTTTAAAGATGTTGCTTTCTGTTTGTAATTTTAAAATCTATCGGAACTGCAAAGAATTTAATTTCATTTTCACATTGCAAAGAGGCTGAATGTAACATTCCTGTCTCAGAAACAATTCAGTCAAGCACACAAATGGACTTACACTGCTTAGAAGGGATACATTGCTGTTTCTGACCTTTATAGATCAATTAGAATGTTATAACATTTTTCTTTCCTTAAGTGTACTATATAAAAACACAAGCACATACTGAGAAAAAATTTGTAAAGTGTCAAGCAAATCTGCAATATCAGTGTAGTTCAATTACTTCAGAAATACCAGTTCTAGGCTGTCAAAGGTATTGTGTTGTACACTTCAGTTGTCATAGTACTGTTTAATTTATCATGTGCAACTGCACTGGACTATGCTCCAGGGAGCAAAGCAATCAACGTGCATATCCATAAGCATGCCAGAGACCTGTGTGACCAGTAGATACTGTAAAGAGCACTCAGAAAACATGAGATGGTGATGGCATACCCAGGCTGTTTGGTTCTAGGGAGGATCAGATGACCGGGAAGAAGAGATAAAATGAGAGATGACAGGGGTTGCTGTAGATACTAAGTTAACCAGAGAATTAGAGAGAAGGGTTGACTTTGAAAGACAGAAGTAAGGTACAGGACTCCATGACTGGGCAGTAAAATGGCTGATTAAAAACAAATTATGGGAAGAGCCTTGATGACACAATGATGAACACGTTCATACTGCCCCTCTTTTTATGCATCTCAGATCACGGACTCAGGGAATTGTCAGAGTTGGAAGGGACCTCCAGAGCTCACCCAGTCCCACTCCCCTGCTGAGGCAGGATTGCCCAGAGCACATCACTCAGGGCTGCATCCAGGAGGGGCTTGAAAGTCTCCAGAGAAGGGGACTCCACACCCTCCCTGGGTAGCCTTTCTTTCACTAGATGTTCACTAGTGTGCACACATTACTTTGTGTGTGCCCTAAGTAATATGTTTCCCTCAAGAAGGACCTAACTTTCATTTCAAAGTAGGTGCAGATCCAGGGCTTTCTGTATTGTTTTCTTTCTGAGGCCCCAGTTTATAGCAGAAATTTGAAGTAGATATTTCTTAAGTAAGATTCTCAAGTGACATTCTTGTTATACACTTTTCACTTTGAATAATATTATTTAATGAAATTACTAGACATCTCGTCTTCAGGAATGTTCACCTCTTGTATGATAGTTCCCTTAATATTGAACGATCCTTCTTTTTGTTATTACCAGAATTCTTTTTCACACGCTGATCCAGAGTCTTTCGTGAAAGCACTAAATGAGTGAGTTTTGAAAGAAAGAAAAATGGGAAAAAATGTTGGCAAATAAGAAATAGGAAAAAAAATCAATATCCATCTATTTGAGATGTATCATGAAATCATATACAAAGATCACTAATTTTCTAGACAAGGAAAATTATTTATTGATTTTCATATACATCTAACATGATCATAGAATCATAGAAACACAAGGTTGGAAAGAACCTACAAGATCATCTATTCCAACCGTCCTCCTGTCACTGATACTACCCACTCAGCTACTACACCATATCTCGTAGCACTTTGTCCATACACTTCTTGAAGACTGCCAGGGACGGTGACTCCACCACCTCCCTGGGCAGGCCATTCCAGTGCCTGACCACTCTTTGAGAGAAAAACAATTTCCTGACATCTAATCTAAATCTCCCCTGGTGCAACTTGTGGACTTGAGTCCTATCATTAGTTATCTGGGAGAAGAGGCTGACCCCCTCCTCTTCACAATCGCCTTTCAGGAAGTTTTAGAGTGCGATGAGGTCTCCCTTGAGCCTCCTCTTCTCCAGACTAAACAATCCCAGCTCCCTCAGCCGTTCCTCTTAAGAACCCATCACCATTTTTGTTGCCTTTCTCTGGACGTGTTCCAGGGCCTCAATATCTTTCTTGTAGTGAGAAGCCCAAAATTGAACAAAGTACTTGAGGTGCGGCCTCACCAGAGCTGAGCACAGGGGGATGGTCACCTCCCTGCTCCTGCTGCCTATGCTATTCCTGATGCAGGCCAGGATGCCATTGACCTTCTTG
>VXBJ01004346.1:578052-648348 GCA_013400055.1 Nycticryphes semicollaris | reverse complement strand
CTCTCATACCAGCTGTGTCAGGAAGCTATCTTCCACACACTCTAGAAACTTCATGGACTGCTTCCTCTGCACAGTATTATATTTCCAGATATATCAGGGAAGTTGAAGTCTCCCATGAGAACGAGTGCTGGTGATTGTGCAGCTTCTGCAAGTTGCTCACAGAATGCCTCATCCATCTCTTCATCCTGTTTAGGCAGTCCATAACAGACCACCACCAAGATGTCACTACTACAGGCCTTTCCCGTGATCCTTATCCATAGGCACTCAACTTAATCCTTACCAACCCCAAGCTCTTCAACATCAAAACACTCTTTAATATAAAGAGCCGCACCACGACCCTTCCTTCCTTGTCTATCCCTTCGGAAGTGCTTGTAGCCATCCATCACAGTACTCCAGGCATGGGAGTGGTCCCACCATGTTTCAGTTACAGCAATTAGGTCATAGTTAGCCTGCTGCACAATCGCTTCCAGCTCCTCCTGTTGGTTGCCCAAACAAGATGATACCACATAAGCAGGAGAAAATCATTAACATTTATACTACTTTTTTCCTGTGAGTGGTATTAGCCCAGAAGGCCTCTAATTGCTCAGGTATTTTTTGGATTTCAACTAGTTCTGCAAATCAATAGTCATATTGTAGGTGGTCTTGGGAAAGTGATTTCCAGAATTTAGTGTATGCTTCTCCCATAGCTATAAAGCAAATTCCCAACCTTAATGAAGTGAATAGAAAATAGTGGTAATGGGATATATTTAGGCTATGTATCATATCTACTCTTTCTTCATTTCTTAGTTATAATATAGTAGTATTGCTAATTTGTCTTTTGCACCTTGTTTTAGTATACTTTCCAAAGTTTAACTTAATTTTTGATAATTCTCATTGTCCCTCTGTTTCCTGTCTTTTTGCTAACTTTTTCCTGTTCATTATAGTCCCTCTACTTCTTTTTAAAACTTGAATTCTTTTTCAAGATTCAAGATTTGGTTATTGATCCATTTAGTCTATCTTCCATTTTTCTTATTTTGGTTTTAAATTGCATTTCTACTACTGACTTAATAAACGGGACCATCCTGCATTCCAGGTCATGTACTGAAGTAGTTCTTTACTAGCTGCTTTATTATTTTTTATTTCAAAAGTCCGTCCTTTGAAATGAGAGGCATAGCAATAGATAATCTAAATTTCCCTTTAATCTGCAGTAAATCAGTTCATTATTGCTAAGCCAAAAGTTACAACTTTCTCTTTTGTAGGGCCTGTCCTCCTTAGCAAAGCAAACTCAAGAGTAACATTACTCTTGTTGAGTCAGGGATTATTTTGTGGAGAAATACTAGCACAATCCCAAATAAGAGGAACTGTTCCCTGACGTTTATAATATCATTCATTCCTCGATCTCGGGTATCTCAGAGAGTGACATATTGCTGCAAGTAATTATTTGAACTGGGATCTTGATTTGCCTCCAGTGTAAGAACTGTTGATAGCTTATTGACTACAAGTGAAGGCCACCTGGTACTTTTCTAACAGTTTTTAGCTTTTTTTTTTTTTCTGTGTGGAAGTTCATACAAGCTTCCCAGAATCAAACTTTTTAAACATTATTGTTTAAAATACAGTAAATCACCTTTTGGTTGCTACCAATATGGCTGAATTGTGTTATCGTTTCAGGGGTATGAGAAAACATGGAGAAGCATTTACTCAGTGTAACATCAGTGTTTGTAGTTGTACTGAGGAAAAGATGACAAGTTCTGAAACATGGAACCTGGTTTCAGAGCCATCAAGTGTGGTTTAGGTTACTGGAGGAGCAATATAAATATGTGTGTTGATTTATGCAGTTGTTGATTGTGGTAATTAATGCTCTCCTGTGTTATGTTAGAGAGATGAAGTACGGAAGGATCTTTGCAGGCTGTTGTCAAAACCAGTAGGGAGAGCCATGAGTCCACTGGAAGGAGCAAAGGACATAAATCTTTTCATGCACCTTCTGTGAAGTATAGAGATGAGATTTTATTACACTGTTTACAAGTGCAAATACGAGGTGAAATAAAATAGCACAGCCTGTTTCAGTTGATCTTGTAAGTTTAATTCAGTTTGAAAAAATAGAATTAGAGCTGAAAAATCAGCTCTGGGCCCAAAGTGACATTAGATGTTTAACCAAATGATGTGATGCATTTATCTAAACTGAGTAGGGCAAAGGCACGTTTAAATACTTCAGTAAAATGAAGGATGAGAACTGCCTGAGCTTTCAGGAATAATGCAAACACTCTTCAGAGGCAGTCTATTTTAGAACAGGGCAACCTACAGGATTCTTGGATTCAAAAGAATTGAATTAGTAGTATCTTCTAGTACGCTTTTGAAAACATGCAGACATAAAGAAACCACAAAAAATTGTCAGTCCCTTGATAATGTAGAAAAGACGACTTTTACTCTGATGGCAGTCAGGGGGTATATTTCAGTGAAGAGGAATTGAATTTCAAGTTACTAATGAAATCTAAAATTTCACACAGCTCCTGAAATTACTGCAGCCAGTGAGTTGTGATTATGTTCCTTGAGACTGATCTAATTTTTACACCTTCTTGGATTCGATGATTTGTATTCTGGAAAATTATTCCAAAATGCCTTCACATCATATGACAGATGCAGCTGTCAGTGCTTCAGACAGTATAAGGGAAGATTTATTATGTCTTCTAAGATATTAGCTTAACTTTTTTGGCTTATATATTACCCTTTGTCCGTGTTTATGCTATGATGAGGTGCACATATTCTAACTAGGAGTGACATAATTGAATGCTACAAATCTTCCAAATCTCCTTTGGTCCCTCAGTGACCGTGTTTCAGTGCTTTGTTCTGGAATTATGCATGCAAATATATTTCTGCTAGGTAGTGGAGCTGCCATCCACATTAATTCTGTTTATATTTAATCTAAATATCAAAAGCTGTGTAATACTGGGATGGTGCCACGGTACTGATATACCAGATTTCATTTCTGTAGTCCCCCATAAGTTAGCTCTTCAGCTTCTGAAATGTTGCAACTTTAAATCTGTTTCAACAAGGACTACTGCTGGATCTTCCTTTTGGAAGTTCAAAACAGAACTTCCTCCTCACTCCCAATTTTGTGATTAAAGTATATATCTGATTTATTCTTCATCCTGCCTCTCAAATCTTCATCAGCCATTAGTTTTATTTTAATATTATACCATAAATTCTTGTATGACTGTCTTGCTGTCATTGAAGCAACTAATGACTTTGTGTGGGGCCAGAAATGAAGTACAAAACCAGCAAAGTAGCACATCATGGAATCAGGGAACTGTCAGAGTTGGAAAGGACCTCCAGAGCTCACCCAGTCCCACTCCCCTGCTCAAGCAGGGTTGCCCAGAGCACATCACTCAGGGCTGCATCCAGGAGGGGCTTGAAGGTCTCCAGAGAAGGGGACTCCACACCCTCCCTGGGCAGCCTCTGCCAGAGCTCTGACACCCTCAAATCAAAAAGACCCCACTTGGCAACATCAAGAAACCATGCCCTGTAACCTGCCCTCTCTGCTTTTGTTGTTTTCTCCCTATCCCGGTGGTTGGGGGAGTTGCTTTCCCCATCCCACGTTGTTGACTCCTATCCCAGTCTTTTTGCACAGGAGATCAGGCTGTCACCCTTGCACTCAGCTTTTGCTTTTTAATGCTGCTCATAAGAGTGAAGAAGCATTCTTCACACTCATACACTCCTGCTTGTACCTTTATTTTGCCTCAAAATGGTCCTCTAAGACACCCCCTCTAACTGTTTTATGGCATTCGTCATTTACGTTAAAGCTTTTGGAAAAAGTGTGTTATTAATTCCTGTAAAAGAAAAAGAATATTTGCTATATGAAAAAAATAAGTGGAGGACCTTAAGACTGAAATGTTTTACCTCTGTTGTAACAGAAAGCACATGTTTCCATTAATGGACTCAGTTAATGGCATAGTAAGTGCTATCAGCTTTGGAGTGCATTAATTTGTTATGTTTGAACTGTTTGCAGACTAGGTGATACAGATGTTTTTAGAACAAATGTCCTTTTATATCAAGCTAGCATGGGCTTTTGGATATCTGAAATGGCGGAATTTCATGATGTTATGCATTTGGAAATGTTTTTATATATAACATCAATGATGTGCACTGACAGAACCAGCCATTTGCCACAATCAGATATCTAGCTCAGAAATACACGTGTTATTGGGGTGATTAGAGAAGATTTGTGAAAGTTTTGTTAGGGAAGATTCTATGCACACTGTTGGAGATCCAGATAATGCAATTACATTTTTTTGGGCATAAAACTGTATTGCTTTATGACTTCTCCATCCCTGTGAACAGGATCCTAGTTTGCTAATTATTAGTAATAACGTGGAAACTTCAAGCCAGGTCATTGCCATAAGAATATGAAAGAATATTAAAATTGGCTTGCCAGCTTTGTGCTGATTTTTGAACTGTCAGAAACTTAATTATTCCAGCACTTGGCAAAACCACTGAAGAAAAGGTTTACATACTTCTCTGTCATGGTAAAAAGAAACCAAAAATGTGTAAATGGAACATGAGTCAGGACTTTTTTAGTTTAACGTGATGTGGGTGAGCTCTGGGTGGGTGTCTTGGTGGATGTGGTAGGACCTATGGAAACCACATAGATGCAGTTGGCACAGAATGGGCACCACTGGCCAGTGCATAGCTACTGCCCATCTGCTGAGCCCTGCTACATCAGCTGGGGACATGACCTACAGTTTTTCCCTTAAAGCCTTCTGTTGGCCCAAATGGGATCACCAAACCTCAGAGCTTTGTTGTGTTTGTTTTGCCGTATGAAGCCAGGCCAAGCTATTTCAAGGGAAAGCTGGGATTTGCATCAGATCAGAAATGTTGCCATGCTGTCTTGGAGTGAGGCAGAGAAAAAGAAAACCCCTGTATTTCTGCCTTCTGGCTGCCATCTGTGCAAGGCTAGGCAGATTGCTCTCTCTGTCCTCAAGTTCAACATGATCTTCCGCTGTCAGTAAGGTTATACCACTGTAACTGCTTTTGTATTAGTGGAACCACTTCTGATTTACTTCAGTGTAAATGTCAGGGTTATCAGTTTCTGATTTAGTCTGTCACACGTCCAGGTTCACTGAGCTGCTTCAGCATATGCCTCGTCAGGGCTGATGTCCAATAAGCACACAATTAGACACATTTTAATTTTCGGTAAAGAGGTAACTGAGTCTTTGTGAAATACTCAGTATTTTTAGTTCCTGTTGGTAAATCTAAAATATTAAAGGTATAGAAATAGCTAGCTACAAGCAAACATTCATTTCCACCTATAGACATACCCACACTTGAAGAGACACTTGAAAGCCCATCTGTTTCCAAGAGCTTTGAACCACAACTATATTAAAGGCCCACTGTTAAACAAAATCTTAACAATTAATTCAATTATATCAACACATCTCGTCACTCAATATAATGAGAAATAATTTCACTTAACATTGCTGAGCCAGTTTATTTTTCTGTATTAGTAGAATTTTGAAGTACCATGAAAATGCAAATCATTCAAAGTTTGTTTTCCATTCTTTTCATTATTTCAGTGGTGAAAAATATGTACAAAGTTAAGATTATTTGTTTCAAGAATGCTCCATAATTTTCTTAAAATAATGTATATATTAGCAATGTTCTCTTCTTTCTTGAACTCATTGGTCCATATGTATTTGTACAGGTTTCTGTTGAAAGCATGACTCTTGGGGGTATTTTCTTCCTCGCTTTATGAAGCTGGTTCAGATTTTTACAGCTTGCTAGATTTCTCACTGGTGCAATATCGGTCCAGATCTGAATTTATATCTTGAGTTTAGTGTACATTCTTTACTTTGTAGACACAAGAGAAATAAAATCAATAATTATAAAACCACCATTTCTAAGGAAAAAGTAATGAAACCATTTTCTTTGCCTGTCTATGTATTTTTCTATATGGAACAACAAATCTCTAGTGAAGAGATCTGACTTGGAGACATCCTTGAATTAAAACATGTAGGCTTCAGGCACTGGAGAGAAAGGAACATCTATGGGTATTTCAAAAGCAGATAATTCACACACTGTGAAATGTTAATCTTGGATCCTGTGCTAATTTTTTAGTTTACTGCTATAGAAAAAGACCATAGTACTTGACATTAACCATCTACCTTTTATACTATTAAGGTACTGGCTGAGCAACACCGTTAAACTAGGCAAAATTAAACTGCATCTGTTTGCAAGTACTCAGCCGAATCCATTCAGCCATCAGGACAAGAAATAGTAAAACAGTAGTTAAAATGGAAGTGTTCTTCATTTAAATATGGGGAAAATCAGTTTGTTTAAAGTCCTTTGTAATAAAATTATTTGTGTAGTTACTTTGAAAACTCATTACTGTTTTAAGGAATTGCTTGAATTCCTCTTAGCATTACTAAATTAAGATGCTGGGTTTATTTCTTTTCCTTGAAGTGGCGTTCTACATATACTACCAAAATACAACATAGGTCTCACTGACTAATTGTTATATTAAAATAAATTCTAGAATACTATCTTCTAGAGTCCTGTTCTGTTAAATATGTAGAAATATTCCCACTTATTAGCTGAAATGAATTGTGTGTATATCTGCTGGGAAAATAAAAAGAAGTAAAAGTGCATGATTTGATTTGAATATTTGCGTCACTTACAAAAAGTCAATGTACAAATTTAAGTATGTTTCTACTGTTGTCAAGAAAGCAGAATTTCTTAATTAGCATTGGGAAAATTATAATAATTTTGCTTTGTTCTTGTATTTGTTGTAACTGACTGCAAATGGCTTTTTTTCTAGGAATTTGTCAGGGAATATTTTTTCAAGTCTCATGAATGGACTTTTTTCTGAGCTGCTAGCTCTGAAAGCGCTGTAAGTATCATCCCTTATATTTGGAAATCTGAAATATTGAAGAAAAACATTAGAATAAATACAGTAGAGTTGAATACGAATTCAAAGAGGATTGTTTCTAGCAATGCATTCTAAATGTACAATCTACCATATTTTGTCATCAATGTCTGTCTCTATTGATGAGCTCCCACCTTCTTCCTGTCCCAATGAAGTGGATAGAGTTGACAACTTGACCCTGTTTCTGACTAGCCCAGTCTGGCCATCGTGACTAGCACCCCTGTTTTTTTGTCCTTTATGATTTTCTACCTTCCCGTGTTTTCATGTGTTACATCATATATGAACTCTAAATATGAAAAAACCACTCATTTTAAATATTTTTCCTGCAATTATAGTAACAATTCCCAGTTATTTATATTAAATGTACCTCTCTGAGATTTACAAGTGAATACTGGGTGCTCCCGTAGCCAAGTTTCTATTTAAAAGATTTTTGACTAAGTGGAAGTATGTTTTAGTGTGACTTTCTCCAGTAGCACATACTCAAATTCAGTCACTGACACTGTTCTGTGACCAAAACCAGAATTCTGGCATAACATCTTGGAAGTCAGCAGCAGTGGGAGAATGGGTGTTAGTTTTCTCAGGATACCTCTATAATTACATACCCATAGGTGTGCATCCATCTAGAAATAGTTCTCTTTGGAATTAGATCATTTGAGTCTAACAGAAGGAAGTATGTTTGTGAAAATTGCACGTGTGCCAATCGTGATCTTTCTTTGCCTTCCCAGACATTTCAACACCGACTCACTCATTTGTGACTGTAATCTCAAATGGGTCTTGCAATGGGCCAGGAACGCTTCAGTTCGAATAGCCGAGGAAACAGTTTGTGCTTACCCCAGTGCTTTACAAGGATTGTCATTTCGTAACCTGAAGGAAAACCAGCTGATATGTGGTGAGCTGTACTCTCCTTTAACGTTACAAACTGAAGTGGAAAAATAGTAAAAGACAGAAATTATTAAAAAAAAAAAAAAAAAGATTAAAAAAAGAAAAAGTAATAGATCTGACTTGTATATAAGCACAAGAAATTCAGGTGCACAGCACAGAAAATACAACTAAGACTGAAAGAAAATGGATGGCCAGGCCAGATGGGACCTTGAGCAACCTGGTCGGGTGGGAGGTGTCTCTGCCCAGGGCAGGGGGGTTGGAACTTGATCATCTTTAATGTCCATCCCTAACCATTCTATGGTTCTAAACTGGAAAAAATACAAGTCTCTTATTTCATACAAAATAACACACACATGTATATATATGAAGAACACCACTGTCCTGGTAACATGTAATTATGATTTAAAACATTAACCCATGATGGTAGCTCTGCATAATATACTGCATGAAACTGAGGATTTCTGCAGGGATTTATAGATCGTTCCTTTCAAGTTGTATCTCTGACAGCGTGACAAAATGTCAGATTTCATTCTTGGCTTTTTCATTTTTATGAACCTGTAAGTATACATTTGAGCACTGTGTCCTGGGGATGATTAGAATCTTTACAGAGCACTTCAGTTAGGTGAATTCTGGATTTGAAGAGCTGTAAGTAAATCGCTTTGGAAAAGATTTTCTACCATAGCAAACATGATGATTATGGTGTGAAGAAGCAAACAAAAAACCATGAATGGGTATGGATGAGAAAATTCATCTCACACCAAACACTATGTAGCAAAGAACAGACTAAACCTGAGTTTTTAGAAGGGTCACATACTGCAGAAAAAACTTCATTGCCTAAGATGGTGCTGGTGGGTTCCATAATCAGAAGTGTAATTTCAGACATACTTGATTAATCACAGACTCTTTGAATCTTTGGCTTTCTTGAATGACAGAAAATTGCTGGGGTGGTGACTTTACTAATCTTAGAGGAATAAAAGGGAAGTCACACTTCACCCTAATAGTCACAAGAGGAATGATGGGTGTTGCTAATGCATTTGTAGCAGAACAGATATCAGAGTTGACAGGACTAATAAAAAAAATGGTTTTAACAGCAAATAAAGATGTTTACAAATTGGGAGGGATGTAAAAGGATAGGAATATAAGCTCCAGGTGGTCCCTTGGCTGAGTTGTTAAGGAAGCACAGATACCTGTCTGGAGGCAAATAAGAAATGAGCTCTTGTGAGTGAAAGGCAGAGAAGTTTCCAGCAGTCTGTATTGCTGAATACTTGCAAACCAGCAGTGGTTCTCAAATATCAAGCTGCCATTTTATAGACACCCAGCACGGACATTTTCATAGACATCCATTTCCCAGCAGGAAAAGTCCTTCTTCTGAAAACGCTGGAATGATCAGAAGAATTGATTGAGGACTGTTAATTGATATTTCCAGGTTGCCAATGAATGTGAGCCTGTGAATTTTACAGAGGAAATGAAAGCTATTTCTCAGAATTTCATGCTTCATTTCCTAGGAGGACTCCTTACTGCACCTCTGGTACAGAATTTACAGTGCCCATCTAGTTCTCACTGCTATTTATAGTGTCCACGGAACACTTGACAAGGTGTGTAATGACTGCCAATAGCTTGACACTGCTTTTAATGCCCACAGAGAGCTCTAGGGTGTTGATATTGGCTGAGCCTTCCATCAGTTCTGTAATGCCTGCCAGGTCCTTCACAGCGCTCGTAATATCTGTTGGGCAGCTCATGATGCCCACAACATTTAGCAATTCCATTTTCAGTAATTTAATTTGAATGTAGGCATAACAGAAGGCCGTCTGGCACCAAAATAATAACTGCTCTTGAGAACATTTGAGAAATGATATGTGTTGAAATATGCATAGAGCTAATTAAATCAAGCAAATCTTAAAGAAAATATTAAGTGATTTAAAACTTAAAATCTCTTGCATGTGAGCACCTCCCGTACTGTCAGACACTTGCATTTATAGTTACTGATCTTCCTTCTACGTGCTAGAAGACATCATGAGGTATCGCAGTCACAAGATGAGCATAGAAAAGAAGAATGGAAGGGAAAAAATACTAGTAGAAAGGCAATGGAAAAGATCTTTGCAAGCGAGGTAGGGAATAACCCCAAAAGTCAAAGTATGCGGAGAGGAAAGTGGACAGTAACAATATTTCTGAATAGCTGCAGGGAGGAGTTTGCTATAAGCTTTTTAGATTTATTTTTATGTTTTGATAGGACAAGAAATAATCTCTCAAATTCCTTTCTGGCACATCTTTCTCATGCATCTCACGATAGTCAAAGTACTTGCCCACGGAAAACACTTAAATAGCTGCTTTGGGTTTTTTATAGGAGTTGATTTAAGTAACTACACCATTTTGGAATTCAAAAGGTTCTGCTTGTATGTCTCATTAACATCTTGTAAGAGCTACTTAAATCTTCTCTAGCAAAAAATCTTCAGCTCTCAGCTGTAACACAACTTTTAATAATGTTGGAAATAGGGCTGAAAAGTTAGTTTGATAAAAGATGATTTTGCCTTTGTCTTCTGCCTTAGTCATGAGGGACTGCAGTGAATTCATGAAGGTATGGACTGAGTATCTCTCTGAAAACTGTTTGTGAAATTTGCTTCATGCAGTGCCTTTTTACTGTTTCTTCGTGACTCCAAATAAAACTCAATTTACATGAGGAAAATTACATTTTCCTGAATACCATTGCAATGAATTCCACCTGAGGTCTGATAGGAGTCTGTGATTTTCCCTTGAGCACACAAGGTTCTGTAGGCCAAACTCTTTATTCGGGAAAGGCGTGTATGAGTTTGTCTTAACAGGATGACAAAAGATTTCTCTTAAAGCTGGCGTTTGATTATTTGCATTTATGCATGCGATGTTAGAATTTAGTTTCTCAGTCTCAAAGCTGTATTGATGCTATTGAGCTCACAGTACTAAGTAGTAGAACTTCAGTTGTTCTGCAAATTACAATTGACATATAACTCTGATGAAATCTTTTTCAGTTAGAAAACATTGACTCATCAAAACAGATGTTTGGAAAAGTGCTGACTTTCTTGTCTCCCCCAATTAGGTTTTATTTAAAGTTTATAAATTAGTTGACATGATATCAATAATCATTAGCTAAATGAATTGGCTAAAAATTATTTAAATATTTTCTAAATTATAAAAAAATATTGCAATGGTCAAAGTGTAAAAATAAACTTCTAGTGCTTTAAGGCATTTTTATTTAGTTATTTGCACTGCAAAGAAAATCATCTAATTCTCCTGGAACAGAACACCGTTTCTCATGCAGGTCTCCTACAAATTAAATATTGCTGTTTTCATATATGTTTTCTCTACAGATGTTTAGAAATAAGTAATTGGGACCATGCTATCACCTGTTCTTTATTAAAAAAGAAATTGCTTCAAAAGTAAGAAAATATCAAAGGATATTAAGAAATTTTTTTTTGCTTAGGGTTTGATGCACTTATATAATAACTTACATTTTTATTCATCATCATATATGTTTCTGTGCAGAGAGTGGATGGGTTTAGTTCTTTTCTTGGTGTCATTGGCTTTTCAGGTTTATGCAGTGTACTGTCCTAATCTTGGTCATCATGTTGTTGCCTGGACCTATAAAGCAGCCAGGTTAGAGAACTAGATGTACCATCTTGTCAGTTCTCCAGGAATATAAATGTAGAAAGGAACCTAGATTTTATCAAGTCACTTCTCTCTGCTCAACCAGTTGGTTTGATACATACACATCCACACTATCTCATCACAGCACTTCCAGACGGAATCACAGAATCAGGGAATTGTCAGAGCTGGAAGGGACCTCCAGAGCTCACCCAGTCCCACTCCCCTGCTCAAGCAGGGTTGCCCAGAGCACATCACTCAGGGCTGCATCCAGGAGGGGCTTGAAGGTCTCCAGAGAAGGGGACTCCACACCCTCCCTGGGCAGCCTCTGCCAGGGCTCTGACACCCTCACCACAAAGAAGCTTTATCTCCTTATTTCAAGGGAACTTCCCGTGTCCCAGCTTGTGCCCGTTGTCCCTCGTCCTGTCACTGGGAACCACTGAGAAGAGTCCGGCTCCATCCTCCTTCAACCCACCCTTCAGATCCTTGTGAGCATGAAGAAGGTCTCCCCTCAGCCTTCTCTTCTCCAGGCTCAAGAGTCCCAGCTCTCTCAGCCTTTCCTCACCAGGGAGATGCTCCAATCCCTCCAGCATCTCTGTTGCCCTACGCTGGACTCTCTCCAGTAGCTCCCTGTCTCTCTTGAACTGGGGAGCCCAGCACTGGAGGCAGGATTCCAGTTGTGGCCTCAGACAAACTAGTAGTGTCACATGTCACCCTTCCTGTCACTGCCCTTACCTTTCTCAGCAGCCTGCTGTGAGGCACTCTGCCATTAAGCCTGAGAAAGTGATCTTTAAAGGGTCTCAAATGGCTCTTGGGCTGTGTTAGCAGGGCTCATACTAGCCCCTTGTGTCTACCCTTTCATGAGGAATTGGCTACATGTAACCCCCCCCAAACTGTTTACCCTCTGTGTTGATGGAAAGCTACGTACAAGTCTTCTTCTTGGAATATAGGAATTGGTTGCTTGTATCTTTAGTAAGCACTGAATCTTTCCTGTTTCCCACTTCCTTATGTGCTGTGTTCTACTGAGTGTGAGAAAATCTCCCTGCACATTGGAACACTTTATGGCAAGAGAACAAGAGTCAAATTCTAAAATGTAGCATTGTCTATTCACCTGTGTTTTGCATGTCTCTGAAAAACCCGTGTCATTGTGATAATGGCAACAATCAACAAGGGCAGACAGACACAATTAGCAAAGTTAGCATTAATGCATGTTCTTCATATACCATCCTCTGTCAAAAATCTTGCAGGGTAAGGGTACAGACACAAATGTCAGACACATTCATTTTAAGATCTCTGTCTCAGGGGAGAATACAGAGGAAATAGAATTTGCAAAGCACAGAGTAACAGCAACCAAAATATCACAGCTGAGTCATTTTCTGTCCTTGTAGTAACGTGGCTGAGATAGCATCTGGTTTTATGTAGCGTATTAACTTCCTTAATGGGAGTGGGATGGCATTCCTTGGGTCAGGAGCCTGTTTTTCGGAGGCTCTGAGTATCCAGAAGATGTTTTTGAATTCTGTTGTTGCTCTGGGTGCTCCACAGTCATGAAAACCAGCGGCGATGGCTGGATTAGAGGGGTCATTACATTGTTATTCTGAAAGTATGTGTTATGACAAAATATGTGTATTCCATTGATGGATAGTGCACCCATTGGTTGTGATTAATGGAATTGTAACTGTTTGCATCAAATATAGTGAGAAATTGTTTGGATTGGTTCATAATTTACTCGCAGTTTTGATAGTGAGTTAGGGCTTTCACTATGGATGACAGGGAGTGAGTGCTCAAAATAACTGGAGTTTTATCTGTGTAAGATCCGTGTGATTAGGTTTCTAGCATGCCTTAGGGGGCTGTCTGCTGAAAAAAGAGTTAACACTGAAGAAGAATAAAAATCCATCCTACTGAAAATAGAGGTGAGAACGAATAGAATAGCTACAAGTTGTGAATTATAGCTACAGTGTTTGAATTATTACTCAGTCTCTGAACTCTGTAAACTACCTCAGTGTTAGCTCATGAGTGAAATTAGCAACTTGTGACTCATGGAATATTATTGAAATACACTTTTTTTTTTTTATATGATAGACTACCTCCTTAGGAGAGGCACTTCAAAGGGAGGAATACAAACGAAAGGGATGGATCATTTTGTTGCTTCTGTGTTCTGCAATAAAATTCATTAAATGTTTCATAGAAAACAGAAATATTTTTATTTGGAAATATACTATAAATATAAATATTTGGGGGAAAAAATTGGGAGGGAGGCCATATAGTTGTTAGAGAATCAGTTGTACTTAACCCACAGCTTGCCTTTTGTCATTTGCCTCATGTCACTGAGAATCAGAGATTCGTCCTCTAAAGGAGCAGTGTCAGGTTAAAACGTAAGCACTTTCTGCTCTGATGCCCTGTACCAGTTAACATGGAAACTGTCACAAAGCAAAACCAGAAGTACATTTATAGTCTTTATGCACATTAATACCTGTGTTCTTAGGGATTTCTTGACCATTTTGAGGTTTAATTTCTTCTATAGAAAGGTATGAAGTACTTTGATCCTTAACCTACCCTTACCTTACCTACTCCTAAGTGCTCCTACATCCTCACTTACCATCTCTGGAATTCTTATGTTAAATATGAGCAGAATGTTAAGACATATTTCTCTTAGGCCACATGAAGCTCCCTAATCTGTTTCCATAAGTAATTTTTTGCAGTCTTACCTAAAATATTACAAAAATTCAGAATATTTAAGACATTTTAAATCAATTACAGTAATACCATTGGGGAAAAGAATAGAACATTTGCTTTTCTATACTGCTTGTCTAAAATACTTTCATTTTCTGAAGCAGCTTTTTTTTTTTCTTGACATATTCTTAAAATACAGCCTGGCTTTAAACTGCTTTCTCAGCAATGGTGGAATAGTGATGTTTTAGATGCTAGGCACACTGCAATGTCCTTATAATTTTACCTGATGTTATTGCACGTCATTTCCACTGATCCCCAACAAGGTAAGTCTATTTCACTGTGCAATAGTAAGACCTTTTAAAGAATTATGTACATTTAAATGCAAACAAAAAAAATATTGAGAAAGTTTATCTTTAAAAGGAGACATTTTCAAAAATCAAATTTAAGCCTGAAATCTACTGACAGTGTTCAGCTTCTTTCTGCATCAGCTCTTAAGAATCTTGTCAGATATTTTGCACTGGGGATGCTCAGTTTGAAATGAAATTTGGAGAATTTTTTTCATATGGTGACAGAAATTAATTCTCTACACTGCCTTCCAAGTCTTAAAATGGTAATTGCATCCATCTGCACATATATTGTTCTTAAAAGTTTTATTTTCTACATGAAATATATTGCAATAACAAGTACTGGCCCAAGGTTAACAAAGGACATTTTTTCTTCATTTCTTTCTCTCATAGTACACAAAACCTTTTTTTTTTTTGTCTCATTTGTTATTTACTTAAACTTAGCAATGAGCTTGAAATTATTGTTTCAACCATTTCTTTCTTCATTTGCAAATCATTCTTAGTACATTAACACAATGTAAATATTGAACTGTGGGGGGTTTTTCAGTACGTAGTAACTGACTGAACTCAGAATCTCAAGTACAAAGAGTGATGGATTAATTATCCAGATTTAGATTCCAGTCGTGCAGTTTCTTGGCAGCCTACAGACAGCCTGCTGCATTCACGTGGAGCATCATTGTCTTCAAGAATATGCGGGATCAAGACTTCAGCTCCAGTTCTGCAGCGAGTGCCTAATCATTTGAAAAGGTCTAATTATATTGAAACAGGAATATTCCCCTTAGTAACCTTTCAGAGGATTAGGCTTTGCAAGGTATGGATAGTGATATGATTAGCTGTAGTTAAATGCTCTTGCAACTGTCTATATTTTACAGTGTTAGCAATACAGGGTTTTCTTTAATAACACAATATGAATAATAACAGAATATCTATAAATCAAATAATGCAATTACATTTTGTATCTTTCAAAAATAGGTCTCAGATTCATTTTCTGTCAGAGTGGCTCATTTTAAATATTAATTTTTTCAGCAGATAACCATTTGGTATTATGAACCATCAATGCTCTAAACTTCTGGCTCCAAATTCTAGATTTCTGATCAGTCTCAAACTGGAAAAGAACAAAAAGAAAGCAATATGGTGCCCTGTGTTTAATATTAAACATTAGTATGTAATTTCTTTAGTGGTAATTTAGAACACTGCTGCAAAATTCGAGGCACAAAATTAGTAACACTGAAAACTTACAAAGCTGAAATTACAAAAGTATTAAAATGGTCATTTAAGGAACTTAAAGGATGAGGTCTTACTACGATGCCTTTTCTTGCATCTGTGCTTACACATGAAAATACAGTTCAACAATTTTTTACCCCAAGATCTTGCTGGTTTAGGTGCCAGGAATGTACCCTTTTTTATTCTTCCCATAGCTTTCTCTTGAACTACATCAACAGTTTTCAATGTACAGGCTTTTTGTGATTTTCTACATTGTCTTTGCCTGCTTGTTCCAAAAAGCATACAAAATAACTGAAGGAAAATTCAGCTACATGAATGTATATGAAATTACAGCTAAATTCATGTACATGAAAAGACTTGGTTAAATTTCATGCTGCTAATTCCTAGATAAGATCATATAAGCTTCTTTGCCAAACTTGTGGTAATATTGCCCCAGTAAAAGCATTGATTGCAGTTTACTGTAAGTAACCTTAATTGTTCTCATGGGAAAGTTCCTTACAAAGCCTCCATCCGAACAGCCTCTGTTCTGATTTAAGTGGAGTACACCATAGTAGTATTTCACATTTTTATGGCACATTTCATCATATATATTTTCTTTAATATATGTGTAAATATGGCTGTGAGGAGCTGCAGTTTCTGACCATGTCAGCTGGGCTGAGAGGAGTTTGAAATGGAAAAATTTCCAAGGACTGGGGCAAGTTCTTGCTTCAACAGAACTGCCACTTGTTCAGCATTTTCTATGGCTTTTACATTTCTCTTTGGTTTGGCACTCTGGCTGTATAGATGGCTACTCACGCAGCCTTCTGTGCTCTGGGCTGTTAAGGGCAATCACTGCCGCTCTTGGGACCTTTCTGCTGCCAGATTTCCTTGGTCTAAGTGTGTAGTATTTATATCATAATAAAAGAAGGTGGCTGGTGGTACTTAAGGTTTGGTAAGATGAGTGCTACTGCTGCATTTCGCAGGCAGATGAAGCTAATCAATATCGTTTGTAGAGCTAGGTGTTTTACCCTTGCCACTGCTCAGCCTTTTTTATTAAGTACAAGCTGTAATGAGTGTGCACAGCCTGCTGGCTTGCTCACCATAAGGATAATTATCAAAATTAGCTCTCTAGTAATGGCTTCTGACTCTTGCCAGTGAAGGAATTTGCGTTGATGAATCTTCCAATACCATAGCTCTCGATATGTCACGATCTTCAAGTTTCAGGATGTGGCAAGTAATCAAATGCTCCCCAGCTTCTAAAGTAGATGTCTGGGAAAATTTGCAAATAAGAAATTGAAAAGTGGCAGCATTTTTGCCTGGTAAGAAAGTAATCAGTGATGAAATAACTCCCCATGCTTTCAAATTCTGCTAGCTATGCCAATGCAAGACATGGGGTTTATTTTGCCTGCACACAGATAATATATTTGATTAATTGATTAACTGGAATGAAATCTTGAATTTCCTATTAGGGAAATTTTTCAAGTACCCATTGCCATTTTGCAAATGAACGTTATGATATTTGGCATTTATGTTAAATGATACAAAGTGAAAGCTGCTACCACTGTATTTCTCTACCTCTACTTTCCTCCCAAGTAAATCACTGCTATCATCAGTAAATAAGAAAGTGTCTTGCCAGTTCTTCCTCACTTAAAGTGGTTGTAACAGACACAACACACATCAGGCCTCAGACCTGGTGCAAAAATGATAATTTATTTTCACAGGGGCTTATAAATCTGTGAGAAATTTGTAAAAAAAACAGGTTAAATACTTTGTCATGGCTGGACCTGTCATCTGCCTGCTGAGTGCTGGCTGAGACCTGTGGGATTTGGATTTGCTAAAAGTGACTGGTTTTGAATTGTACTTTTTCCAGCTCAGCATTCCTTTGTTTCTGCACAGGTGTATCTTATTTAAATAGATAATTCAGAGAAATTAAGGAATGTAAGTGCTTCTCAGTAGAAGTTTCACCAAAGCTATGACTGTAGCTGCTCTTGGCACTGAATTTCATCTTCTGTTTTGTAGATATGAAGTATATTTATGAGGCTAGTTCACCCAGATAACCGAAGTGCGAGTAGCAGGGGACTGTGACAGCCTGGGCATGCCATATTTCTAACTCAGGATAAATCCTGGGATTGCTATTTCTGTTCAGCTCCCTGCTGCAGCGTCTGCATTCTCCTCAGTGCCTGAGTCACTGGCTCGGCTGTGCCTGCCCAGGAGACATGCACCCTGCACTCTTTCTCTCCCTTTTTCTCAGCTTTGATGGCTTCGCAGAAGTTTGCAAGAGTAAAGCGCAATACAAAATTGGTACCTTGAAGTAAACCAGCACACATGGCTGATGTCTTGCTCTTTGGTTAGTAGCTGCCATTTCAGTGTAGCCTTTAGGATTACAACGTAAATGTAAACCTGTGATTTAATTATGAGATGCTCAAAAAAACCCCACCATCCCCCCCAGCACATCTACTTTATGTTTCTGTCTGAAAAACATGTATGAGGGTGAAAGAGACTGATGAACTGGTGTGGAATATGCCTTGCCCTGCCAGCATTATGGAACTGGTGGAAATAAGAAGCTATTATGCAAACAGAAACTCCATTTTTTTTCTGCAGTGAGTGGTAAATGAATATGATACAAAGCTTTCTTGTCCCAAGCCCAAAAGACTTGTCTTTTTTTATGTGTTTAATACATGTTGGCATCTGTATTTTCTTGATATTATGTTGAAATTGGAGCAAGGCAAAGCTTTTATTAAAACTGAAGCTTGGCTCCAGTTCTGTATTCATTCCTGGCTTCTTTGGCATGTGGCGCTGTCTGTGACCTTCTACACTAAATTTTTTGCTATTGTCAGCAAATTTTGCCACAGGGAAATTGGTGTTGGTCTCCTGGTACCTTCCCTTCTTGGCAAAACTGACTTTTGGAGCAATTTGGATCACTCTCTCTTCTTTGGTTCCGTTCAGTAGATATCAACAGATATAATTTGGTGTGTCAGCAATTCATTACTTTAATGCTTTTCAGTTTGTTTTTCCTCACCTGTCCTTTTTATTGGACAAGTTCCTTTACTTTGTCCTCACTTCCAGCTTCCCGCCACTGTGCTTTCCATGCACATTTCTTTCCCACTGAGATTGTAAACAAATATTAGAGCTCTAACTCAGGCTTTTGTCAGCAGGATGTGCTACACTCTGTAGGCACGCTCAGTTCAAATGAAAAGCCCATTGGCAATACGATAAATCAAGTGATTAACAAGAAGCAAAATGCCAGCCTCTGGCTTTTTGCCATCCCAAAAGCTTGTGGTGCGCTGTAGTAAACTGAATTTCTATCAAGAGAGAGGTAGAAGTCAATGGTGTGTCCTGAGACATGAGCACTGCGATACTGCACTGATGTGTGGGGAAACTGGAGAAACCTGTGGCTTTTCCTATTTCTGACTGTTTCAAAAGCTGCCAATTTCAAACAAAGGCAGTTAATGAGGGCCAGAAAATGTACAGCAGAAAATTGTGTCTGTGATAAACTGAACAGGAGAATGCTCTAGTCTACTAACCAGGATTGTGAAGACAGACTGAGAGAGTTCGGGGTGTTCAGCCTGGAAAAGAGAAGGCTCCAGGGAGACCTTATAACAGCCTGCCAGGACCTGAAGGGGCTACGGGAGGGATGGGGAAGGACCTTTTGTGTAGTGATAGTCCTGGAAAAGGGTAGATTTAGACTGGAACTCAGGAAAAACTTTTTCGCTCTGAGGGTGGTGAGACACTGGAACAGGTTGCCCAGAGAAGTTGTGGATCCCCCATCCCTGGTGGGGTTCAAGGCCAGGATGGATGGGGCTTTGAGCAACCTGGTCCCTGCCCATGGCAGGAGAGTTGGAACTTGATGTTCTTTAAGGTCCTTTCCAACCTAAGTTGTTCTATGATTCTGCCCTTGGTAGCTGTTTAGCTGAAGGGAGTTGTGTCGCCCAGGTTACAGTTTGTGCAGAAGAAAGGTTGACCAATGTAGCTGGAGGTAGGCCATAGTTTCATTTGTCTCTCATCATATCTCCAGCAGCTTGTGCTGGTCATGTTGGCCAATAATTAGCCAACTTCCTGTGGTGTTTAGACAAATCTAACGAGTGGGTCTTTTGCGCTTAGAGTTTTATGTTTGATCGTTCACCCAGAGAACAGTAGTGTCCATTCATGAGTGCATACATTCTAAATGTAACGTGCATTGTGTGTTATGTTTTTTACAAACATTTGTATTCCGTGTATGTTCAGCAGTATTTCCTTCACATTCTTCTCATTTTCACCTCTTTAAACAGTAAACAAAAAAGCAGGACAAAATTAGAAGGGAAATTGAGCTATTTTTAAAATCTCAAAACCAGAATCTTAAGGAAAAAGGCAGAAAGTATTTAATGTGTGTGACATGAATTGTTTTATAAAGATATTAAGGGCCATATGCATTGGAACATTTCCTTAGCGCTTCACTGCACCTTGCCTTTTTCTGTTTTAGCTAATGGTTGCTAAAATAATTTCTATTTTCTTTTTCAACTTTCTGTAAGTCTCGGGACACAGCATGCACTAAAATGTGCATGGATATCCTTTCTGTGAGAAGGATTCTTAAGTAATATTCTAATTCGGTGGTATTTGTATAACCTGATTCCTGCTCCGTATGTCCCCAGGATTCTAGTCTAGAGCTAATCTGAAATACAAGACTGGATAGCATAAAGAATCTGGCCTTCAGTCAACAAAACCCTTTTCTGCTGAGAAGTGAAAGATAAAGATGTAATTAGACCTTTAGGTTCATGCTGCAATCAGTGGTTCCTGTAGTGCTCTGCTGCAATCATGGTTTGTGCTGACTAGAGAGACAAGACAGGTAAAGCCTGTAAAACACTCCAGCAGCCCTTGATCTAAATGCTTACAGGAGAGTCACACCTCTCATCTGCAGATGGTGGTGCTGGCTCCAAACCTGAGGGCAGCAGAATGGATGGTCTTGGAAGGAGAGTCATGGAATATTTTTCACCTGTTAAAAATTAAATAAATTAAATCCCCTGTAGTCAGTCCCTCCTCTCCCAGGATACAAGAGTAAGCTGTAAATTTTTTTAGTCTGTCGTGCCTGCCATGCACAGACACACACGGACACAGGTCTACACATGAGTATCAGAGATTATATATATTTATTTGGTCTTTAGTAATCACATAATCAAAGCGAAAATTTCTCTGTGTTAGGGATATGATTATCAGAGCTGTTATATTTCAAGTACTGTCAAATCAGTGCCAAAAATCTCTCCAAATACTTTCAAAATTTCTGCCTTATTTCTCAGTCAAGCATGAAACTGTGTGTTCAGCATTAGTAAATACTTTTATTTTTATTCTGAATTAGAAGGATCATTGGATTATGGATTTAACATGTGTATTTCCAGCTGATGCTGATGGAACTACACAATAATTTTTTAAGTATTCAGGATAAAGGGTATTGGCCCTAATCCTGACATTCTTATTGATGCCATTAATCTTCCTATCTGTGAGCTGTGTCACTGAAGTCATCTGGAACTTTTGGTTGAGTAATAGTTGCAGAATCAGCCTCAGTCATTTAAATTGTGGTTATCCCTGGAAAACAACTGAGGATTAGCTCTGGTAATCAATTTTCGGTAGATATCACACAGATTAAAAACAGATCTTTTATAGAAGTAGTTAAGCGTACCTTCCATGCTCTCCAAATGTCATAACCCATAGAAATTTTACTAGTTTGACTTTGAAAATGAGTTTGAGTGTTATTTGTCAATTCAGCCAGTCCGAATATGTAAATTGTGAAAGGATACAGCTAGTCTGAAGGGTATCCCAGCCTAAGGATAAACCAAAGGAATGTGTCATTCAATTTGCATCTTTGTCAGCACTCAGAAGCATTTGCAAAGAAAACGAAAATGAGTAGGTTGTTGATATGACTGATGTCAATCAAATGATAATTTTCTCCTTTTTTGATATGCTGCAGTAAGAAAAGGTTTCATTTACTTCTGCTAATCAGTTGACAAAATCTGTACAGAACATTTCATTCCCACTCCATGTCCGGGTTTGGTGATTCCCAACTCTGAGCAACTTGCTGTTGCTCTGTTGATAACAGGAGAGCCTTAGAGACTGACTACAAAGGTAGAGATAAATTCAAAATTACAGTTTTACACTATGTCCACATGCCAGGCAAGTTATTTAGATTAAGAAATACTGATACTGTAGTTCACACTCTTACGGCTTCATGGCTTCGTGAGACCATGACACTCACTGCCTTGCCGAAATCATTTCACAAGATACAATATCCCCAGTCAAAAATTACTGGACTCACGAGAGCTAATTTATTTCTGTGAGCAGTATACATTGTCATTCTACTTGTGACAGTATGCTTAGTTTTTCTGGACTCCATTTTCTTAGTCATTCCATTCATTTGTGGCTAAATTTTCACACCATAACTTTTCCCTATATTCCATAATTAACTTTGTAACTCAATGCAAACTGTGCAGCCTTTTGGAGAGGGAAGTTCTCTCCATCTTGTAGTAAAAACCTTTAATATAACTGACAGAGACCAAGCCTGTAGCTATTATGAATGTGGTATTAATCTGGTTTACTTTCTCTTCTTTTAGTTACAAGGCAAAAATAATATAAAAATCCTAGGTATGTTTCAAGGAATTTTTAGTAATGTATTCAAATCCACAAATAATAGGCACAACAAGAAGATAAACTGCAGGATGTATACACAAGTATCTATAAAAAGTGATCCCTCTCACTGTTTATTCAAAGCAAGTGATGAATGTGCTGTTTAACTTGTAAATTCCCCAATAATATTGAGAGCCTGACGGTAGCTTTATAAATGCAGCTTCTCACAATTTAAGGGTTCCAAAGACAGCATCTACATGACATAAAGAAGCATGTTAGGGCAGGATGCTAAGTAAGAAGAACACACACTACTGGTCGTACACAAATTTTAGCAATTGAGGACCAGAATATGGCTTGCAGTCTGGTTAGGCAGGGTTAAGTTCATCTGTATTTATGATGGGCAATAAAAGATTTTGAGGAGAAAGTTTAAGGAAGTTGAAATTGTGAGCAGTGAAATGGAAAAAAAAAATGTGAAAAGTACTTGTCATAGAAAAAGGTGTTTGAGATAGCAGTGCAAATACAGAAGGGTGACCTTTCAACTGACAGCCCTGTAAGCTGGGCAGACGTTAATGATGAGAAATCTTTAAGTGCAAACAGATGAAAATAAGGGTGAAGATCTACCATAAAAATTTTCTTTCCTCATCAAGGTAGAAGCATTTCCAAGCTGCAGGACTTGTAGGCATTTTGTCTGAAATGAGCTCGCAGTAGTGAAGTTATGAAGTGACCCAGTCTCAGTCAGTTGTTTGGGATTGTAGGCTGAGGTTGTATTTTAAGAATTATTGTGCAAGACGTTGATGGTAGTTGTTCATCTGTCACGTGAGGCCTTAGTATTTTTATCATTTTTAGAATTTTTGCAATGCTTAAAAAAGTATCAGATAGTAATTTTCTTCACTTGTCTAAGGAGACTATATCAGAAAAAAGGAGAAAAGATTTTCTTTTATTCCTTATTATCCCATAAACAATGACCTTCTTTCTTTAGATGCAGAGCCCCTGCTTCAATTACCTTTCCCAAAATGCTCCTTTCCAATGTTCTGCTACTGATTTAAAGAAATGGCATTAATCTCAAAATGTATAGAAAATATTTTACAGAAATTGTGTTTAGGTAGTTTCAGGATCTAGAAATAAAAACGGAAGAAAACAAATACTGTCTAGAGATTCAGTCTCTACAGGCACTGTAGCCTTCAGTCACTGCCAAATCTATGAAATGATCAGACTTTCAGCAGTCCAAAAAATGCATATGCCTTCCAAATTTACAACACTTTATTCTTTAATTTTGTATAAGCATTTGTGTATGTGGTTATGGCAGCTGGTTTTTGTAAGATTCTGCTTAGGCTAAGAATGTGCAGTATTCTTATTATTAGGGTATTTCTTGGGCAAAGACAGGAGAGATAAAATTCATAAAATAAAGATGGTGAAATGTACTCCGCTATTAAAAAGTAGAAAAAGCTATTTAGATAAATATTTAATGTTGAATAAACATCTAGAGAGTAAAGATGCCTTGTGGAATAGGCAGAAGGAGGTCAGGAAAGGGAAATGAGAAATCTCAAGTGATCCCTTCCAACCTCACCCAGACTGTGAACCATTCTGTGAAACCCATTTTCTGTAGCTATTTTAGTAAACCTGTAATTATCCGGGCTCACACCAATGAAAAAAATGTGATCTCTAGAATTTACAACACGATCAGACTTACTTTTGTGAGTATATCTTTTAGATTAGTGCTTTAATGTTACGATCTAGGAAGCTAGAATTGTATACAATTAGTTCACAATATTCATAAGAGGAATTCGTTGTGAGGGGTGGGGTTTTTTTCCCCTATTGTTTTGTCTTGTTTTGTTTTCCCTGCAGCCGGGCCTCTGGAACTTCCTCTTTTTGAGCTGATCCCATCACAAAGGCAAGTGGTTTTCCATGGAGACCGCTTGCCGTTCCAGTGTACGGCAACATACGTTGACAACACCACCCAAGTACACTGGTACCACGCTGGTCGACTGGTTGAAACAGATGAAGAGAGTGGCATATTTGTGGAGGACAGCATCATTCATGACTGCTGCTTAATTACACGGTAACGTATACCCCTTGTAGTAGTCAGACGTGGGCAAGGCGAAGAGATGCAACACTTGCAATAAGCTTCGTTAAAATATGCATCAAGGTAGTTTTATTTGAAGCAATTCCATTGCATGCTTGAATTGGAACACTTACAGGTACAGGTTTTTCATGGCTATGAATGACTGTGGTTCAAAATCATTGTTCTTGTGTTTAAGGATCCATATTTGAGCAAATATGTATTTTGAAAAGGCTAAAAACAGTTTCTTACCCAGTAAACAGTCAAGCTGAATTTGGAATAGCTTTAGTAGCATAGGAGAGTGATTTGGAGCCAAACTACATTCTGACACCATCTAGAAGATTGATCTACTATAGAGAACTGCCTGTGAAGAACTATCAATTTAAAAGTCTTGGATTAATATTTGTAGGCTCCAATATACTGGATCCTATATTCTTTAGTTAAGTAATCTCAAACTTGCTTCTTATGAAAATCTTACTCAACTTTCTGTGACCTTTACCATCTGTGTGCCTTGGTGTGCTTGAGAGACAGAGATCTACAGAAACCTTTGCCAATGTGAATAATGCAAGAGAAATAAAGCAAACAGGCTTCTATAAAAGAAGTAACAACAATTTGGCAATGATCACATTGTTCCTGTTTCCCTTCAGTTTTTCTTTTTAAATCTTATTTAATAAATTCTTAGAATTCTTATAAATCTCTCAGTTTATTTTGGTTTTAATCATAGAGTATGGGCTTGTCACTAAAAGCTGCTGAGATGTTGCACCATCCTTTTGCCCTCTGCCAATTTCCATCATTGATCAAAAGAAGAGTCTGATTCTGTGTCTATGTTTTGCCTTTCTCTTTGTAGAAGACTGAGTGAAAATAGCTATGCTAATTAGCTCTGGATCGTCATTAACATCTTTTCACTCAGCCGGTTTCTAATAATGTAATTGACCTGAAATGCTTCTTGAAGTAACAAATGAAAGTTATGAAGGGAGTCAAGTTAATTCCTCTCCACTCGGGACTTTCAGCTTTGTTGATTTTAATTTCATCTACTCCCTGATTATTTGGTCTCTTTTGGGGTCCTATAGATCTAGAGGTACAGGATCTATAGAGGATATATTCTCACAGCTAGTGGCTTTCTTCTAATACCAGTGTCTATGGCTGTAGCAGATACTGAAGAACACTGCTAGAGCCCTCACTGTGGTAATGCCAAGTCCCTGAGCTGTTGTGTAACTGCCAAGTCACTGAAATCAAAGCATGTTCTTCTTATTTCCAAGATACCGAAATTAGAGGACATGCAGCTAATTGCATCGTTTTATTTTTCAACTGAATTATATTTTGCACTGTATTTGCAATTTGTAGAGCACAGCAGTACACTGGACGAAATTCTCTAAAAATGGCAAGATTTTCAAAATAGCTATCCTTTCTAAAAAGCTAGTTTAGAAGTAGATTGGCTGAATTTTTTCTTAAAATGCTTGAATTTTTGCTAGACTATAAAATAATAACGATATTTTAAGAAGGATTATTTATCTGCTACTTTGTTTACTATGCCATTGAAGAGGTGACCTTGCTGCTCACATTACAGTATGCACTGAGACCAGGTATTCAGAAAGAATGTTCTCTAAATACATCCTCATGTTGGATGTTACAGACTGAAAAAAGACGTTGATTTGTCCAAGTTATGTGATACGGACTGTCAAAATTAGACAAAATTAAACTCAAAATCTTTAAACAGTTATTTAAAAGCTACAACCTTTTAATTGCTTGTTTACTTGAGCTGTGTTTCACTTCACAATATGGTAGGGCATCAACACTGCATTTACTGTACAGCTCAGTCCTTAGCCAGCCAAATATGCTAGTGCTCAAGCAGTGCCTTCATCAAGGGGCTGATCAAAATTAACTTGCTAAACACATACTTTTGAAACTACCTGTTAAAAACCACACTACTTAGAAGCCAGTGATTTTTTTAATACAATTTTAGAAATGTATTGTCTATTCATTTTGTGAATGAGAAAACATTGGCCAAGTTACGATTGTAAAAACTGTCTGAGGCATATCTTCATTTTACTCCCATCATCATTACCATGGATACCATAACTCCATTTTTATCACTATTACTACATGATAAAATTGTATGTAATAGAGTGTTTACTACATGCTACAATAGTATATATTAATATGCTTGTTACATGCTATTACACACTGATTTGTGGTAGTTCTTAAGGCTGAATGACAGTTACATGAGGCACTGTGAAATATCAGAAAGCCTATGCCTCTCTGAGGTTATCATATATTAAGTACAGGATTAAAAGTAAAAATAAAGGTATTTTAAAAACCATTTATTGCCTTCCTGTATCTACTCTTTAGGGCAAATGTCGACTGTCTGTGGCTTTCAGTGATTGCACAGGCTTTGGTTCGTGCTGCTGAACAGTTTAAGGATTTCTGAAGGTAGTTTTGAACAAAGAGGTGTAGTCCTGTTCCAAAAGCTGCTTATTCAAACATTTTTGGATGGTTATTTTATTGGCTAGTTCCAGATATTTCTGGATGTGGATTTACAACACAAATATCATACTAAGCCCTTCTGTTTTATTAACTGGCACAGTGGAAGGATAAAATATCCAAATGTGTATTTTTTTGTCTCCTATGATAAAGCAGAATAAACTAAAATAAATGTTTTTGTTGCAATAATTAAACTAAAGTTTTCAACTGCATTCCGGCCTGTGACATTTTCCTTGGCAAAGAGTATTCCCTTATAGGAGATCTGGAGAAGGTGTTTTCAGCTCTGCTGCTAGCTCACGTTTACCATTTCTTGCCAATGATAATAATATTTGATTTAGCTGGTGTTGAACTTTCTGTCATTATGCATGTGAATAAATATCATAGTCATACATGAAAATGTAGATGTGATGTGGAACTGATTTCATAGCATCTGTGAATGGATCTAGCTGAAACTGTTACTTGTGTTTCCATGAAGACAGCCTCGTTCCTTAAGCCCTGAGTATTAGATTATGGGTTTGATCACGGTAAGTGTCAATGAAACAATCCATATCCCTGGAGCCCCATAGAAGGCAGATTTTGTGTGATTCTCTGCTGCACAACATCATCCTAACTTCCCCACTGTTTCCTTTCAGTGTCTTAGAAGCTAGTGGGACAGTTATCTTCCTGGTTTTTTGTTTAATATTCTAATATTTTAGTGTTATGAAACCAGGAATTCTGCAGTAGTAGAGAGAGGCTTTCATTTTCAGGGATGTTTTATTTACCACATAGGCTATAATGAACATTTGAAGATTTTTAGTGCTATGCTGTAAGTACTTGTGTAGAGCATTTAACTGTGCTTATACCCCTGAGCTGTAACGGCTGCTCCGGGACCGTTACAGTTAACAAGGGATCTTTCTGCCAACGTTAAACTGTGCAGAAAGTTAAGAACCCGTTAAAAGGAGTGCTACAACTGGAGAAACTCACACACTCTCGACTAAAGCTGCATAACAGGTGCTGGGATCAGAAGTGTTTTTCAGATGTAATTGTTGTTAAGTTATATGGATAGATTTGCCCCTGGAAATACAGACTATTAGGTCTCAACTCTGATCCCCCACAAATAATATTTTCCTCTTAGATTCTGTTGTATTTCAGTTTTCTAAATGAGGCTGCCAAATACCTGTGGGTTTGTGTTCTTTTTTGTATTGTTTTATTTTTTTCTTTAAATAATGCTTTAAAAGGCTTCTTTATATTTTGACAGCAATCAATGGCAATATCAGATGGTCAAAAGTAAATTATGAAAGAAACAGTAACGTTTGAGATAAAGGATCAGCCATAGTTCCACATTCTCTTACGTGTAACAAGGATGGGGCAGTAGTAAGAAAACTGATTTTAGAAGTGATACATAAAATGTTTAGTGATTTCTGAAAGCTGCTTTTAGAGGTATATGTTTATGTGAAAATCTCCAGTACTGCCATTTGCAAGGGAAAATCCTGATAGCAAGGAAGAGTTTCAAATCATTGTCTGCATACAGTGAAGACACTAAGAAAAAAAAAAGGAATGCAATGTTGTGTGTTAAAACTTTTGGTCATAATTTTTTTAATCTAAAGGGGGGGTTGAGCTCAATTAATTTTTAAATGTTTAAGTGATCACTGCAGCTAGTACTAAAGAATTTGGCTGAGACAGTTTCACAAAAAGAATAAGGATTGTTTAAGATAAGATTATTGAAAGAGAATCAATTCCAGGAGTAGACAAATTGTATCATGACAAGTTTGGGATCCAGACAGACATTGTGCAGAAGAAAGAACAAAACACTTCCAAAACTTCTGGGAGAAAGGCAGAAATTTTATACCTGTTTTTTGTGGAAAGGATCCAAAACGAGCCATGAACTTTCTTAAGTTTGTGGCAAGAACACATCTGGAAAAGCTATGAAGCAAGAGGTATTGATTTCAGCTGATATTAAAAACAGTCTGAAAAAGGTGCATCACTGATGAGTCTGTTGCTAAGTTCATGGAATCACGGAATCATCAAAATTGGAAGGGACCTCCAGAGCTCACCCAGTCCCACTCCCCTGCTCAAGCAGGGTTGCCCAGAGCACATCACTCAGGGCTGCATCCAGGAGGGGCTTGAAGGTCTCCAGAGAAGGGGACTCCACACCCTCCCTGGGCAGCCTCTGCCAGGGCTCTGACACCCTCACCACAAAGAAGCTTTATCTCCTTATTTGAAGGGAACTTCCCGTGTCCCAGCTTGTGCCCATTGCCCCTCATCCTGTCACTGGGAGCCACTGAGAAGAGTCCGGCTCCATCCTCCTTCAACCCACCCTTCAGATCCTTGTGAGCATGAAGAAGGTCTCCCCTCGGCCTTCTCTTCTCCAGGCTCAAGAGTCCCAGCTCTCTCAGCCTTTCCTCACCAGGGAGATGCTCCAGTCTCTGGCCACCCTCTTCCCTACCCAGCCCAGGATCCCATTAGCCTCTTGGCCACAAGGGCACGTTGCTGGCTCAACCATGTTGGATACACAATAGTTGGCACAATTAAATGTGCCAAATCACGGCAAAATATCGGACATTTACTCTGCACAAGACTAAAAAAAAAATAAATTTTAGAACAGATCTGAAGAATCTGATTCAGGTATTTTGTAATCACTTTGTGTTCTGCTGTCATGAGCATTTGGTTTGCCTGATTGACTCTGACCCTTAGCTGTTGATCAGTTAGGAAAGAAATGATGCAAAGTAACCATTTAAATTGTGAATCAATGTTTCTGTTTTCTTTTGAGATTTCTTTAAGCCTTGTAGTCAGTGCTCTACAGCTTGGTTCAGACACTGTGGGCAGCAAGGGGCTAGATGCACCTTTGCCACCGATGTTGTATTGTATCAGACAGAAGATAATACTTAAAATTATTACAGAATATTATGAGATACACAGGCTAAGGGTTTCATTATGTGAGATTAAGAGAATCTTCATGTGAATTAATTTGGAAGATCAATTAAATTTAGGCCATTTCTCTAAAAATCTTTCAATTATCTGAATAAAACCCAATGAGTTTTACTGCTAATCAGTTTGGGGAATAATTTAAGGTATAGCCCATGAAAAAGTATTCCAATCCTATGAAAAGCAAAACCAGCAGCTACGATACCCTCTACCATTAACAGAACAGACAGTTATGTAAGAATTGTGCTGTGCCATAAAATCTGTAGGCTTAATTTTGGGTAACTGCTTATTGAAATGTGATTGAGAAAAATATCTACACAGAAAATATGTGTAAATATTTTCAGCTGATAAAAGAATTAAAAAGAATTAAAAAGCCTAGGAATGTAGTAAACCAGAACTATGCAATGTTTTGATGGAGTTGTTCTTGAAGAACTTTTAAAAGGGCACTTTTGTAGTGATGTTGAGATTAACAAGGTGCCTTGCACTAAATGTTCACCTCTCACTCCACCTTTGCTTGTTCCTGCAGCTATCATCCAGCCACGTTACTGAAATGAAATGTTAAACTCAGTATTAAGAAAAAAATTTGCACTTCCCCCTGCCCCAGTGGGGAATCAGTAGAGTTCTGATTGGATTTTGTAGAGCCACATGACTTTAGTGTGGCCCTTCAGGCAGCTGCAGCTCTACAGCTGAGGAGCTGCTCACTACAGCAGCAGTTTGGAGTGAATATCCCAGGACTGGTTTTTCTTAAATTAATTTTCTTGTCAACACCAATATAAGGTATTATTATACATTTTCTCAGTCCAGGCAGCAGTTTGTAACCCTGTGTGTCAGCTGTGATCATCAGAGCAATTCTGACTAATACCCAGACTCTGATGTTGTCCTTCTGCCAAGTCAATCACCTTAGATACTGGTGAAGCAAACCATTTCTTTAGAGTAAAACATTTTACAAATATTAAAACAAGTAACTGAATTACTTGTCACTTTTCATGTATTTCAGTCTCTCCAATGTAGAGAACGCGTTGTTGGACGTACTCCTGTTGGACTTTCAGAAAGCTGTTTTACTCAATTAGCATGCTGGTATTCCATGAAAATAGGTCCCAGCCCCTCTCCTTCTTTCTCCCTATGGGAACAAAGAAACCTGTCTTTAATTGCGTATGGTATTTTGATTGGGTGACTCCTGACCATCACAAAGTAAAGTTTACACCATATACTGGAGAAAGAATAGAGATTGTTCCTGAAGTTCTTATGTAGGAATCTGCTTTTTCAGATCTTCCCATATTTCTTGCAGGTCAGGAGATAAACCAGGTCAGTATTCTAGCCCTAATGTACAACTACTCCATCCTATGAAATATTCATGAAGTAATTAATTTCTGCAGTTGTCACAGCATCACTGAGTAGAGGGAGTGGGAAATTCTGTCAGTGTGCATTTGACAGAAAAACCAAAGTTTTAAAATTAACGTAGTAGTTTTTAGTTTGTTTTCTTTTGTGTGTAGTTTGGGGTTTTGTGTGGGGTTGGTTTTTTTTTGCTGGTCCCAGTGGCACATAATCAAATAATCAAGAATTGTCATAAGTAGGTTATCACTTGTGAATCACCTGGGAAATACTTTAAAAGCTTTTTATGCAGTTTTGGCTATTGGACTGATTGTCATAGTGTTATTTTTGTCGAAGAACTTCTGATAGTGTACAGATCACAGAAGTTATGCTAATGAAATAAAGCTTCCTCTGGATGTAAGATTGCAGCGCACGGACTACTTAAGGGCAGGTGTAGCGCCGATTCCCCAGCAGACTGACGTTGGATACATCTGCAGTCAAGCAGTTTGCTGGTAGAACAAAATTAATAACAATAAACACATTTGAGCGTCCCCAAACCTTTCACCGACTGACAAAGCAGCGTGATGACAGGCAACTGATTCACGAAGTACTTTAAATAAAGCCCCAGCCCAGGTGTTCTCTCTTCAGGCAGCTTTATAGCACTGTGCAGTCACAAAGCTGCCAGCCAGGTGATGGTTTCTCCAGCAAGAGAAAGCTGGAGAAAAGCTTTAGAGCTGGTGATGCCTTTTTTTCCCACCCCACACTTTACATTCTGAGCTGCCTGGACTGGCACGTGTTGTTAACACTGGGAGAGTGGGGGTGTGAAGGTAAATGCAAACATCTTTGTGCAGCTCCTTCAATGCAGCAGAGGAGCTGTTGGTCTGACTCTACAGGACAAGCTCAATGAGAAAAGGATGATGTGTTGCGGTATGTGGTAGAGCTGTTTAGATTTCTGGCTCTGTTTCTGAAGGTTTGGTTTGGTCACTCTCAGTAGTGTCTGTTTTCTCAGTTTTATAAAACAGCGTGGTGGCATATAAGTGTAGGTCACAGGTTCTTCGACATCCACGTGCATAAAAACACATCTTGCTGTTGGGCAAATGTGTACGTAATAAATAGATGATACCAGCCTGTGAACAATATTATGAATATTTGCATTTCTTGCAAACTAATCTGAGCAATACAAAGGAAAATAAAGTGACATGGTTTACTAACAGACATCTGGGTCTTTTTTCCCATTTTGTAAGTAGAGTTTTAGTGGTTTTGTTAGTATCTTTTCATTAAAATATGATCATTTCCATTGACATCTCTCAAGTCCTATCCAACTGGTGTCACGGTCCAAGCGTACTGATGAGCTGATAGATAAATCATAGTAAAAGTACGTTATAGCACATAATGTTTCTTGGGTAGGTGCAGAGGGCTTTAAGTCGTAAGTTTTGCTTTGTTTTTATGTTCAATCAGAAGAAACAGAAAATGACGTGTATTAAATTTCCTATGTGTATGACAAATTGATTACAACTGAAAATATTTGCTAGACATAGCAAGAGATGAGTACCAACTTTAATATTTAATCTTTCTTTTCTCTTGCTGCTGGACACAAGTTTTCTCTAAAGGCCATCAGCTTACTAAAACTGTTTCTCTCGTGGGTAAATAAGTAATTTGTCAGAGAGATCAGACTAGCAACTTAAGTTCAGATAAAGTGCCTAGATTTACACATTCTCCCTTCATTTTCCATGTTTTTACCTTATATCCCCTGTGAAAGCCTATATTCCAGGCAGCAGTGTACTCTGGAGACCAGCACTCATTTTTTAGATTCTGGGTTAGTATTAATAATTTAGAGTGGTGTGAGTTGGAGGCAGGTTATGCAGGCCTTCTGCAGAGCAGCATTTGCTATTTATCTCTCTGAAGAAAACTAGGAAGCCTAAACATTATCTGTGTTTGAGTGATTTTTATTTTTCTCCAGGAAGGGCTGTTGTTTCTTCCCAAGTCTTACAGGAGCTCGTCAGACTTTAAAGCCTTTATTGTGAAAAGCTAATCAAAGTATGATGTTACAGTCTCCTCTTTATTTGTTACTCTGTTTCCTGGCATGTAAATGACTGCTGGAGCATAGAGTAAATGTCACTAAGGTATTACTTCAGGACATGGTTGAGTAACTTTGCATAATGAGACCTACTTCTGATTGTCTAATTAGTTGTGCATGGCTGTAGCAATGCAAAGCTATGCCTCAAAGAGAAATCTGTTGTCTGAGGTTACTTGATTACACGCGTACGGCTTCTGCCTGCATTATGGTTCCTGTCTTTGTAATAACCAATGCCAGGGGCTTCTATTGAGTATTACAGCAACTTTTTGATACAATTGCATCAGTTGTAGTTAATTTTTCAGTATGCAAGTCACCATATTTGAAAAAGCAATCCTATCACGCATGAAATTTCCCCGTGCAAAGAAGAACATGTATGTTCTCTTCCTTCCTTTCAATGTTTTTACTGAGGAAGCCACTATAATTTCAAAAGAAAACTTGAGAAAATCCTGCTAGTCATCCTTTTGTTCTCATCTTCGTATTCAGTTTGCCTTGACACCATCTCATTTTTTTTGTCAGATAAGTCAGAAATTTCCACAAAAGTAGCAAAATCTGAGGAGTGGGCTATGTTTGTGAATGTAGAGGGAGTAGGAACTCTTTCTGACTCTGAATTGTAGAGGCAGGTTCCCATTTTTATCAAATTTCTATTGATAACAATTACAGATAATTGTTCAAGGGTACGTTCTACTGGCTGAGAGTGTAGGGTGTGGGTTGTGGTTGGATGTGGTGATCTCAGAGGTCCTTTCCAACCATGACACTTCTGTGATTCATAGGAAACATACCAAAAGATCAGCACATCTATCACACACTCTGTTCACTTAGGAAGTCTCTGGGTCTTGATGCTACAAGTGAATATTTATGCTGCCTATTGTTTCAGTGAGAAAGAGCTTTTATGGATAATTGTTTTTATAAGCTCTAGGAATATATTCTTTCTCAGCTGTCTATAAAGATGATGTGAGATTGTTTTGACGTGAAATAGAAAATTTAATTAAAAATTGTTATTAACTGGCTAATTTCACTTAAATATTTCAATATGAATGTAAAAAGATGTATTAAGAGTTAGCCAAGGGGCTGCTGTTATTAGGCTTTCTCATCTGAGACTTCTTAAGAGAACAATTGCTTTTGACATGAAAACATTTACCTACTCTGAGAGTGGGGTAAGCAATAAAAACATGCAAGAATTCATTCTGACATGTCAAATGAAATGGGGGGTTACAAGGTACTTGGAGCTCAAAGCGATGATAAATAGGAAAAGTACGAGATTTTAAAAATTACTGTTAAATGTTGAATTTGACTGAATATCTGGAGAACTACACAAAAAATCAGAAGCAATTTAACTTAAATCAAAGGCTATTTACCACGGCTTTCCTATTTTCTGGGGACCAAGAAAATAGTTTCGTGGTAAGGTCTTGAGAAAATCATCCATCATTGTACGCATATTTCATGGGGAAAGTGAGATATGCAGATATCTAATCACTTCCTGCCTTGATTGTGATCTACTTTCCTGTGTATCAGTATCTATATACAAGGAGATTAGATTCAATCATTTTTTTTGTTGCCAAGTTAATAAAAGTGCATGCATAATATACAAAGGTTTAAACTGAAAAAGGATGAGTTTTTTAGAGAATTTAAATAAATTATATATAATTATTCCATGTATATCTTTCAAAATGTCACGCTCCTTACAGAAGTGCCAAAGGCCGCAAGAAGGATTTCTTAAGGTTTTGTTTTAAATATAGATTTGAAATCAATTTAATAACTTCTAAATTATAGAAGAAATAATTATCTTTTGGTAATGTACCTTCTCCCCTTTTCTGACTGTACTCTGTTTCTTCCCACATAATTTCTAATTGTCTAAACCACAAGGCGTATTCACAGACAAGCCATTTGAGTAAAGCAAAGAAAATATTTCAGATAATTACTACCTTTTTTCCTCTCCCAAATCCTTTCAAAAGATGCACTTTCTTCAGAACTGTAGTAAAATTTATTTCTAGGAGAATAACAGTTTTAAGACCTAATGTATTACTTTCTTAAAATGTAGTAGTTAGCATTGATTTTGTCTATGAGATCTATAGAATTATAGTAATCAGGTAAAATTATATCAAAGATGAAGTCAATTGAAAAACTAAACTTTACTGACTTCATTAGGGCCTGGGTTACATCCATTAAGGAGGAAGGAAAAGGAAAGCTTCTTGATTGAAAGTATACAGAAAATACTAACCAGAACAATAGACAATTGCTGTAGACAATTTTAAATGCTTCTGAAATTATTTCCTCCTCCTCTAATTATGCACAGATTATTTAGCTTAGGCAGCTAAATATTGGTGTGGTTCAGTCATGCACAAGATTTGTAAGAGAAACCACAAAGTGTAAAATAAAGAGTTATAGAAGAGTTATAAAAGAGTAAATGCAACCCTCATTTCTGGATTTTCATAACTATTTGGTGGGGAACAGTGTGAAAGAAGTGTGTGAGTAGTGAAGTACTGAAAGAACTATCAGTGTTTGCCTCATCTCAGTGTGCATTCATCAGGAAGATCCTATATGGCTTCCAAAGTCATTGGTTACTCTAGAAGACTTGTCCTGCACCATCTCAGATTCTGCTGCTGAAATGCCATCGGAGCTGCCGTGGCACCTGAAGGAAAGTTTTCTCTAAGAAGTGGTTGCGTTGTGAACTTGAAATACATTTCTGAATTTAGAGTGCTTGTTTAAGCAACAAAATAAACATTTTGTAATATTGGGGGAAAGGAGAACAGATGTTGGTACAAAAAATACACTTTTGTGATGATTGGTAATCTGTGTTACAGCTTGTCATGATCTGAGGGGTCAACTCAGATTGGTGCCAATGAAATGTTAACACCACGCACTCACGTATTGTCTGTCCATAGACTAATATAGAGCAAATTCTATATTTTCATAGAAAATCTCTGAAGATACATTAATATCTGAAAATCAGTAACTCAATCTCCATATTATTAAGAATATGCAATGTTTAATCTTTTTTCTTTTTTTTTTTTTTTTTTTAGTGAACTTATCCTGTCCAGCATTGATATTGATGCAACTGGAGATTGGGAGTGTCTGGTCAACAGCTCCTATGGAAATAGCACTAAACACGTAGAAATTGTGGTGCTTGAAACAGCTGCACCCTACTGCCCTGCAGAAAGAGTGATTAACAACAAGGGAGATTTCAGGTATGCACTTCTGGTTTTGGACCGTGATGCAGATGTTAATGTAGATACAGACCATATTCATGCTTACATAATACTTCAGTGTCAGTTACAAAGATGTCACTTATTTTCCTTGTCATTTTTATACAATATGGCAGGAAGGAGGAGCACTGTGTGATTTTTCTGGGAAATGGCAGCTAACGCTTCAAGAGCAGTAGTGGTTTGTGAAAGTCAGAGAATCTTTCTTCCAATTCCTCAGTGTGAGCTTATGGAAGAATTCAAAGGTGTAGGCTCTTTGTAGCTAAATGAGAGAGGGCCCAAAATTGTTCTTGGTCTTTTCTAAATTATAGACTATGCTAACACTGCATTAAACATTAGAAGATTAAATCATTACTTTTATCATCTTTCAGTTCTGCTGGTTTTGTTCAGCTGAGAATAGAGTTTACAAATAACATAGAACTGTTAGCAACATATTTCACTGAAGAGAATCAAAATAGCAAGTAAAACTACTTAATAAACTAAATAGATTGAAGCGAGCTTAAGGACAGACAGAGTTCCACGAATATATCACATGAGTAGAAAACACATCCGACCTCTGCAGTCTGAATCTTAGAGTTGGCACAGTTTTGTTGACTAAATGTCATTTTTCTTTCGTCTTTACTTTTAACTGCCTGTGTTGGTGGGGTGTTTTTTTAATTTTAATCCCCATAAACTGAAAACACCCCAGTTAAGGATTCAGTAGATTTTGGTATTGTTTTCAGTTAGCTCTAAAATACTTCAACGGTATGCATAAAGCTCTTAAAATATAATTACCTGCTTGACAATAATGCTGATTTATGATGGCTTTCCCATTGAGAAATCAAGAAAGTAATTTGTTATCAAGTGAATTATAATAAGAATTCAGTTTGAATAGTTAATGAAAGGAAAAGTAGATGAGAGAGGAAGTTTCTCTTAAACATCAGAACTTTCTGCAAACAATCCTGACCTGAAAGCCTCTTCATTTTTAAATTACCTTTAAAACTTTTTCAAAGTCCTTTCTTGTACTGGAATAAAAATAAAGGCATGAAACCAACTCACATAATCTTTTTTCTCCTTACTAAGAAGCTATTTAATCTCAGTTAAGGTTACTAAGCTTACTAAGAACTCCAGTGAGCTTACTAAGAACTCCAGTGAGTATAGCACATACGCTGAATGTATATTTATATACATATTTAATCATATATATGGATTAAAATCCATTAGAGATCTCTGACAATCTCCAGTATGAAATTTTTTTGGTCACCACAGAAACTGCCATTGTGTTTTCCCATCGTGGACGTGCTTAAATGTATTTTAATATGATCTTTTTTTAAAAAAAATATTTTGCATATATATATATGTATACATATACTTCTTTTCAGGTAAGACTGAATCTTTTAGATGACTTTATGTACTTCATGTTCTTGCCATAAAATGGCATCATTTTCTTCATGAATAAATATATATAAATTCTACAGACTGCACAAACTAACACTAGGGGCATTTTTGTCATTTTATATAAATCACAAGAACAGGGTTGTCCATTGATCATCCTTCTAGAAATACACATAAATTTGTTTTTGAAATGTATAGCAAAAGGATGCTGAGTCCATAGGTTCTTTTGGCACTTGAGGGAATGAATTTAAAATTACAGGGAATTTATCAGCCTCAGTCTCAGCATTAGCTGTTGAAATGCTTCCAAAGGTTTATCCTCAGAGATGCCGCTATCATGGCGGGTATTTTTCTCAGAAAGGTTTTGAAGTTTAGGTAAAATAGCAAGTGTGTAAGTAGAAAGAGCTGGACCACAGAAGCAAAGCTAGAAAGAATAGTTTTTTTTATTGTGGGGGCTGGTGGGGAGGGAAAGGAAAAAAGGAAAATAGCAGGAGGTGTTGGGGCAGTGTGGTTCTTAGAGCTGACCAGCCCAGGGGGAATTTCTAATTGCAGATCTGGAGGAAGACTTAGGCGCTGTGAGTCAGAATGAACTTGCCTTATGTACTAAGAGCTTTTCTCTAGGGTGGCCATACTTTGCTCGTATTTTGTTTTCCAGCACTCTGTGAGATCATTCGGAAATACAAATGGTAACGTTATTATGTCCTATCATTTGGATTCATAAAGCCCAAATTCTGCTCCCTATGCTAACACTAGTTTCAGAATTGTCTCTTTAGTTTTACTTTTGAGGTGTAGCCCTATTGCATTAATGCAAATGTCATACTGAAAATGGTATTTCAGCCCAGAGGCAAGAGTACCTCCGTTTTTGTGAAGCTCCTTTCATGGTTCGTTTCGCATCAACTGTTTTTACATCACAAAATTAATCATTCCAGGGAATAGCTATGACACATACAGAAATATTTTTCTTCGTGCCTTTTCTTTGCTTGAAATGAGGAAAATTTTGATAGCCCCAAACCTGTCAGTATATTGTATAACAATGTCCAAATGTATCTGTGTTGTACAATGAAGAGGGGGTAAATAGGTGTGTTTGAGCACAGGCTCCTTGTCAAGGCAGAATATTTTAGGTCAGTCGTTACGTCAGTGCAATTCAAGTTGCCAGACATGCTGACTTTCTGATGCCAACTCCTCTGGTTCCGTTTGATTTCTCCCAATTACCTGATCATGCTGTGTCCATACTAGCCTGGGAATGACAATGGATTTGGTACCGAAAGAAATAGAACCCAGTTGTGCCATTGCAGAGAATGCAGCAGATATACAGAAAAAGAGTATTGTGTAATAGACCTATTAGCTAAATAGAACAATTATGGCTGTTCTTCATTTACAGTTTGTTTTCAAAGCTTATTTTGGACTCAGAATACGTGGATCATGTATGCCTGTACAGTTAACTTTTGAAGGCTAGCTCCTTTCTCCTCCATGAGACATAATCTCTGCTGAAATGTTGTTGATTGGTTTCTGACACGTTCAGGGATTTTTGCTATTGGGATGCTGTGGCAGAGAGGGCTCTGTAGTGTTGAATCTAAATGTACATGTACATTTTGAGCATTTACCTTTTATAGCACTTAGTAAAAGGCTGGGTTTTTTTCACTGTATGGATTTACTTCTTTGTGTTCTGCAATCTGCAAAGGTGAATGTAAGGAAAATGCCATCCATGTATTTTTCCTTAACACCAAACACCTTCCTGGAATTAATGCAGAACTAATGTGTAACCAGCCAGACGCAAACCTGTATGATTTTGACATATTCCAAGGAAACAAAGTAATTAATTATAGAACATAGTGAGGAAAAATTTTAAATGGCCTTTTTTTTTCTCATATATGCTGCAGATCATTGCTATATCGTAAGTTGCTTTTAAATAAGAAGTTTCACATTGTAATTTTTTATTACCATGTTGTCTGTAGATGGCCCAAAACTTTGGCTGGGATAACTGCTTACCACCCTTGTCTCCAGTACTCATTCAACTCCGTGGCCTTTCACACTGGTGCTGAAGAGTCCAAGGCATGGCGTAAATGCAACCGAACGGGGCGCTGGGATGAAGAAAACTATTCTGAATGTCCTTATTCACAAGAAGTGACTCAAGTTCTTCATGCTTTTAGTCAGGTAATGTTATGACATCCAGGGCTTCCTTTCGCTAGTACTCATTTCATCGAACAGCTCACAAGAAAATATTTGAGATAGCTGGACTTTTAACAAAACATTTTACTTGAAAAACAATGTGTTTGGTAATTGAAGTTGTAATAGGAGCAACTCCACAGCATTTATTGCCTTTATGGGTTTTTTTTTTTAGGTTCTTTCCTTCTGGGTACCTGGAGTCTAGATGACCATTAGTAATGTTGGCAGGGTCTTCAGTGCTTCACTTCCATTCCTTCCTTGTCTTGCCCTCATCCATTTTTGCCAGAAAGGTGTTAATTTCACTTGAAGTCCTGTATCAGACTTTTGCCAGCTGAAGTGCCTTTCCTTATTGCCATTGTCCATAAAATATTTAAAAGAGCTGTAGAAATGAAGCCTACTTTGGAATGTATTTCCGATGTCTTCCAAAAAAGCGTTACTAAAAGGGTTTCTTATGGAGAAGTAAAAAGGAGAATGAGATAAAAAAGTAAGTGGATAGAAATGAATGATAAACCCCAAGCATAACAGGGAACCGATGGCACAGACCCCTCTAACTTTCACCACTTTCAGTTGCCTTGGTCATTTCTTCCCAATGAGTAGTGCTAGATAACAATATAGGAACTTTATTTTCAGATGTGTTAATAATTACTCTATTAACAGCCAGTCAAATGATAGGACAATAAAATAATTCCATTTGGAAGGAAGGTCTCTAGAATCCAGTCCAACCTCCCGCTCCAAGTGAGGTAAGGAATGAGGCCTCTGGGGCCAACCTGTTCAAATTCCTGACTATCCTCATTGCAGAAAAGATTTTCTTCATAACCAGACTGAACTTCTTTCAACTTCTTACCATTGTCCCTTGTTCTCCCGCCACGTACCACTGTACACATGAATCCCCACTGGTACTGTTAGTGTCATGATGATGTAAATGTTAGAGGCTTGGTGTAGTATTTTGTGTGGCCAGTTAGTTACAGTCTAGAAAAAGCAGAAAAAAAATCTCTATTTGCCTATTGTGGTGGTGTCTGTGGGTAACAGCAATGAATCCTAAGACCTATTGCTGAAAATACATTCATATGCTCCTGCAATTTATGTCCACACTAGTACTGATGGATAAAACTCCATGTGAAAGTTGTAGCAAGCATTGTACAAATAGATGTGATCCCTAGTTTTTAAATGAGAATGAAGCTTGATGATTTATTACACCTAACAATTCTGATGTATTTTCAGATGCACATCAATTTGACAACCGTGCTTGAATTTTCCCGCCAGCTGACAGCCTACACAAGAGGTGCTTCCCACTTCGTGGATAAAATGGATGTAATATATTTGGCTTATATAATGGAAAAGTTAATTGTCTTCGTGGATGAAGTTGAAGATGTAAGATACCTTCTCTATGTTGAAAAAAAGCATCACTTAAAAGTGAAGTCTTCACACATGTCCCCGTTCTTAATGTCTGCAGGCACACACTGAGGAGTAGCTTCTCACACTGATTGCCGGTATTCTGATTGCAAAAGTTCTGCACGTACTGTGGTATGTTGCTTTATGCCAAAAAGGACACCTAAGCCATCTCATCTGACTGACAAAGGTGTTGCTGCTGAGGAACAGAAATTGGATTTTAATAAGACACTTCTTTAATTTTATTTTTAATTTTAATTTCTACCACGTCTAACATACTAGAATGAAGTCAAGGTGCCTCTCCATCTGGCCACTGGTGTTACGTGTGCTTCATTTGTTTTCTCTATTTCACTGGGAAGTTTTCACTGAGTTTGGAAAGTATGTATCCCTCCTTGTGAAAAGAGGATAATGTGTCTTTAAGTCCAACTTCCTACTGAAATTTTTAGCATAATGCACAGTATTTTTACAGGGAAATCTAGTGAGAGAGCAAACCCTATAGCCTTTTTAGAGAGAAGCAATGTTTTGTCATAGTTTTTACTGTTAATTTTCAAAGTAACTGCTTGCATAAAGATTTCATAACCTGTAATATTTGTACCCATGATAGCTATAGTTAAACATTTGTTTTCTTTTGGTTTGGCAATATTAATTCCATTTTGGCTCTGGGCATTGTAACATTTTACTGACAATTTGAGAAAGCCACCAACTTCAATGTCATCATTATACTCTAGACCTAAAGTGTATTGTTAAGTGCTCTCCATGAATCATGTTTCAAAGCTACAATTGTATTTTGGCCCAAAATTCTGATAAGATCTCAGTGTTTCCTGACAAAACAAAAATTTACTATCCAAATGAGACAGTTGGATTTATCTATAAGGCCTCTTTGTTTTGCTACGGCTGATGCATTATCCATTAAAAACACCATCTCTAATATTTTAATTTATTTATTCCGCCTTTCAAATAATTCAGTTTCTTGTTTTCAGTATTGAAGCACCTCTATCTCCACCACTTACCTCTACATCTGTTATTTCATAATCCCATATTGTTTTCATAATTTAGAACATGTCTGCTAATTTGTCTCGTAGCCCTTCTATTTTGAACTTTAGATTTATTGCTGTCTCTCTCAAGTCACTAAGTAGGTTCCTCATTCATTGTGCTCTTAACACCCATTTGTTAACTCTCACAGATAAGGTACAAAAACACACGTGCAATTAGTGTGTCAGTACTTTCACACATGAAGCTGCACTCATGTAATTATAAATGGGATTGAACTTCATTTCACACAAGGCAACATGTGAACAGAGGTCTATTAGCCTGCAACTGGCTAGCAGCTGAAACTGCTTTTATATTAAAAGCATTAGATATTAATTAAAGTACATGCACAGAGGTTTTCTGTGACTTGGCAAAACAATTAGAGAAGCATTTTAGCTAAACTAGTGCAGTTTCTGTACATCTTATCTGAGGTGTCCCTCTCCCAGTCAGCAAAGGATTATTTGTCCCATCTGGTGGCTTCTCTCTCAAAAGAGAGAGTTTCTACAGCTGCACTAGGAATGTATTTGTAATATACAATTTTTTGCCAATAAGATGCATACATATTAGCCCAAAGTTTTGTATTTTTAAATGTCATGCCTTTACTCTTCATTAATGCATTAATTACAATATAAATTACTTCCTCTCCCTATCTCTATCCTTTTCTATATTTATAGACTATTGTTTTGCTCTCAGTTAGTTATTGATTAGCTGATTAGTGCATCCTTTAATCTTTTCTCATAAATCACTCCAGTCTTTTAATGTCTTTTATTATTACTCACTGTATCCATAATTCTGTCTGTTACATTGTCACAAGCCATCTAGAAATTATGTTCTCAAAAATAGATTAAATATTTCAGGAACAGTCACATAAAATTTCACATATAGTCTTGTTATTTCTGTGTCCCTTGCAATGCAGGTGAAATTTATGTATTTTTAATTGAAAATGCAGAACTAACCTCATAACCTCAGTCATTCCTTAAACCTTTTACACCATTGCTGAATGTCTTTTTCCTTCTGGTTGAATTATCTGTGTACTTGCCTTATTATTCTGTTTCTATTAGTTTGTCTTTTTAGCCTCTTGAACTTTTATTCAGCTATAGCTTTCCCAGTCATTTCTTCTCTTCTGTATACCCTTTTATTCAGGTTTATATGGAGCAACCTTGTGTATCTTTGGCATAGTTTGCCTTCAAAAATAACGGTAATGATAATTTTGATGTTTCAAATCAAGTTTTAGAATTTCAAAAAATAAATGTTGCCACTTCAGTTTTAAATAATCGCCAAAAAATATTAAGTGACGTTTCTTCTCTGTAAATGCAATATACTAATAAAAATTGTAAACAGATAGTCATACTTATCAAACTCTTCAAAACATCACCTGGCAAAACAAAGATTTATCACTTTGGCTTAGCCAAAAGAGTGAATTAAAACATCCAAAGCCCACACTTTCTGTCAAGCCAATGAGATGATACAGTTTGGTGTGAGCACGTAAGTTGTACCACAGTTTTACTGCACAATGTCTCTATCAGAAGAGTCTTTCAAATGTATTTTCTCTCTTCCCCCATTCCTTCCTCCACCAACCCCCAAAGGTCCTTTGATTAAACATGAAGCAGTTCTTTAGAGGGACGTGGTCCATTTTAATTAGTTTAAGGTGTGATAACTATGGGATTCCATTTATTGCCCAATGAGAGACTCAGTTTTTGTGGGGTATTTCAAAGATAAGCTTTAAGATTGTGATTAAACAACATTTTCCTTGAGGTCAGTTACACTTTTCTTTTCTTAGTCTTTATTTTTCATTACATTTAATTTTCTTAACTCTCTTTGAATATGGTTACTAAAAGAAAGAAGGTGCCTGCTTTCAGATGTACTCCTGTGTATTCTTTTCCAATTTTTGTGAGATTTCCAGGTAATACCATTTTGGGGTTTTTTTGTCTTCCAGATTGGGGATGCTCTTATTGAAATTGCCAGCAATATCATGTTGGTTGATGACCATGTGCTGTGGATGGCTCAAAAGGAAGACAAAGCATGCAGCAGGATTGTACGATGTGTGGAACACATTGCAAGTCAAATATTGACCAGCAATATTCAAGTTATATCAAAGGTATTTCATAAAAATACAAAGCTTTTGTCAAATTTGTTTTCAGAATGCCATTTTTCTTCATGCTTTTTATACCCAACTAGTGTACAGAGAAGCAAGATTGGGTAGGTCAGATACACTACATCCAATTCCATAGATTCTTTGGTGGTTTTTTATTTCTCCTGGATTCTATTTGGAAGACAAAAATATTTTTTTTAATATCACTGATGGTATTAAAAAGAGTTTTTTCTTTACTTTGATTTATTCTTACAACAGGCTGTTCACAACACTATCTTTCTAGTGTTATTACTATTCACTCAGTTTCTGTTGTTGTCACTGTAGTATATGGCTTTCTTTTGAAGGTCTAAGTTGAGTGAGTGAAATTTTTAATAAGAGAAAAGGCAACATGCTCCCTTGCTGCCTGGGGATGTTTTGCCTTTCAGAGAGGATTCTAGACAATACTTGCTTAAAGTATTTAGAAAATGATTGTGAAAAGAAGCATATTTTGTCATAAAGATTACTAATTGGTGGTTAGTTTTAGATTTTTATAAGCAAGCTGTGTGAAATAACTGTTCTTACTCCTTGACCTCCACTCAGATGAATTCGTCATTTAGATACTGAGGAGCTGTCGCTTGAATACTGAGAAACTGTCTTTTTGCCAGTTTCAACATCTAAATAGCAGAAATACATCTAAGTCAGAAGCTTGAAAATTATCCTTTTAGAATTTTAGATAAATATTTTTAAGCCTTATCACCCCTTGGGTTGGTTTGCTTGCTCGCTTGCTGATTTTAAATAACCTTTACTATTTTCTCAATTTTTCACTGCATTTTCATGAAGAAACTATTTTAAAGTCAATTCAGTGCTACTTTAAGACAAAAAAAAGGGGGGGAAATTAGGAATTATAGGCCAAACCAAATAACATAATGGCCATTGTACCTTTTTAGAAAAGCAGTCTCTCAAAAAAAGACAAAAATAGATTGGACTGTCTTCTAAAGGAAAGTTTTTTTAAATTCCTTTCTACATAAAAGCATCAAGTTTGCTGAAAAGATTTATTTATTAATATTCAATACATCTGGACAATAATGTGCCTTTTTAGAAGTATTTTGCATTGTGACAGCTACGGGGTCTCTGTTGCTTTATACTTAACTTCCTTTTAAATGTCAAGGGCCAAATGTCAATTTTTCTCTTGTCACTGCTTCAGGAAGCTGTTGACGTTACTGTAAACAGTAATTCTATGTACTTGGATGTAGATCCGTGTCACTAACCTTTTTGGCATGCCTTATTTTTTTGCTTCTTAAAGGTTTCTGTAGAGCTAGTTTACTGTTGAGTGCAATTTGTAAATAAACAAAGCTGTGGAGTTTTTTCTGGTGTCATCTCATGCAATACCAAACACTTCTGTTCCTTTGGGAGGCCAGCCAGAAAACTGTCTCACAGAAATTGCATCTCCTTTCTTTTTTTTTTAAGCAACAGCAAATAAAACCCCCAAAGCTTAGGTAGCCTGTAGCTTGTAATACAGTTCCTGAAAAAAAAGGAGCATCTAGAAACTGTCAGTTATGTAACATCCACACGTCTGTGTTCTCTGTACATTGAAAAGCTACTTGGGAGCCATGACTGTTAGTCTACATCATTTTTTAGAAGACAAAAATGTTTTTCCCATTTTCCCAAAGGCTGTGGGTACCTTTCTTTAGATTTTAAGTCTCCCTTGTTGTCAAATGCCATAAAGTTATGAAATTGCTTGACTACTCATTACAACATTATCACCTCACAAATGTGAAATAGGGAACTAGTGTTATGCTCGTTCTATAGCAGGAAACGTGAAGTTAGGAATAATTAAGTGGCTTTTCCCAAGATTAAAGAAAACTGGTTACCAATCAGGAGTTAGTAACTGAGTCTCATAGCTTGACTATATGGATAACAGTATTTTTCAAGCAGTAATTTTTTTAACTCCTTGAAAGGCTATCTGCAGATGGTACGAAAAATTATCCAAGTAAATCTAGTTTAAGGTTTTAGGAGTTTTCAATAAACAGACACTGGATTTTTAATGCAAAAAATATGTGATTCTTAATGATCTTCAGCATTTTTATTCAAGTGGAAAAAAAAAACACCTTCACACAAGGACAGAGGAGGTGGAAATTTAATCTAAAGAAGGAATGTTTTAGGAATCCGATGGCCTTCTACAATGGTGCTACTGCCTTGGTAGATAAGGGGAGAGCAACAGATAGCATCTACCAGGATTTGTGTAAAGCATTTGACACTGTCCCACATGACATCCTGGTCTCTAAATTGGAAAAGATGGATTTGATGGATGGACCACTCACTGGATAAGGAATTGGCTGGATGGCCACACTCAGAAGGGCTGCAATCAACAACTCCAAGTGGAAACTAATGACGAGTGGCGTTCCATGTGGATCAGTACTGGGACCAGTACTGTTTAACATCTTTGATGGAGGCATGGACTGCGCCCTCAGCAAATTTACTGACAACACCAAGTCGTGTGATGCAGTCGACATGCTGGAGGGAAGAGACGCCATCCAGAGGGACCTGGACAGGCTTGAGAGGTGGACCCATCCAAATCTCATGAAGTTCAACCAGGCCCAGTGCAAGGTTCTGCACCTGGGGCACGGCAATCCCAGGTACAAGTATAGGTGAGCAGAGAATGGATTGAGAGCAACCCAGAGGAGAAGGACTTGAGGGTGTTGGTGGATGAGAAGCTCAACCTGAGCCAGCAGTGTGTGCTGGCAGCCCAGAAAGCCAACCCCATCCTGGGCTGCATCAAAAGAAGGGTGGCCAGCAGGTCCAGGGAGGTGATTCTCCCTCTCTGATCCGTTCTGGTGAGACCTCAGCTGGAGTGCTGCGTTCAGCTCTGGAGTCTTCAACATAAGGAGGACATGAACCTGTTGGAAAGAGTCCAGAGGAGGGCCACAAACATCATCAGGGGGCTGGAGCCCCTCTGCTATGAGGACAGGCTGAGAGAGTTGGGGATGTTCACTCTAGAGAAGACAAGGCTCCAAGGAGGCAACCTTTCAGTACCCAAAAAGGGCCTAAAGGAGACATAGGAAGGGACTTTTTATGAAGGAGTGTAGTGATAGGACGAGGGGAAATGGTTTTAGACTGAAAGATTTTAGATTAGGTATTAGGAAGAAATTCTTCATTGTGAGGGTGGTAAGGCAGTGGAACAGGTTGCCCAGCGAAGTTTTAGATGGTCCGGACTTGAAATGTTCAAGACCAGGCTGGATGGGACTTTGAGCAACCTGGTCTGGTGGAAGGTGCCCTTTCCCATCTTTAAGATCCCTTCCAACCCAAACCATTCTATGATCTCTGCACTGTGCTGTAATCGTTATCTGACACATCACCTTACTAACAGGGAGGCCAAAGACCTATACCATGGTGTTGTATTGAACCGTATAGTCATATTTAATATCCTTTCTAACTGTATTGCTTTAAATCAGGATTGATTCTGTTGAAGCTGATAAAGACACAATTGCAAAACTGATATAATAATAACTGATATATTCCTAAAGAAGATTCAAGCAAATCCACTATGCCATTGTAGAATTCTAGATCAATTTTTTAAGTAAGTTCCATTTTCTTTCTTTCCCTACCAATATGTATGGAAGTGCATCCCTGTGAAATCCTTTATAAAGTATATACAGTAAATACGCCATGCATATATAATAATGCAATTATGCGTAAGGAGTTAGCAATATATCTGCTTCTCAATGTTTTCACAGGTATCTCGGAATATTGCTCTGGAGGCCTTTATGATCAAGCCATCTAGTTTCACAGGAATGACTTGCACTGCCTTCCAGAAAATATCTGCAAGTTCTGACAAGTCGGTAGTGCGTGATTCAGGAAGCTGGGAAGCAAATAACCATCCCGATCACCATCTGAATTTCAAGTGCAACACTGGCAATCTGAATGGTTCCTTAGTGAGTTCTTCGACCAGAGTAAGTCAGCACAATCATGAACATACCTTATCTATTTCCCTGTTTTCAGCAGTACCTTTAAGCAGAATACTGATTTGGGGAATGTATGGTTTATGTGTGGTTAGCATTGCAAACTAGGTAATAATTTCAATGTGTAAGTGGCCTCAAACTGGTGTAGCTTATTTTGTTGTGCTAACAGATACTCCATTAATGTAATCAGGTGGAATGCAGGATGTGAACAGAAGTGAGTAAATGTCTTCTTTCCATCTCTGGATCCGGTTCTGTAAATTGTTCTATGTCTCTTTAAAGTAATTTGGAAATATTTGGTTTATTGAGGTGCTCTCAGGAGACTTTACGTTGCAAGAATATATTTTTTCTAGGGAAATTACCTTTAGTTCCACTAAATAATATCACATACTTTTTTCAGAGGGAGAGCGTTATGTTGGAGTTTTGAGTGCTGGCCAAAGAACAATAATAAACAAGCCTTTTAATAGAACACACCATATTATCAGATAATTAAATGGAACAGTTACATTTTGATCTAGCAGAAAATGGAATTTTGCATTTGGCTGAGCGTGTTATTAAATTTAAATATTGCAAAGTTGAATTTTTGTTGTCCTTCAGACGAATCTCAGTTTAACAGGCTTATTTCTTGAAATACTTACTATGACAACATTATACTTTTCTGGACAATATTACTAGTTTATTGAACTCTGAAAGTATTTTGGTTGAAATTATTTTCTCTTTGGTGTCTTTTCATCTTCCATGTGGACTATGTAGACAGTTTGTGCTCTCAGGATCTTATGGTAAAAAGGAATCATCTTGATAATTGGAGACTAGGTTAAATTTGTTTCCTGCAATGGAGTTCATTTCTTCTGTGTGCACTGTTAACATGTCTATCTAGAGGACAGAGGAAGTTGTCTCTGAAAATTTGACATCCTTAAGATGAAAACTAAATGTCAGAGATCTAAAAGATACCAGATTTCTTCAAGAAGCAACCCTGGAACACTGTGCAATGTATGGGACAGAATTATTGATGCAATATTTGTATCAATATACATTGATACCAATTCATGGGATTACATGAATTGGAAATTTTTCTTTATTAGCTCTACCAATACATTTTGCATTTCTTCCTAAATTGAGTACCAGGACTTATAGTAAATTAATCTTGTGAAAGTTTGATAGTGAAGCACTGGTCTCTCTCTCTTGCTTTAAAGAATTCTACCAAAAAGAGCAAATTTCTCATTTCTCCTGTTACCATGCCTGTGTCAGATATGCAGAGAAAGTCAGAGTATTTATTTGAAGTTCTTTTGTAAGATGTTGGTAGAACAATGCAATACAGAGGTCTCAGTAAAATCTTTGCTAATGTATTTTGAACCTAGCTGACTTTACACAACTTACAGAAGGAACACTCTACTGACTTCACACAAAAAAAGAAGCTTGGAGAAAGAAAGTAACCTCATTACTGTGCAGAGCAATACTGAAGCGTGTGTTATATATTCTGACAGAAGTAACTTCAGTAGGTGGATCACCTGTATATGAATTTGTAAATACTCTAATAGCACATTACAGGGTATAGATTAGTCTAAATGTTAGTTTCATGGCTTTAGGTTTTAACACTAAAATATGCTCAGATTTTAAATGTGATAGGTGAATAAAGAAACTGAATATATTCCTTAAACCTAATCCTGAAAAGCAAGATGCTTTCATTCGTTGCTGTTCTCTGAAAGCATTCCTTTGATTCTTTCTGAAATGAGTTGCATTTCTTCATTGTTTAATGGAACAATCTATAGAATTGTAACTGGTAACAGAAAATGGGATCCTTTATCACCAGCCAGTAGCACAATTATGTCTGTATTTGCTCAATGGAGGCAAACAGTAAACTGTCTTGATTGTGCTGTACAAAGTTAATGAAAACAGAGAAGTTGTGATGCAGGTTGGACATTGCTTGTTTTAGTTACCAATGTTTTGCCACTATATTTTAAAGTAATATTCGCTATTAAGTCCGAGTCTTTGGAACTTCATCTTAGATGGTGATATTATTCTTAGAATCTTCCTCTATTTAGCATAGGAGTAATTGGAAAGAACTAAAAAATGTAAAGAAAATCACTAAGTTCAAATGGTAATTACAAATTTAATTTATTTCTAACAAAAATGTGAAAAGTTGTCCTTAAAAAACTTATTAAAAGAAAATGGTTATGTGTTTTTGTGCTAAGAAGTGTAGCCCTCTTCAAATTTATGATATTGTAAATCATCCACTCACTAAGCATAAACGAGTTTTTATGCCATCTGTCTGTTGCTAACCAATTGCACTTATAAATTTAAAAAGTTAATAGTCCTGAATCACTTTGTGGGCATTAGATGGGAGAAGACTGAAACAGATGATTGCAAACTATCTTAATAATACCATCAAAGCTTCTGTAATTTCCCATAGTGGTATTTCCTGGAAATACTAGGAAATTGATACAAATTTAGTCAGTGCTCGTTGGTACATAATTTTACCTGATCTGATTATTATGGGATAGATAATCCCCCAAAGTAAAAGAAATACTCAAAATTTAAATAAATAACTTAAAAAGCAGTTTAAAAATAATAAACTTTGAAAATTCATTAGTTTAAAAGGCGTGGAAGGGGATCCACTATTCAGGGAAGTTAGGAGATAACTGTTAAAATATACCACTTACAGTTCAAATAGATGCTAAGTCTTTTATAGAGTAACTTCCAGTGTTTCCAAATGCCCTAAAGCAAATTTTATTACAGTTTGATACACAATTTTTTACCTTTAAATCTAATTCTGACTCTGTAACTGGTAACCAATTTGAAATGCTAAAAAGAATCATTTCTCGCTATTGCAGATCAAAGTTTTTTCTTGTAGGATTTAGACCCAGATGCCATCTCTTAGATCCCGTTCCTGCTGTTAATAGGGAGCTTTTGCTGCCTGACTGGACTTTACTGGCTCAGTTCTGTCTTCCTAGTTTTTGATACAGCAACTTGCATTTTGACACAGTGGTTGTTTAAATCTCTGATTTAGACTTGAGGGCACCTTCCCAGCCTGGGACTCCATCCTGAGATCCTGTCAGAGGAATACTCCCAAGGCACAGTTCTGTGTCATGACCTGGCTGTAGTCTAAGGATATCACAATAATGACACTCCAACAAGGCTGATGGAGTTTGAACTTGGGAAATGTGAAAATACCCTATGAAATTTTAGTGCCATTCAGTATGAATCCGTTTGATACCAGACCTCAGCCATACTTTGAACCTAATCTCTGTTCCAGCCTTATCCTTCAAGCTATCTCCAGTGTGCAAAGATAATCAGTTATACAGTTGAGCCTTCCTCTGACTCTGACTCCTGTACTATCATAATCATATATGTAGTTTATAGGGGACCCTAGGTGCAGTATTCATGCCTGGTCTTTAAGGAAAGTATTTTATTAACATAATTTACAGTTTCAGCTTCATTGAAAATATTTGTAAAATAAAAAGTCTTTTTCTCTCTCTAATTATTCTTCTGATACATAACTGAATTAGCAAGTTACGTTTCAAAAGTTCAATACTTTGTATTTTCACATGGAATCCGACTTCTGAAATTTGAATTCCTCATAATGTACTCCATGCATTCATTTAACTTTTCAATTCTATTTATTTCTTATGTGCTCTGAGCCAGACTGACCTTTTGATTTGTCTGGTTGTATTACATGTGATGCCTGTGTGATAAAATGCTAAAAGTTAAACGGGTACTATGGTTAGTAGTAGACATGTTAACCACAAAAAAAGAGTTGACAAGATGCTATGATGACTGCCTTATACCACTTTGGGACATTATACAATTTTAGAAATATTCTTGTCTCAGATACTTACTGGAAAATATACAATCAGGATGTAAGAAAAAGTTTTTTCTTGTGTAAAATAATTGTGAATGTCAGACCATACAAATAATGTATAAAAAGCAGTAAATGACCATGTAGAAGTTGCCAGGAGTGCAGAGAAGAACCTAATGCAAAGGTTTCCACCAAGAGGTGACAAGGTGTTTGGGGTAAGTGAAAGCACAGAATTAGAAACCCAAAGAACAGCTGAGAAGGGGAAGTTGTGAAAGTCTGGAGGTGCAGAAAATTGGTCTTATAATGAAAATGCCTTCCTTTCCTACAATCCCCCAGGTGTGAAATGTTGAGGAACTCTATATAGATAATGATCATATTTATTTGGAAGCTGCTTAGGAATGGAGTGTGCAATAATTTACTTTCTCATTACTGCAAAAACTAATTCTTATATAAATAATAATTAAAATTTACACTGGTGGTGTCAAAGCCAGAGTGTAAGAACCAAGCTTGGTTCCAAGATGGTTTCCTACCATCCTTCTGCAAAAACAATTAGAATGTGCTGAATTACAGCAATATGATATTTAAAGCAGTATTTTCGGTGCAGGCATTAATTTGCTTGCAGGTGTGTTTAGACTGTACACTGAAAAAGCTGAAATGTCTGTTGTTCAGTTGATGAGATGGGTTTCATTTCAAACTGAAAACCAGACAAGACAAACTGCCCCTCTCTTTCTTCTTCCAGAATGCTCAGATCATACACTTGTGTCGTTACACCTCTTCTATTCCTTCTCAAACAATGTCTTTACATATTTATGCCTATTGTGATATCTTCAATATTTGTCATTTGGTATTCTATGTTCACTACCTTCCTTTCTCTGCACATACTTCTGTGGTCTTTTATAACATGGGTGGCTCTCCTGCTCTTACAGATTGTTCTAAACATTGAGTGCCAAAATACTGTTCATGCACCTGTGACAAATGTCAATTACATTAGGTATGCAGGAGGGTTATTACAATTCTTATATTTATTTGACAAATGTTTTAACATATAAAAATTAATATACATTGTGGTTTTTGAAAGTAGGAAAAATCTATTGTATCACTTTATTCTGTTTCATAGATGCTTAGAATAAACTTGTGTAATTACAGGCTCACATCCCTTCTTTTTCTGTCATGCCCTTTGCACTTCTCTTGTAGCAGATAAAAAGCAGTACAGTCTTTTCCTTACAAAAGCAACAGTGTTGGCTGGAGCTCCTCTTTTAGGATCTGGTGTGCTTGGGGAAAATGTAGCCATGTATAAGGTCATGTATCAAAGGTTATTTGAGTGGGTTTTGGTTTTGTGGATGTAGAGGAATTAATCTCTGTGATTTTCTATGTGGTACTTGGGTTTCTGTAATTTTTTTTGTTGTGCAAGGTTTCCAGAGACTCTCTCTTTCTTCCTATATATAGAGAGAGAGCCAGATCAATAGCTATTATTGAATATGTAGTGGAAGTCAGCAATGGAATGCAAATTTCCAGTCCAGGAAGTGGGTATGTTACCTCTGTATTTTAAGCACAGTGTAGACCTGGGGGTACAATTAAGTAGAATACCTCTTTTGAAGTGATTTATGAAGAGACTAGTATACCAATGAGTTGAGTCATGAAAAGACTAGTATGATTCACAGACAAAGTGAAATTTGAGTTCAAATACTACTGCCAATATTGCCTTTATATTTGTTGTTTCTGAAGAAATTATTTAATTGGACAAAGTATTGTTGCTGTGATTTTGGGGAGCTTAGCGGGAAAAGAAATTCGCCCCTGATATTTTTTGTTACTTCCAAAAAAAACATTAAGATACTAGTAGAAATCTGTTAAGTCTCTTTTTTTGGGTTGAAGGATTCAATCTATCCTTATTCCACTGGCTGTTATCACTTTGTAGAACTTGAGAGATATTCTGTACCATGGCGAATCCAGAAGTACTTGGTATTTTCTGACTTGTCAACCTAAATATATATATGAAAACTTGTGACGTAAGAAATCCTTGCAGTAGTTGTTGATGCAATATGGTAATTCACTAAAAATAGATAAATGAAATAATGATCTGAGAATTTTTTATTGTTTTAAAAATCAAGGTACTCTGTACTGCATGAAAAGATTGGTAAACTTGTTTGCATCTAGAAGCACACATCCACATCCACCTGTGTGTATATGAATAACTTTCTTATAGCATTTTTAAGCAAGTTTCATGATTTTTGAGACTAGAGTCCTGGTTTCTGTGAGTATGGGGTTAGCAACAGCTATTCTGAAAGGAATGGACGCTATTTTGCGTTTATAGTGCCTGTAAGCTCCTTGAGTTTGATCTATTTTCTGAACTTCAGGAATGTCTTCTTAAAAAAGAATACAGAGGGGAAATGAATTATAAAGGGGTGGGTAAAGAAGGGAAAAGTACTTCACTTAGCAGGAACAATTTGTTGGGTCTGCAATCCTCATTCTCCACTCTGTTAAAATGTATATTGTTGAGGGGTGTGAGAAGAGGGAGAGATCTGGGGGAGGAGGTGAGTTGTTAATTTGTGGGGATTGTTTAAAAAAAACCAAACAAAACCTTATGACCAGACTTGTGTTATCGGGAGAGTTGACTGAGGCTGTATTTCTTCATTCTTGTCTGCCATTTCAGACTGAATGTCATGTGTCACACTTTATAAATGGGATGTAAGAGTGCATGGCTACTGTCCCAAAGGGCTTCTCACAAAGATGTGCATAGTATTTCTTGAGCCCGTCTCAATAAGAAACTGATTTTTAGCTAAAGGAATGTTGATATACTGATTCATATTCAGACTGGGAACTCTTCCTGCATTATTGATTTATTTATTGTTGGCATAATATGTATTAAATACATAAAATAGAGCTTGTAAATTAGGAGAACTGGTATTTCACATAATCCATACAGACCTGCAAAGTACAGATGTGATCATCACATAACTACCTGCTTGTGAGTTATAAAAACTCACATCTTCAAAATTCCTTAGTTCTACACAAGGATTAATTAATTATTCTAAATTATTGTTATTGTACTTCCAAAGTGTCAGTGAAGGAAGTTCAAGTTGTTAATTGAATTTCCAAATCATCAAGGAAGGGACTTACTGGTTTTAATGCCAGATTAGTTTTTAATGAAGCACTTATGCTGTTTTACAGAGAAAAGAATTTTAAATAGATATTCATTGTATCACTTTATACACAGACAGTCATTCTAAGTGAAATTAATTTGCTTGACTATCTTTTGGGGGGGAATTAATTCATATGCAGCTTTGCTTTGTTTCTGAGAGAACTTAGTGATGAAATACAGACTATTACATTTCCTCAGTGAACTTGAGAAAAACAAGTGGTTTGAAATGACTCTTCATTCAGGCCTTGTACCACTTTCTGCTATTGGTATCAAGGATTTACTAAAAAGTAATTTAGAAAAATACTAATCAGAAGTTACAATTATACTTAAAATAGCTAGAAAGATTCAGTACTTCAGTAAGAAATTTGAATCATATTTTTTCAAGAGTTAGTGAAAAGTGTGGAATTTAGGGATCTAGACAGAGCCACAAAGGGTGAGTCTGAAGTTGGATTTAGTCTTGTTTCCTGCCTCTGAGGCTAAATGTGTTGGGAGAAAAACATGGAGAGAAAAGGAATGTGGTTTCTCTTTTATATACACCTCTGCTTGCCTTCTGGGTTTCATCAACCACAGAATGTATCCAGAAGACTGTCGATATAGGAAATTGGATCCTTTTTTGGAAAGAAAAAGTATCTGCAGTTTTGAGACATCTTAGTAAATTAGGTCTTATAGTACCCCACTTGATTTATTTATTCACTGAATTATATTATACATAGATGTAGAAATAGTTCTCTTTCTTAATGCAAAATGCAAAAGTAAAGAGCTGACAACAGGAGCAATGGTGATTGTTAGAAATTCCATATCTGTTAACATTGTCTCTGTGCATGCAAATATACATTTGTACACTAGCAAACTGAAATCCCCCAGTTTTTCTGCCATTAATTGCTGTACTGATTTTTTTCAGACATGTTGTGTTAATGTTTAAAAGGGGAAAAAAAAAGGTGGCTAATTGTTTTAGATCAAAACAGGCTGGAGGCTATGGATTATGGGTGGACAAGATAACATGAATTTTATTCTTTTGCTAAATTTAGACTAAAACCCCTCAGCCCACAAGTGTGATGAACCAGAACTGAAAAACACAATGGCTAATTCAGTATGTACAGGTCATACAGCAGATGTAACAGCTGCATAGTCTATGCTTCACTGACCAGCATATGCTGCTACTCTGAAAGAAAAAGAGTAATCTTAGGACTTGACACTTAGGCCAAAGCAAAAAATAACATTTATGTGTCATTACATTACAGAAGGCCTCCTGCATTTCACAAGCTCACTTTGATCAGTACTGAGTAGTGTCTAACAGATTTGAAACTCTTACCAAATATAGTCTATCAAAATTGCATGTAATTGTCAGACTCATTGAACTGAAGTTATTTACAGCTATGTTGTGTTTCTCGGCCTTTATCATTGCACTTCTGATGATAGCAGCTATCTACAGAAATGCCACAGAATATCAAATATACTGTGTAAGTGGCAGTGATCATTTAAATATGTACATTCTTAATTTCCACATAAAATGGGATTACATGTGCATTGCAAACTATTTCATGAAATAGATAAATAGATAAAGGTGTAAGTTTTAACTGGTTTTATCAAGTGCTTTGAAAACAGACTGATGCTGAGATAAAAGCTTCTGCTTGGAGGATACAAGGGAAATTTCTTGCTTCAAGAGGATGAATCCATTTTTACCTCTGGTAAATACATGGTAAGTTTGGAGTAATGGAGATGCAACTAAATGTTTTTTGACAAGTAACACGCATCACTGTGAACATGAGAGGAGGATTTTATTAGCTGCTTAGGTTGTCAGATAATGCTTTGTCAAGAATTTAAGCCTAGCTTAACAAGGTTTCTTAAAATACAGTTTCAGGTTAAAATCTGACTTCTAATGAACAGCAAGGATTCTCGATGTTTTTCAGGGAAATAGGATGTCATTCTGACCCAAGGAGTCTGTGAGAGAAGCATGTTACTATGTTCTTCTCATCAAATAGTTAAGAGTTTAATCTACTGATACTGTCCCGGTAATTTTATATAAAGATTGACCTGTGGCCTCGGTATTATGAGAAATGATACATGTCTGGGATAATAGGAAAAAAAGGGGGAAGTTGTGGATTTGCAGTAATCCATCTTACCAGGACTTCAGTGGATAGACTGTAGTGTCTTGGGAGAATTTGAGAGGTAGGGCCATATGCAAAGTATATTTAAGTAATAGAGTAATTGAAAAATTAAATACAATTAGCAGCAGTAATTTATGTGCAGTCGACTTCAGCTTTCCCGTTTAGAAAAAAAAAAAAAGAAAGGCAGCATGAATTTTGACAGAAATCAAAATTCTAACAATGGCAATTATTGTAAATTTTACCCTTTGTATTTTTCCTCTGTTCCCTTTTGGGAAGCTCTATTCTTTTATGTTCTTTTTTATCTTGATCTTCCAACAGTTCAACCAAGATAACAGTGTGTAGGTAAGACATTCAAACTTCACATGTGAAGTAAATTCTTGAGCCTGCATTGAAATCTTGGCAGTAAACTTGGAAAACCAGCAAAATATTTCCATACGTGTTAGGTACAACACTAACCAAGCAGCCTTCAATTAATGTGCTTAGTATTCACCTATTCACTTTTGCATCACCGGTGTTTTTCTTGTGAAAGAACTAATTATTTTCCTCCAAATTAAAGAAATTCAATGAATACTTGAATTAGACTCCTTGGAGACCATCTCAGTAACAACGAGATAGATAATTAGAATAAAAATTATTAGAATTATTAGAAAAAAAATAATTGGAAAAAAGCAATACATAGTATGCACATTGAGGCAAAATTTCTTTTTATTGTTGAATTGCTATGGATTCTTTTTAGTCAGCTAAGCTTTTGTATTATTTAAACATATGCAATATAAACCACGTAAAAATAGCTTGGCAACTGCCTCATTAAGTTTGGTAAATCCCTCAATTACAATAACTACTACCACTGACAAAAGAGAAGCTGGATAAAACTTTACTCATTATATTTCAGTTTTTTAATAACAACACGCTTCAGTCCTAAATACACAAATCAATCCGAAGAAATGTGTTATTGTAATGAAATAGGATAAAAGATGTGCATATTCACGGTACATTTCCTGTGCATAGTTTACTAGAGAAGAATCGTAAAGGCCCTCCAGAGCTGCTCGTAAGAAGTCAGGGAGTACAAGGATGCACATATTGCACAGCTATTGAAAAACATCTGTCCAGTCATTATGCCAGTCAGATTTCCCACAATCATATATTTAAAAAAATAGAATAGCTTTCTTTTTGTTATTTTGTAATTTACTGGTGCTTCTATAGGTTCGTTGATCTCAGATTATTTGCAACAATTCACTATAGTTGTGGTAAATAATATTAATCAGCACTTGCATATTTTTGCCCTTTTCTGTGAGAAAGATCAGTTTGTATCAGGCTACTGATTTTCAGTGATTAGATATTGATGTGAGTCAGGCAAGAAGAAATAGTAACCCTTTTATTTTCCTGATGACTGGTAATATGTAAACGTGTGGAGAAAATGACTCCTGTCACCACCATGATAAACCACAGCTGCTTTTCTTGCAAGGGAGGTGTGCTCCCCCCAGCTCTGCCCCTGGTTTCTTTGGCTGATGGCAGCAAGAAGAGCAAGCGATAACTGCTCCTGCTTCCTGCTTTTCTCACCGCTGCAGGCTTTACCATAGGGGGCTGCTGTGTCATTCCTCTTGTTAGAAGTGGTCTGACTTTTTCTTCTTTTTCTGAAATGGTCACTAGATCAAATTTAGGGGGAGAGGCTGAAATAGATAATTATTTACTTGGTGTGGCTGCTGCATTCTGTGCTGACCGTATCAGGATCAAAATGATTTAGTATAAGTAACGCCAAGTGATGGACAAAAAGATATACAGTAAAATATCATCTCTCTTAAAACCTCAATAATACTGTTATCAGAGAAATAAATCTGAGGTTTAGATACCCACAGTTTTATACGAAGAGAGGCATTTATCACTGCCCTTGTCTCTAGAAATGTCTACCTTCTTTTTCATGCTAACAATTGATGGACTGAGGTGTGAGCAGGCCTGCTATTGTGAAACACACAGAAAATTAGTTTGCATTAACAAAAAATAGGAGTTGAAAGTATGAAAATGTGCTTGCAACAGCCTATAAATGATGCATCAAAAGTCTTACTTTTGAAAGGGGTGAGTAATTGTCAGGTAAATAAAAATCAACTCTCTTCACAGAAAAAAAAGCATTAGAATTTATCTGAAGTTTTAGGTAAATAATTTGTTGTAGTTGGCATAGGTTTGATGTATAATATTTACATAATACAAATTCTATTACGCATGGAGAGCAGCTGACAGTCTCATAGAGTAGGAAATTTTACTGCTGTCCTTTCTTCCAAATGTTTAGATTAGTTCCATATCTTTCCAAAAGCTTGAAATTAATTTACTTTTTATTGCTTCATGGTTTACCATGATATATAAAGAAGTTGGGAGAAACATACTGGGATAAGAGAAGGAACCAGCAGTTACTTATCTGTCTTAATATATTAAAATTCAGACTTCTGTCTTAAAAGTCATTGAGAAGAGAAAAAAAATAGTTCCTTTTATCAAAATCTATTTCATGTGAAAGTCTGAAATTACAACGAGTGATTTATAAATTTGGGGGACCATTTGTTCTAAACACTTCAATGCACATGCAATTTTTTTTATCAGCATCTTATGGCAGGGGGTAAAAAGAAAAAAAAGAGACATAATTTGGTCTCCCTTTAGGAGAGACAACCTTGTTACCATTACTGGTGACATGAGGGATGTAAGGACTGGAGACTGAATAAAGTGTTTGTCTGAATACATTAATATTTAATGTTTTAATGTTTACTGAATACAGTACTGTCATTCTAAACAGGGGAAGCAGTGATACAAGTTCATTTGCAGAATCACTTAGATTTTTGTTGTAGAATTTATTTTATCTTTTTTTTAAAACACGAAACAAAACACCCCAAATAAACAAAGCAGAGAAGAGTGGAGAGCTGCTTTAGAGCTTTTGGATCATCTGCATTTGGACAACAGAAAAATTCAAGAATAAAACTTTAACATGGATTTTCTGCAATATGGGGTTTGTTAATATGGTTAGTATTAGAGACAATTTCTTTTGGTCTGTGTCATTTAGAAGCAAAATGGGGTGGGTTTTTTTATTGACTGATTTTTATTAATGAGACCGATGTTATAGTGATGAGTCTATTTTTGCTACTAAAGGCTGATTTCTTTTTTCTTTTTCTTTAATGAGGCACTGATGCATTTTCCATCACTAGTGACCTGTCTCAGACACATGGACTAAATGGCTCTTTTTCTTTTTTGTAATCAGGAAAATGTAGCATAATTTTTCCATGCTCCCATAATTTTCTCAGTTTATACTGACTTGAAGGACATTCTGTTTACCTGTAATTATCTGTGCTAGAAGCTGAAAGAAGTTTAAGGTTTATGTTGTTACATTTCAACTGCAGAAGTGTTTGTCACAAGGGAAGTCCTAGAGAGGGAAATCTTTTGCAGATGTAAGGAGCAACAGGCCAAGCCCATGGGCAGGCTCCTGGACAGTACACATTTCTCACCAGTGTCACTAAAATACTTCAGTTTCAACCTAAAGAGAGCCTCCTAAAGACTGAAATGGTAATTGAGTTTTCATGTCAATTTAATCGTTGTTTTTTTCAGACAATCCTTGTGGTTTGGGTCTGCCAGATCCAAGTGTGATAAAGTTTTGTTTCTGTGTTGACAAATGAACAGAAAGAATTCAAGAAAAACATGTGAGAAAACATGTAAGTAGTTCTATGTGGAATGCTGATTGAGCAGGCCAGGTAATTAAGATGTTTGACTACTACTTTTAAAGCTAGATTCAGCCTGGTAGTATAAACATGAGAATTCCTGAGTAATTTCATTTCTAGCAGAAAAATACTGAAAGAAATCTCTCTCTTTCCGTAACTTCTGCTCTCCTGTGAAGAAGGGGATACACCAGCATAGCTACTTACACTCTGAAAGTCTGACTCTTACTTGAAGTTATAGACTCCAGCAATAATTTGTTTTAAAGCTCAAAATGCTCTGGCATACAAAATTTAAATTAATGACACATTGTTATGCGAATACCCTTTTCAGATTAAAAAAAAAATCCAAATTATTTTCAGCTACTTTTGAAAATAAAATTGAACTTTTACTTTTTCAAAAGATAGTGTTAGCTTTCATAATTACCAACAAAGTTTGATTTTCATTACCTTAATTTTGTATTTCTATGGCGTTATACAATCTGAAGAATTTCAGTAGAATATGGCTGTCTTCTGTAGTGCGTAAATAATCCTTCATGCAGGTGTGACTTTTTTTTTTAAGTTTTTTTTAATACAGCTGGAGAGTAAATAGGTGAGCAAAGGTAATATACAAATTCCCCTTGCAAGATAAAAGAGTTAGGGGTGATTAAAACTCATTAAATCCCATGCTTGCCATTCACTGTAGCTGCTGAACTTAGTGAAATCATATACTGCAATTATTTAAATCTTCAGTGTTTCAATCGTCTTGGCAGCCTGGTCATTAAAAACTTCAAGTAATTTATCAAACAAGTTGAAGTTACAAATCCAGACAAAGAGGGGGTAAATTTTCCTCCTGCAGTCAGGATGCCTGTTCTTACAAAAATAACTCAGTTCAGGGATCTGAACTTGGGCATGAGATACCAAATCTGAACTTTTTTGACTGTAAGTATTGAAAAATCTCTTAGAAAAACAGTCTTCATGAACACCATTTATTTTTGGTTTTTATCTAGAACAATGATCTTCTCAAGCTTTTCATCAGAAATTAGACCCTTCAAAATACTTCAGAATATCTTTAGTTTCTGATGTTGACTCCTGTTTCCCAATTTATCTGTCTGTAGTGAATTCCCTAAAGGCTGAGACCATCTGGTCCTTCAGCTTATTTAACTGTTTCTCAGGTTTTGTGAGCCTTGAATTAAAGCTGTCAGGCTCAAGCTTTACAACCATAATGATTTCTCAGACATCATTAATTTTAATGTTTCCAGAATCTGTTCCATTTTTGCTCTTACTCTTATTTCCACAGGAGTAAGAGCTTCCTTTCTTGTAGAATAGGCTTTAAAAGCAGATTTAAATTAACTAAGGGGGGGAGGGAGAAGGGGAAGAATCACTGAGTTGCAATACAAATCTTCTCAGAGTTTTTTGAATTCTCATATTCCATATTTCATATATGAAATAGCTGTTAATGCATTTTCTTGCTTTCATTTAACCTTCCATTAAACATAGTTCTGTTTTGCCAGTGCCAAAGCTCCTCTAATGTAGGTGGTGATTATCCATAGTAAGTGAACATGTAACAGCACGTTAATTATTAAGACATTATGTAAGGGTTAACCAGCTAGTCTCAAAATACCTCTGGGAGGCTAAAAAGTATTATTTATCCTTGGCTTTTTTCAATTAAGAAGATGAAGAGAGGAAGAGAATTGACTGAAGTATCCAAAGGTTCAAGGGCTTTCCAGTCAAGAGTAAATGAGTGATACTCAAGCAGACAGAACATTATTATTCTTCCCTTTCCTCTTGTGTCTCTAGTACTACAGCCAAGACAAAGGTTTGTGGGGTTTTTTTAAATTCCCGGTTCAGAAATATGAAAGAATGATGAGAATGATCATAGGGCATGGAAACAGGAGAGATGTCACAAGAATATAAGCAAGTGAAAAGTCATGTATATAGCCATTGTAGTCCTTACTAATAACATTGCCTCTTTCTGCATACAGACACTGATTTATAAATGCTGATGTTATCTTTCACCTCTCTTCTAAGGGAATTGAATATTTGGTATACATTCAGATAAACTTGCACATCCTTTGCTCTACTGACAGAACTATTTGCCACTTACTATCACAGTGAGAGTGAAATCTTAAATATGTTTTCATGGATCTTTTATAATATATACTGTATGTCAGTCTTGTTATTGATTTATATTTTTTTTTAAAATCATAATAGTTGACTAAAAAGTAGTATTTTGGGCATCATCATCCCTGCATAAAACTAGAAGTTTAATATTGATACAGACATGAAAGACAGAAAATATACATATTGCTCATGACTTTATCATGGTTATTTGAAATGCCCAGGGCAAGAACTTATATAGTATAGTAGATAAATCACAGAAATGTCTAGGGATCACTCTCATTCTTTAGCTAAAATAAAGTTGGCCTGCTCATTCACAGGGTAGAAATGTTCTCTCCCCCATATTGCCAGGGTAGCCTTTTGTGTGGGTCACCAGTGAGAAAAACATGATCTGCCTATTTTTCTTCCTTTTCTTCTTGCTGAAACGAGGAGAAGACTAATAAAATAAGGCCACAAAGCCACATCATCTCGGCTATTCCAAGTACAACCTGGCTATTATACCAAAGGTGTAGTTGACTGTTCAGTGTCATGCTCCACTGGTAGATACCAGATTGTATGTGTGACTTAGCGTCGCCAGGATCATCCTGACCTGTGTGTGGCTGTTAATGGGCTGGAAGAGAGAATGCCTTTTACTTTTACAGCAGAACAGCTGTTTTACTGTCTGTACAACAGTTAACAGGAAATGCTTTAAACCCGGGTCTAGCATCTGGGCTGTGTCTCGTCACAGTTATAGAAAGTGGCCGGGACAGGAGCTTGAGCATAAGAAGGAGCTTCTATAACTACTAGAAAAAAAAAAAAAAGATCTGGTACCACATCTTTTGGAAAAGAAAATTAGACAAGGCCTGCAATGGACACGAGATGGGTGGAATGGGAGCAATCTGTTACTGTAAAGTGGAACAGATGAAATCGGGAAGGACTGCCAAGTACTTCTGGTCACATAACATAGTTATAGCCATGTTAATAATATTCCTGGTGTCTCGTCTGCCTTTTGATGAGGAGTCTATCCCAGCTGTACAAATAAAGCCATATTCATCAATAAGCTTTCTTGTCCCGTGGACAGATGAATTAATTCATCATACCATCTTTAGAGACAAATTTAGTACCAAAGTAGGCCTACCCTATTTCTTGCTCATTAGTACTGTTCATCACTTTTGTAAGTAGCATGTCTGGATCAGAAAAGTATGTCTTAAAAGCTACTATTTTTCCATTTTAAATTAAGGATCAGCACATAGCTGTAAATTAACAGGAATGTGATTATGTACAGCTATGCAAAGACAGTGAAAATGAACACTGATTGCTAGGAATGACTGGACAGATACTTCTCTCTTTACAGTTACTAACTAGATGCTGCTTGGGGGTTATTTCTCTGGCTTTCTCATTTACAGGTGATAAATTCTTTCTAGAATGTAAAATAAGCTTTACCTTTTGCAATCTTAAGATCTATTTAGTGCAGTGCTATTGAATGCTGTTGATAGACACCTTACCACAACAGGAACACATTCACCTCTGCCTATCAGAAAAAGGCACCCAAATGCAAATCTACAGATCTTAGCCTGTTGGACTGTCTATATGACAAACTGCATTATTACTTTCATGATTGACAGAGTTAACTTGATTCTCCCATTTTGTGCCTTATTAAGCACTCTATCTCAATATACAGACTTAATTAGCTGGAATTGTAGTTACACCACCTTCAATGGTGGGGATAATTGATGTGAGCTGAAGCGAGTCTAATAGGCTTGACTTTCAGTCAGTTATGTGACTGGATAAGAACTTCAATGCATACTATATTTACCAACTTACTGGCAGTTCAAACTGATTGAATCTTCAAAAGAAAGCACTGCAGAGCTCAGTGCTGAGGAAGTCAGGTGCAGCATGCACACCCTTGGGATGGAGCTGTACGTTGAACTTCTTCCTGGGCTGTAAGCACCTATGTAAAAACAGTGCTGACTGGAGCTCGTGTCCCTGTATGGAGGGAAGGAAATACAAATCAAAGCAGTAACGGGTTGCCAAAAAAAACCCCAAAAAAGTAAACGTTGTTTGTGTTTAATGTCATAAATATACCACCATTAATTATCTTCACAAAAAACACCTCCTAGTTCCTTTGCAGTTTTTGCATATCAATTTCATGCCCACATTTCCCTCAGAACTGACTTAACTGATACGGTGTTTACATCTACTTCCTTCCACGAATACAGTCCCGAGCACTGCCGTGGTGCCTGTCAACTGCAAATGTGCCCGAGTGTCACAGCAGTTGTCTGGGCATGGTTTTCTGCCCTGGGCTCTGCAGACAGCAAAACCACCCTTGGCTCTTCCACAACAGAATATCCTCCTCCTGTTCCCCTGCAGGTCTTGAGAAGTCACAACCTGTGGGGGGAGGTAGGTCTTCTAAGTTGGCTGTGCTCATTTCTTCATGTAAGATACAGCATTTCAGGGGCCTCTGTAAGGAAACGGTGTTTGGAGAGTGTAAATATCATCTCTAACTAGCTGATGCTGAATCTATACTACATCAGTGAGGAACTGAGACCACACAAATGGCCCAGACTAAAGATTAATCAAGTTGTTATGTAGTCTTTGGCTGTGGTTAAAAGAAAGTGCTTAGGGAGGAGGGCTAGCCTGAAGAGAACATCCCAGAACATTTCTCCAGCCTCCACCAGTTTGCAGGTCTGGCTTTTCTTGCAGGGTCTTGACTAGTGAAATATCTTATGATGAGTTATTATTATTAGGGACTTGCTTCTTAGAGAAAAAGGCAGAATTGTCACATAGTATAAACTATGTTTTAAATGTCAGGTGAAGCATGGATTTGGTGTGTGACTGTTGGGCATACCGTTGCACTTTTTTGCACTAAGAACAGCTCGGCTGGAGAAGGCAGTAGAGCACTGGACTTCAGTGAAAGTCAGATGCTGAATCTGTAATAATGTTTGTGTTTCAGTAAATGACAGCCGAGAGACTTTGCCTCAATAGAAAATGAGATTTCTGAAAGTCTTACTGGTGCTAATGAAAATCACAGCACTTTCAGTATTGCATAGTGCATATTCTGCCAAAATAGTATACTTAAGATCTGGTATCAACATCTGGTGTGACGTGAGGCACTTGACTGAAAGGCCTGATACACCCTGCTCTGCCTGTAAGTGGTCACGAGAGACCAATGTCAAAGGAGCTGCCTGGCATGTGTACTTTCTTTTTTTTTTTTTTAAAGACCTAAAGAAAGCTTATAAAGTTCCTGTGTTGAGAAATGAATTTAATAATATCACTGAAATATTAAGTATTAAATTAGAAATAATTGTGCAATTCTTGTAGGCTCCTAGAAATGACTACTGAGCATGGGTAACTAAAAATAATCTTTCAAATACTGCAAAATAGCTGCAATGGCTTTGAATTTGCTAAGCTTATTCTCTCATACAATGTGTGGTAAAGATTCAATGATACACCATTCCCCAAGTTCTGTACAAATTATCCTGCCTTTGTATAACTCTCCCGGTGAATTTTGACTTGGAGCTTTTTAATACATATATATACAAATGCCCATACATATGCACACACCTAAATAACTAGGTAGGTGTGATAATAGGAAAAGTATAAAAAATTATGTTTAAACTTGACTGTTCACAAACATGTTCCTGAACAGCTTCATGGTTTAAGAGTTTCACCATGGTCTATTGGAGGTGAACGTTGGCAGGTACTCCACTGCTATTTCACTATGAATTGTCGGCAGCTATGGTGAGGTCTTACTCTTTTAGACAATCTGACTATTTCATTTTATTTGGGTAGCATTTTAGAGATAGTTTAAGGTTGCACTGCAGCTCTCTTTCAGTAGACCAGGAAATGCAAAACCTAGAATAACGTGTTTATATTACTTTTTGTTATTTTGGAAAATTAATTTTAACACTACATAGAAGCAAGATATACACAATCCTATGTGATCATTCAAGAACCAGGAATTTCAGCCATATGGTTCCCAGGACATTAGTATAGTTTCACTGGTGGAGTAGCCCAATTTAGAAACTTAACTTCTATTGGTTGGTATACAGCATCTATGAATTTATTTTTCTTAGTACTTTTTTACAGACTTAATACTTTTTTATTAGTTCACGATTCTCAGAGACCCATGGTCCATGTGTTGAAATCAGTATGGTAAATAGGGCTGCCATAATTAATCAGTTAACCAGACAATCAAACTTAGAATCATAGAATCACAGAATGGTTAGAGTTGGAAGGGACCTTAAAGACCATCCAGTTCCAACCCCCTGCCATCCATGAAATCTATGACTTTCCAGTTTTGAGACTTGCATCTGATCCTGGCCACTCGGACAGTTTCTCTATATTCTGCCCAGTCTATCCATCCTTGCTTCCACCCTCTACAGGCCTCCTTTTTGGTTTTGAACTTGTCCAGCAGTTATTTTTTCATCCATGCAGGCCTTCTGGCTATTTTGCCTGACTTCTTTTTTGGGATGCACCTCTCCTGAGCCTGGAGGAGGTGATCCTTGAATATTAACCAGCTTTCTTGGGCCCCTCTGCCTCCAGTTCTTTTTCCCATGCTACCCTAACAGTCAGGTCTCTCAGGAGTCCAAAGTCTGCTCTGCTGAAGTCCAGGGTAGCGAGCTTGCTCCACATCCTCCCCATTGCCCTAAGAATCTTGAATTCTATCATTTCATGATCACTGCAGCCCAGGCTACCCTTGAGCTTGACATTCCCCTCCAACCCCTCCTTGTTGGTAAGGACAAGGTCCAGCACAGCTCTTTTCCTCGTTGGCTCCTCTATCATTTGAAGAAGAAAGTTATCATCAACACATTCCAAGAGCTTCCTGGATTTCTTGTGCCCTGCTGTGTTGGCCCTCCAACAGGTATTGGGGTGGCTGAAGTCACCCATGAGGACCAGGGAGTGTGAGCATGATGCTGCTCCTATCTGTCTGTAGAAGGCATATATATATATAATAACTTCTGTTATTAGCTTTTTGACTATGAAGAAGGCTCAGAAAGAGAAGAGACAAAATCTCTTCATCTTTTATTTTTCTTGGACTAGCAGCTCCAATATCCTTTTTTTAACACATCGGTTTTTGTAAGCTTTCCATACTTTAGGTGGAGTGCTTTTAGTTCTCTAGCTTGCCTTTTGTAAAACTGACATTATTTGTATCAAATCGATGGTTGCTTCAATGTATTTTAAAACACACAATTACTTTTCTATGAAAATAAGCTAAATGCTTCTTTATACCTTTTGACAAATGCATTTTACAAGCAACTACAAAACACTGCATTTCACTCTGGTAGGCCATAAGTTGTATATATTGAGTTATAATACCCTGACAGTGGTCTTCTGTATCCAGGAAGATTAAGTGTCCCAGTAAACAATATAAAACTCTTACCCAGAGATTGTAGCTAGAAATTGTGCTTTGTGTAGTGGTAGATCCTTAGTCTTCTCTGACTGTCATCTTCTGAATCTTCCAAACTGTATTTAAAAGGCAAAAAAAAAACCCACCCCACCAAATCCACAGTTGCTTAGGTCTATAGCATGCATTATTTAATAAGTAAATACTTCAGCTATTTGACTGAAATGTGGACATATTGGAAGCCTGTAATTACGCGTAATGTTGTCTTCCACTATAATAATGACATATCCTAAAGCTCAAGTGTTCTATATAGAGAACACCACTAGCAGAAGACATCCATTAATTAAAAAAATAAACCCCTGATAATACTGCTGTTTATCTCATTTACTTGAGAAGAAAACATGATTGTTTCTTGGAAAAAGTGAAAAATAAAAACACTTCCATGTGTTGATTTTCTGCGCATGCAGGTATTTCCTTTATTATATTTTTTTATGACAGTATTTTCATTCTATCTCAATTGTAAAGAGAAATGCCCAATAATTAATGACTTTGGATTATTCAGTTGTGTTTCTATCTTCTCTCAACTGGTTTCAAATCATTCCCTTCCACCTGACACTGATGAATTGATCTGAAAGTTTGTTGTCCCCATGGCATGGGAAGGAAAGGAACATTCATACACAACAAAGAGAAACATTTCTGAGTGTTAGATAAAAAAGGGATAAATTGGCTCTTTTCTCTGCCTGAATACATCCTTCTTCAGAAAGTTTTGTTGGAAAGGTTGACAAGTTCAGATTTCCCCAGAATAACGTTAGCGCTTATGCAACATTTTTGTTCCATTTGGTCTTTCCCACAGAATCTAATGTTGCTTACGGCACTAAAAGGTTATGCCGCCACTGTCCTCTTGAGAATTGTTTTTGTGTGGTGCTAAATCCACTTTTTTGTTGTTCCAAGACCTCTCATTTAGAGAGAATTTCATCTGGCCCGTTACATCTTCATTTTGCTGCTCTGCAATGGAAAATACTGAGGCTTCATTGTTCATGTGAGACTCAGAATATCATGATCTTTCAGGGCAAGCACAGGGAGGAGGGAAGGTTGATGGACTCTGAGAAATTTTGACATGTTTATAAGTTGTTTTAAGTTAATATATGTAATCTTTTCTAAGGCAGTTGCTTTGAAAGCTTTTTGACATCTGTTGGCACTGTTGACGAATTTCCAGCGATGACATCCATATGGTATGATGGGAACATTGTTTGAGTTGAAGATTTGTTAAAATGTACTCTAACTGCCAAATGCTGTTTATGTTGCAGAGTGTCTTCTCAATTATCATTTGCTTATGTGTTATCTCAAGTTGAGTAACTTATTTCTGTATTCCATTGCCTTTTTTGGTAAGACACGAATGGCAGTATCTCGAGTGGAACTCTCCTTAATCACACAGACTTGTTTGTTACTGACAAAGAGGGACTATCGCAGTCAAAGTCTTATGGAGATGAGCCAAGGGCTCCTGAGGTCAGAGTCAACAGGGAAACACCCATGAAACACCTCAAGGAGTGTTCCTTTAAGGTGACACAGCCAACAGCCCAGTTCTACACAAACGCACTAAGCAGGGACAAGAAACAGGAGGCCATTACTGACACCTGGAGGGATGAATCCTCCAACTGGAGTGTGGCTATTGATGGCTACAAGCAATTCAGAAGGGACAGTCAAAGGGTCTGGAGTCCTCAACACAGAAAGGACACAGACCTGTTGGAATGGTGCAGCAGAGGGCCACAAAGACGATGAAGGGGACTGTAGCCTCTCTGCTGTGAGGACAGGCTGAGAGTTGGGGTTGTTCAGCCTGGAGAAGAGAAGGCTCTGGGGAGACCTTAGAGCAGCCTCCCAGTGTCTGAAGGGAGCCCAGAGAAGAGATGGAGAGGGGCTCTTTAGGAGG
>VXBJ01004346.1:442541-577861 GCA_013400055.1 Nycticryphes semicollaris | reverse complement strand
GAGGAACCTGGTGTGGTGGGAGGCGTCCCTGCCCAGGGCAGGGGGTTGGAACTGGATGATCTTTAAGGTCCCTTCCAACCCAAACCATTCTGTATTTCTATGATTTAGCGATATCTAGTTCTTCTGCTACATTGTTCACAGGTGTCTGTACCTTCAGAAGAATTTTGTGCTTCTCTGTATAAAATATATATATATATTATATATATATGTATGTATATATATACATACACAAACACAGAGTTTGCATTTTATTGCAAATATAAACATTGAATGAAACTAGCACCAAAGGTAAGTATCATGTCACAATGACCTAGAGGAAATATATGAGGAATTTTTTTCAGCTGGACTAAACAATTTAGGGAAAAAAAAAAGTCTTGTTATATAATCCCAAGCCAATAGGGCAAGTAAGCTCAGAAGATGACTCCTATGTGAAATATAGCCGAATACCTTTCTAATCAAAGAACCAAGCAACAATTTGTACAGGTTACTGAAAATGTAGATAGTATACAGCTAATCCTATGAAGATATTTCCAAGAATAGACCAAGATCCTTCCTTAAAGTATAGCATGTTAAAAATTTCTGCTTCCTTGAATAAAAAGAAATGTAATGGAATAAAAGCTTCTCTCTAAAAAGCCAGTGGCGTAGCTTTTGATAAATGTGTGGTTTGCAATAAAGGAATTGTAACGCTTCTAAAATAAAGCATATTTACCTGCTATGCAGAAATGGCAGATTGGGTGTTATTACCATGTAATAATAATATGTTTCTCTCCCTGTTATCTTTTCCTTGAGTAATGTGTAGTCAGGGAGGCTTAGACTAATTTGTGTTAAGAAAACATCTGCAGATGGGCCTGTAAGAGCATGAAATGTAGCCAGGAAATAAACAAAGTTCCTAGGACATTAGAATTGCTGTACTCCAGTTGTTGCAAAGCAGTAATTAAGTGGTATAAACCATCTTCCTACGTGCAGGTGATACAACATGGTATGGAATATGCCTCTTAAAACATGAAGATGTTCTTGTGAGTTGTAACTCACGTATTAAAATATTGACACAAAGTCTGGAATACATATTGGCTTCACTTAATTTATTATTTTTTCTATTCCAGTGCAGACCAATGCACAATCTGGCACAAATTCATAAACACTCACGCTGCAGCTGGGCTAAATTGACTTTAATTTTGGACAGGATGGAGTCTTTATGGTCATATACAGATAGATTCACTGCTAACAACTGTAAAGCGAAGAGCTTTAGTTTGTGCAGCACTTAATCAGCAGAGGATAGCTATAGAATGATAGGAGTATTTGTGATCAAAGGTGGAGTTTATTCTGCATTTTATCATTTGGTTAACTTTTAAAAATTAGGTTGAGCAGTTTTAATGAAGATCTGAGTGCTTTGCATGAAGATTTTGACATCTCAAAGTCATCAGACTATCTAGCAAACCTAAATACAATCAGTCGTTTTAATTTTAAGTCTGACACATGCCTTGTTCAATTTCTTAAAGAATGAACTTCGAGTAGCTGACAAAAGAGTTCCATTTGTTTAAATTTCAGACAAATGTTTTATTCAAAATTTATACCTCAAAGTTCAAAATGGTTTTTTTCCTTCCATGAGTCTTGTTGGTATGCACTACAGTTTGTCAATATATGTACTCAAATCTGATCATTTGTCTTCTGGAAGTGGGATGCCACACAAGGGACTCTAGCTAAGGCCTCAAAGGCTTCAAACAAAATGAAAGATAAACATTCGTGTCTTCATGTGACACTTGAGTTACCTGGTGTCACCTATTTCAGAACAGTATATCCATATTTTGAGCATCAAAGTTAGATGACTTACAGTTCTCTGTTTCTGTTGAATTAACCAGTTATACCACCTTTGTGTTTATGAATTTTGCTTTTGAAACGAAATAGTTTGCATTTGCTTGCATGAGATTCCTTACTTGTTGCTCCAGAATTTATCAAGATAATTTTATATATTCTTGGAATAATCTATTCTTAGAATAATCTATTATTAAATTATTGAGAATGTTGATGTCTATGCAATATCTAAATTGGCCATGACAATATATAATGGTGATTGACCCAAATGAACCTTTCAGAATTAAAGCAGAAATGTTCTCTGCTCTAATCTTGTGTCAAAACCTACTTTTTGCATCATTGCGTATTTCCAGCCCATGTGTGTGCTCATCTTGTGGCACTTGCAGCTAAAGCATGTTTCCCTTATTTGCTTAGGTTAATATACACTGCAAATATTTCTTCCTTCTTATCCACTAGACTAATTACTCTGACCAAAAAACCCCAATTAGATTAGGTTGGTTTAATATGATTTGTTCTTGACAAATTTCTGTTGTCTGTTTATTATCTTATTATCCCCAGGTGCTTTGAAATTGATTTTTGAATAATTTGTTCTAGTACATTTTCAGATATCCCAATTGAATTAAGTAGTCTGTGAATCCCAAGATATATATACCAAAAAGATGGGGAGAAGTGCAAGTAGTGGATTTGCTGTGTTAATTCTGAGATCTCCCCCCATACGTTGTCATGCTGAGCAGCTAAAGTTTTGTTTCAGTTGATGATACCTCTCTTAAATTACTAAGCCCTGCTGAACTGGAGATCTAACTGTTGTTTTACTCTTTCCCTTTCCCCTTCTTCTTCTCTGCTGTGGTTTCCCTCTTATTAAAATTATGCCACGTGCTTGATCAAAATTAGTTGCTTTTTAAAGACAAAAAGAAAAAAGCCTAAACTATTTTAGCTGTCTCTGTTATCAGTGATTTGACATTTTTCTGTTCATGAATGACCCTTTTGTGCTTCCTCTATGCAATTTTTGATAATGTTTTCCTGGTTGGTTTAGTGAACCTTGCCTGTTGTTGCTTAGTTAACATCTTACTGCACCACCCCACCGGAGAAATCAATGCTATACTTTTATAGGTGATATTGTTTACAGAGTTCTATTCTGTTTTTAAATGTCAATCATTCAAGAAATCTCAATTTAGACTCTTAAGTCTCTCCATATGCTTCTTTTTTATCTTCCTGTTTGGGATAAGTTGTTTGTTGCTGCCAGAACTGGTTCTATTTAAACTTTTCCATTCTCCTGAAACTTAAAAAAATAAATCGAACAAACAAACAAAACAACTTTGTACGTTTGCCCACGAGATCTTATCTTTTGTTTCCTCAGTTTACTAAGGTCTGGTTTTGGATTGTCATTGTTCTTCATGCTCTGTGTCAATTCATTCCTTTCCTAGTAGCTGAGAACTGTTGTTGGTTTATGGGAACTTTCATTCCAACTGCCTGGTCCCCCTTGACTGAGTTCTTCACGTGAGCAGGAATTGAAAGAGCAGTCCTTGCCTTGCTCAGCTCTTTGAGGCTGTTTCCAGCAAACACCAAGAACTTGTTGGACAATTCCTGTCTTCTGTCATTACTTACCTAGAGGAGTTAGGGTAGTCACTTTACCATCATCACCACTTTCTATTCTTTGATTGCTTCTGGTAATTGTTCTGGAAAAGAGTCATTCACCCTCTGACTGGATTTGATAGATCACCGCTCCCTACCATGACATTGGTCCAGTCTTCCTTCCCTTTTCTCCCCGTCCAAAGGTCTCTATTCGGGTTTAGACTCACCTGTTCTTGAACGGCAGAGGAACTACAGTCATCGTAGCTATATGGTGTATCTCTGCCTCCATTTCACTTGCACATCCTTTCTTAAGGAGTGTTTTATTTACAGCCTGAGGAGATGCTGTGTCACAGAACTACACTGGTGGAACACTATTAGATTTTATTTAAATGAAAAAAATCTCAGCATATAAACTGAAATCTGGTGACTTTAGTGAACTATGCAAAATGACTGAGAAGTATGTCATGATCAATGTATTGAGTACAGTATTTCTGGTAGGAGGAATAAAAGAGAAAAGAAGCCTGCATGAGAAAAGAGAGCATCATTAGACTTCTAAGGGCAAGTCCAATGCTGAGAAAAAAGTGGAAACTAGAAACATACCAAGATACCACTTAGAAATTGTAAGATCAACTAGAAAGACTTGAAAAAGTCTGAGACATTATATTATAATGAATAATTAAAAACTAAAATTGAGATCTGAAAGGGAATTACTTGGTTGACAGAAATTTTAACTAGGATTGGGTATGAAATGCATGTGCAGATTAGTATTGGCTAATTTTTCCATTCGTTGAGCAGATTAGGGCAGATGTCAAATACAAAAGTATTTTAAATTCAGATACAGAATATAATAAAAATGCATGGACTTCAAAACCCAATTTTGCTTACACAGAATAAGGAAGAAAATAAGGATGATGTAGCCTAAAGGTATTTCTTGGAAGGCAAATTTCCATTCTCCTGCGCAATGCACGTGGCAGAACGTATGGAACATTCTGCCAAGCAGAAACCCATCAAAAGCATAGAAGGAATTCTGCATTCTGTGTTCACATCAGGAAAATCTCAAAGTGTTTTACACCCACCCCACCCCCTGGCCAGTAACAGTGAGGAGGAATTAATGAGTTCAAGGAGAGGGAAGATGACCATTAAGTCTGTGATTACATGAATCTACTGTCCAAGATGCCTGTTGAGGGTGATGTGTAACAGCTGCTGCCTATGGACTGCAGTACTGAATCCAAAACAGCTGCTCTACTGCAATGAGCCCTCGGGGAGGAATTTGCTCTCTCCTTTTACTCTGCAGTATGTAGATCTTTACGTGCATTGCAAGGCTGTCTAGTGTTTGCTTCTGAATGCTTACTTGAAAATGAAATTTCTCTTAAAAACAGAAGAGTACCTCTGAACTTGTACATGGTCACATACATATCACATACATGTGTTGTGAGTTCATCGTGAATCCTCCTCATCAATACCTTGCACACAGTGCATGCTGGAGTAGTTAGTCGTTGCTTAACAAATGCTGACTGAAGTCAGAGTCACATCACATTTTTATCACAAATAGGCTAGAATAATGTTTTTTAAAATCAATTCTTCTAAGGATATGTATATGAGATATGAGTTTTTTCAAAGAACGAAAGCTCCATCTTTGCTTAAGCTTGATATTAAGTTTGATGTTCTTACTTCTCCTGTATGACTTTTGAGGCCTGCAGCTTTCTCCCACCTGCAAAAGCGCTAACGATGCTGAATGCCGGAGCTGTGGAGACCGGTCAGTGACGTATCATCTCAAGCAACTACGCTTCCATGTCAATGCCTCTGTACTCTGTATTTGTCCATTATAACTATCTGATGTTCTCCCCAAGGTATGAACTTCAGGCAGAGTACAAAGGCATTAGTATCTTCAGAAGTGATTATAACTCTTGTACTCAACATTCAAGGCAAATGACAAAAAAGACGTTCATATGTCTGCCACTTCTTGAGATGATTCAAGAAGTTTAATTTATACTAGTGGTCTTAGTTAGGTGGAAGCAGAGGTTGTAGAAGGTATCGTATATGGCTTAACTCTGTGCATAGCAATCCTGTTTTCTTGCCATCCCTTGGCTTAGTGACTCTTGACATTTGTCTCTGCTTTTGTTTCTTGTGGCTTGCACTTGCATTCCCAAAGTGAAAATTTACACAAAACCTTTCCTGTACCATCTTGCTTTTTCCATTGATGTTGCCTCATAAATGTCCCAGACTATCAGTTCCATCACTTCCTGCACCTGTTGGTAGTACTGATGAGGAAGGATATGAGGGGAGTTTTAGATTAAATACCAGAAAGAAATTCTTTGCTGTGAGGGTGGTGAGACCCTGGAAGAGGTTGCCCAGAGAAGCTGTGGCTGCCCCATCCCTGGAGGGGTTCAAGGCCAGGCTGGATGGGGCTTGGAGCAACCTGGTCTGGTGGGAGGTGTCCCTGCCCAGGGCAGGGTGGTTGGAACGGGGTCTTGAAGGTCCCTTCCAACTCTAACCATTCTATGTTTCTATGATATATCACAAGGTCTGCAAATGCCTTATAAGACCTTTCGTGCACTGGATTGACTTTTGCTGTCAATACAACAGGCAGAAACCTCTAGGCTGGTTTACTCGCATTGCATGCATAGTCTACTTATTTGTAACTGCTATAAAAATATCTTTTTTTTTTTCATGTGCATATCAGGCTTAAACCCCATATGTAGTCTGTAATAAACAGTGCAAGGAACTGAAACAGTGCTGAGGTGGAGATAGCTCAAGTTAACCTTTTATCAGACCCTTGACAAAGACAGAGGCATTCAGAAGCTTCAGAAAAAATAGTTTTATTTTACATACAAATTAATGATTTCACAGTACTTTCATGCCAAACTACAACTGAACACGCTAAAAACATGTTTCCAACTGATAACTAAAGTTTGAAACATGAAGTTTGAACCCAGTTTAGAAGAAAGCTAATGATGCAATGGTGTTCTTAAACTTTGAGAAACAGAAGAGGAAGGGATGAGATAATAGTTTCACTGAAGTAAAAGTAAAATTCTTGTGCGCTTCGGTGAAGCTGGGATTTGTTCTTCTATGATTCTTTTAGTACAATCACTATATACATTTGTTAGACCTTAAATGCACCTCACAAATATAAAACAAGAAAGAGAAATAGTTGTAATGTTCTTTATGCCAAAGTAGCATTAGCTCTAAGCTACAGACCTGTAAAAATGTTTGATGTAGTTAAAAAGAAAGAGAACAATGTAGCTAACATTTAAAGCAAAATTTAGTCATGCTAAATCTTGGATTTGAGATTTAACATAATTGTGCATGCTATAATCCCGTCTTTCCTGGCAGCTATAAAATCAGTAGGCAGTATATCAGTTAGAGAACCTATCCCCGAGTGCAGCAGACAGATGGAAGAGTTATGGGGACAAGATGAAAATTAATTCAGCAAAAGAATGTAATTGAGTATACTTTGTCTATTCCTAGCTCTCATTTTCTCTAGGAACTTTGCCTAACTTGGCTTCTGTCTTCTGCGTGTCCTTTTTCCAGTTCTGTTGTTTTAACTCATCCCAGTCTTCAGATATATTAGCTACTCTTTATAAAAATTAAGACCATTTAATGTGTTCTTGTACAGCACTTCAATCTGTACCAATGATTAAGTTCTCTTCTAGACTAAGCCATTAGTCTAGAAGTCAAATGGAAGAAGTGACAGACCACTTGGGAAGGTGACAAGAATGCCATCAGAGTATGCAGGGATGAAACAAGGAAAGCCAAGGCCTCCTTGGAATTAACCCTGGCAAGGGATGTCAAAGTAAACAAGGTGTTTTTCAAGTATACTGGAGGCAAAAGGAAAACTAGAGAAAACGTGGGCCTGCTGTTGAGTGAGATGGGTGCCACGGTGACAGAGGATGCAGAGAAGGTGGAGTTGCTGAATGCCTTCTTTGCTTCAGTCTTTACTGCTCAGGNATTTCAAAGCATCTGGAGGAATAGAAAGCTATCAAAGTAGTGAGCATGGATTCACCAGGGGGAAATCACGTCTGACTAATCTGACAGCCTTCTACGATGGCATGACTGGATGGATGGGTGAGGGAAGGGAGATGGATGAGATGGATGAGAAGGAAGTTCTTCCCTGTGAGGGTGTCAGAGCCCTGGCAGAGGCTGCCCAGAGAGGTGGTGGAGTCTCCTTCTCTGGAGACATTCAAACCCCACCTGGACACATTCCTGTGGGACCTGCTCTGGGTGGCCCTGCTTTGGCAGGGGGGTGGAGGAGATGATCTCCAGAGGTTCTCTCCAACCCCAGAGCATTATGTGATTCTGTGATTACCAGCCGTGAAGTACTTTAATGTATGAGTTTGTATATTTAAATCAAACCCCAATGTTTTTAACAGCACAGATTAGACCACTAGTGATGCTGCTGTCTTAAATGGGTTTTTTGTAGTCTCAGCTGATTTGACACTACTATACAAGTCTGGTGATGCAGAAGGGGCAGCAGAAGCCAGTTTGCTCTGTCTTTTGCAGTGCTGTGAAAATACAAAATCAGAAATAATGCCTTGGCACCGAACTAAGAAATTGCATCCTGAATATACGTGATTAAGAGTCAAGCTGTTGGTGAAAACAGTGGCATTTTAACATAGTCCTTTTTTTTTAGTGGACTTTCATTTCAAATACTCATAATTTAAAGCTGAAATTAGCTAGTCGGTTACTAAGGTTGTACTAAATGTGTAAAATTAAGTCATCTGTAAAAAATTATGCTATGACAGTTTACTTCTAATTCTTGAAACAGTAGTGAAAGGAACTTTGGGGACTTTATGCACTGTAGGGCCTAAGAACAATTAAAGCTTTAATCACTTCTGTGATGGTTATGGCTGGTAAAGTCTCCCAGGCAATTTGTGTGAACCGTTTTATAGTTCCATTTTGGTTATGTAGGCACTAGTTTCAAATCATGGTATTACTGGCCTGTCTTGTAACATTTGGATAGTTCATTTCTGAGCTCTCCATTACTGATGAAGTAGACCATGGTGTTTCCTTAGAGATGATCCCTCTCTTTTATCTTTTGTCATAAAATCCTCCATGCACCACATTAGATACTCTAACAGAGCAGTGGGCAAAATTCTTCTCTGGCATCTACTCCATGAGCTTTAATATTGTGTGTTCCTGTGAAAATCATGATCCTTTGATTCATTGTTTCAGAAAATCAGGATATTGTGAGACAATATATAACTATAGAAACTCTTTTCCTTTTAAACTTGTCTGTTGTTACAGAGCTAGTAAACTGTATAGTTTGTTGTCTGGATCACAGGTTTTAAGAAAGGGACTTTAAAATTGTGGGGTTTAACTTTCCTTTTAATTCAGAGTGGGGGGTTGTTAATGAATTTCAGTTATTTAGTTTGTGGGAGTCTCAGGAGCTTCTGAAATGGGCTGAACCTCTGTAATACTGGACATCCATTGGTGTGATCTGCAAAGAACTGATGTGATGAGAGTTTAGAGGCTAGCAGAGCCAATGTGTATATCAAATATGATAGAAGGTATTTAGATGAAAGATTTAGATCTGTGGGAAAAAAATGTCAAATGCAAGTTCATTTCTCACCAGCGACATTTTGTACCCACTGCAGTACTGAGAGGAAGCCAACGCTCCTGCTTTGTTTCATGGGGTGTCTCTGACTCCTGGGTACTATGAGATAAACATAAACATTTGCACAAAACCATGGCTTTCTGGCTATTTACCTTACCTTGCAGTGTCTATGAGGTTATTTACTGCTGAATAGAGAAAATCAATTGGGCATTTACCGTGTGAGAAAAGGATGCACACTGGAGGTTCTTACGGACTGAAATGTCTATGATAAATCTGTTCTCTGCCTCTCACTGTCCATGTAGCCATCCCCTCCATCACTGTTTTGCTGAAATAAAGAAATTTGGTTTTCAACAACAAATTATTCTATCTTAGACAATCTTTGGCCTACACTCATCCTTCTGCCTCTTTCAATACCAGTGGAAGTTGCTCATGGAGTAAGCAGGAAAGACCCTGAATGTTGAGGATAAGCCATCCTACTTGTTGTTGAAAATTACAGCAAGTGAAAAGAGAGAGTATGGATTTAATATCATGCAATAATTTTACAAACTCCCTTATCTTCACTGAGAAGCAGCAAAGAAACTGCAGCAAATCCTTACTGAGTGTATTTAGCACAGCAGCGTAGGTTGCAGTGGCTGATGATCTGCCACATTAGTTTTTGGGCTGTTGATGTTGTATAGGTGCCATTTATTAGTATTTCCTGAGTGAACTGTACGTGTTTTCTCTTTCTTTAAAACAATGGGCACTAACTAACTATGCCAACTATGTTCTGTTGCGGTTTTTAGATGATTTTGTTTTCACAAAGTACACACAGGCAAGTGACAATTAACATCCACGGTGTGAAATTGCTTCCTCTCCTTCACACCCAACGGAAATGATGTGTGTTATACAGCAAACTGCAAAATTAAAGGGTTTTTTGTGAATCAGACCCTCCTGGAGATAAACCTAGCTGAAGCTTTTGCTTGGTGCAAATCCAGCTCTGATTTCAGTTTACAGCATGTTTTCAGCAGGGTATCAACTTACTGCACTATGTACTTTGCATGTTCCTTGTATACACTAGCTCTTTCTCTGTTGCTTTTTAAATTGAATGTATGAAAAAGCACTTTTCCAGCTGTTCTAAGATATATAGAAACATGGTTCTAGCTGCTATGCTATATGAATGTTTCCAATAGGCATTTTAAAGTGATAGAGCAGGGCTTTACCTTTTTTTTTTTCACCTTACTTTTTTTTAAATTTCAGGTGAAGAAGTCTGTTCTTAATGCTGTTAGCTTCAGAGCCAATTGTTTTATTCATTGAATTGTTTCCAAGGAAGCAATACGACCTGAAAAGAAAGTTTAATGCAGCTGTCAAAATTATTGTAATAAGTACCATGGAATTTTAAGTATTGGTATAAATTGTACCTATACGCTTATGATTATGGAAATCAGTCTAGGTAGAAATACAATCATGCATAAACTGAAGAATGTGAAAAGATTAATCTTTTTCAAGAAATATAATTAAATATCTCAGAATAATATAGTAATTACATTACTGAGAAGCACACTGGTTTTTAAACTCTTTAGGCCTGAACACCTTGATGTGGTCTTAAAAGTGTAAACTATTAGTTTGCTGCCCAGTTGATAGAAGCTTGGTTTGCAACGGGTGATTGGAGAAGTGCAATGGTGGGTACTTGCCCCCCTGCATAAGCAGAACATAGTTTTCATAAAATGTTTTCACTGGTTTGAGACTTTCTCTCCTTCCGTCATAAAAAAGTAAAGGTCTTAGATATTAATGCTTTTTAGTCCTTCAGAATTAAAACCTGAGTACACAGCTATAGTATCACAGATGTGTCTGGCATTCTTTCCATGGCAGAAAAAGGGAAAATTTATTTGAGAAAAATGAGTGATGGATGGAATTCCTCCTTCATCCTCATTTGTTACAAGTGTTTCACATTGTGGTGGGGATTTTACTTTGGCTGTAACCAACAGAAATATTGGTAAATGTGTTAAGTAGCAGAAGAGCACCACGAACAATGTTAGATTTGTAAAGAATGATTAAGCTTTTGAAAAGGGGACAAATTCTCGTGTCTCTTCTTAAAATGGTGAATGAAAAGATGATACAAAAGACTAGGTAGAAAATAACAAAAAACCTCTGTAGCCCTTTATAACTTCTGTTCTAAACCATCTGTGAAGTGCACAGATAAATAAACACAAAAGTTTTGCTTTATATATTCAAATTGGTACATACAACAATTCTTGCCTGCCAACTCAATGTTAGTGTCCACTTCTCTCCACCTTAGACAGTTATGGACTACTCTCAGGAGCTCTCAGTTCATTGTGCACTCACCTATCTAAAACACAGACTTTGAATTGGCTTAATTGCTTCAGTCAGCCAAGCCTTAAAAATATCCTATTTGATTATCTCCGTAACAGCAAATCTTATTTTCACTGTATGAGTGGAAGTGCCAATTGAAATCAAATCCTTTATCTGTGAGGAAGCCAACTGGTCAGAATAAATGAAATAATTTTTAAGTATTACATTTTAAATACTTTTACTAATCTTAAAATAAATATTTTTTATTTACTCAGTTCATTAATTCAATCCACTAATTAGCCAGGCATCACAACGTCTTTCAAAATATGCATTTTTAAATTATTGCCATTCCCTTGCTTCAGCTGAAAATATATTTCAGGATAAGATTACAATGTGACCGAGTAAATACATACTTTAAAACATTAAAAAGGTTGGTGTTTTTAAGGACTGTGAGACTGCCAGCAGAACTGAGGCCTCCTGTCTGTCTTCAGCAGTTAATCAGCAGTGAAAATAGCAATATAATCTGAGAGAGAATGCCAGCCTCTCTAGATAAGAGGGTTATTCAAACCTCTGCTTGCTCGAACTGCCGTAACATCAGTTCGGAATTAGTTAAGAATAGAGTGAAGACAAAACCTCAAGTCATCCCAAGACCCTCCAGCTCCTGGGTGCGCAAGGGCTGCTGGAGGTCGTGTGGGCCTCAGAGACAAATGAGATCCACGTGCACTGCGAGAGTGACGTGACAACAGAGATCCCAGCAGGAAATCTGTCTGAAAATTGGCATTTGGGTATGAATGTGTTAGGATGAAAATAATTCCTGAATATCAGACCAGTGTTCTGAGCTAAAGTATTAATGCAGGCACAGCCCTAAGTCGGCTATACCAAGGCACATGGATTTGGTGCTTGGCTTGTTCAAAAATTTTGGTGAGTCCTATTTTAGAGGAACATAATGGTGAGACAGTGCTTTTTTTGAAAATTGCTATCTAAAAGACCTTTTCCCAAAGTTCACAATAAATAATCATCTTTTTTTTTTTTTTTTTTAGTGGTGCTGTCAATACTTTTTCCAAAAGTAATAGAAAACATCCATTATTTGTTAGCAATGCCACGTTAACCCCATTAAGGCATCTTTGACATAAGGGCATAGACTCAGCCTCGGGGCAAAATGATTCACGTCTGCTTATATTGTCATCTTGATTTACTTTTCATTTGTATTTTATTTTATTTTCTGATATGACACTGCAGCTCAATCTAGGAGATAATAGATTGTTACAGAGCTGTTAAATTCCAGTAACAATCATATTTGATTTCCCATTGTCGTTTACTGTTGATTGTGCAGCCTTTTTGTGGGCAAAAAATGTGTTCCTGTCTGGGTTTGTGGATTTGGAGCCCCAGGCTATATTTTATACCTTCTCTTGCTTTCTACCTTGAATTCTTCTCTTGTTACATTTAAACATTATGCACTCCCATTGTTGAAGATCAAAGTGTTATATAGAAATCCATTTCTTTTTCTTTCTTGCAAGTAGTGTTCCTGTCAATTCAGTTTAGTGTCACCTTAAAGAAGGGTTTGATTTCAGTTTGTGCTTGATTTCCCATTGCCTGTCACTGATAACAAACGTGTCCACAGTGATCCAGAACTGAATGCATTTCTGTGCCACTTCCTTCCTCAACCTTTTAGATAGAATCTATGATTAGTCTTATTTTTCTGTATTTGTCCTCTGACCAGCATTCCCACGTGAACAAAGTTATTTAAAAAGGAAAAGCATTATATGCAAGCCAAAAATTTTTATTATTATGTATTTTCCTCAGGGTTTTGATTCAATAACTCTTAATTACAAATTAAAACTGTTTCTAATAGCCTCAGATTCCTTATAGCCTCTGAATGTTTTAATTTTAAACGCATTGCACTTATTCGTCCAGTTTTCTTTTCTGTTTTAAATCCTGTGATGCAACAAGTGCTATTCCATCTACCAAATGGGAAATCTGCTGTAAGGTTTAGTTGTGGCACTCGCTTCTAGAAAAGCGAGTGGATGTAGGATGTATCATTAATATGTACATAGTTCAGTACATAATATTAGCAGTTTCTTTAGTAAATAGAGTCTATTTAAGTTTTCTGGTTTTGAAGCCTTGAGTTTTTTATAGTTCCTTACATAGAAAATAGTGTTATTTCCTTTAGTTTGACCATAGGTTGCATTTTTAATAGCTTAACCATCTTTTTTTCAGCATTTAATTTCCTCTTGCCCCCCCTACTCAATATATAAATGCCCAATTAATATGTGGGGTTTATGTTGTTATGGAGTTTCTTGTGTTCCCTCCCTTCACAAGAATCCATCCTATGGTTCTGCAAGCAGACCTGGCCAGCATTGCCATTGTGTGTTTATGCCATGACAACCAAACCCGACCGTTCTCTGTTGAAAGTGTGCCTGGTGCTCAAAAGGATCTGAAAGCTGCTGGGTGGCTATTTCATATGGGTAAGCAGAGACGCAGTTGTATGATGTTTCACCAGATACTGTGAATATGATATAAATTTGATATACTGCTCTTCCCTCCTTTGTATCTCAGCTGTTTCAAAGGCAACCAGGCTGTCTATTTGCCTGTAAATTGATTATTAAAAACAAAACAAAGAAAACCCAGAATGTTTCCTTGTAAAGGAACTTATTTTAGAATTCTCCAGCCCAGAAATTGTGTTCCAAGTTTCAGACTGTTCTCACAGTGGACAATTGTTGTGTCCACTGTTCCCAACAGACAACAATTACATTATTTTCTAAGTAAGAATCTGCCTAGTGAGCATACACTGATGTTAGTGATCCTACCCAGGGTAATCAACAGCATCATTCAAATGTAAATTTTAGAAAATGATTATATAAATATTCGAATTCATTCTTCCTACAAACTCTTCTGTGAATGTTGTGCCTTCTCTTCTCTATATGCTTCTTACATGTTGACTGAGTCGAGAGTTTCAGTGGTCCTCAGCTGTGTATTGAGCAGAAAATCACCATTCACCTTTGATTGCTGAGAAAACCTTCAGTTTTCTGAAGGTCTCCCAAGTCATTCTTGGAATTAATGCATTGAGCTAAGTAATATTATGGAACTGAAAATATTTATGTGTTCTTAAACCAGATTTTTACCTGAGGGTAATACTGAATTTGTTGACTTAAATCATTGTTTGAATGGTCTGCACAAATTCAAACTGATGCTGTATGTGGGAGACAGCTGGTTGTCATGGTAACTGTAGTGCAGTTTTTAATTCCACTTGGTGAGTAATGCTAACACAATGATGCTGAATAGACCGTGGCTTAGCAAGTACAAGTATCTTGCATTCTCCATGTCAAGGTTACAGAGCAAGAAAATGCTGTTGTTCAGACATGCAGAGTGCATAATTTTTGGCTTATTGCTTCAAACAGAGGCATTTAAAAAACTGGAGGACATCAAAACTATACAGATAGTATGTTTCTGATGTGTCCCTCAAAATGCCCCAACAAGGTGATAAAATTAAGAGACGGACTGTAAGATATTTATAACTAGTGAATATGGTGTGGGGTTTTTCTTATAAATGCATTTATCACTGGGTTTTTTATGTAGAGCTACTGAAGAAATGTGAGAATATCAAACTCTAGAATCATAGAAGAGCACAAAGCGGACAGTCAATTTTTTGTGTGTGTTTGTAGATGGACAAAAATAGGATATAAACTGAAGTTATTTAATTTCGTTAAAGTCAAGACGTTTACTTAATGCTTTTTTCACACAGAATCACAGAATCTCAGGGATTGGATGGACCTTGAAAGCTCATCCAGTCCAACCCCCTGCCAGAGCAGGGCCACCCAGAGCAGGTCCCACAGGAACGTGTCCAGGTGGGGTTTGAATGTCTCCAGAGAAGGAGACTCCACCACCTCTCTGGGCAGCCTCTGCCAGGGCTCTGATACCCTCACAGGGAAGAAGTTCCTCCTCATGTTGAGTTGGAACTTCTCCTGTTCCAGTTTGTGCCCATTGCCCCTTGTCCTAACCTTGGGTGTCACTGAGAAGAGCCTGGCTCCATCCTCCTGACACTGACTCTTTACATATTCATAAACATTCATGAGGTCACCCCTCAGTCTCCTCTTCTCCAAGCTCAAGAGACCCAGCTCCCTCAGCCTTTCCTCCTCTGGGAGATGCTCCACTCCCTTCAGCATCTTTGTAGCCCTGCCCTGGACTCTCTCAAGAGTGATGTGTCCTGTATGAAAGAAACAAAGCGCAGTTAGTCCATGTGTAGTTGGGGAAGCAGGATCAAAATCTGTTCTTTAGCTTGGTAATTAGTCTTTTCTAGTTTTATCTAGGCCCTCATACTTGCTATAAAAAAACTTGTTATGCTAGAAAATAATCAGAGAAAAAGGTGAATACAGTTTTTAGCAGAGCCTGTGCCCTTGGCAGCAGTGTTTTCATATCACTGGAGATATATAGAGCTTCCAGGACTCAGAATTCCTGATGAGAAAACACCCTAAGTCTTTCTCATTGCTGTGACAGACAATTTGGGACATTGTCAGTTTTTCCCAAAGACACTATCTTTCAGCTAATGAAGTCAGTTATTAATTTTGTACATGATGTTAGTCCTTCAGTTGGCATGAGAGACTCAATTTTTTTCTGTACAGATTTTCTTTTCCTTTCCTTCCTTGAACACGTTTCTTTTTGATCCTCACTCCTAAATAATTCATTCATACACTCAGGTACTCGTATCAGCACCTGGCAGTAGCTGTGGTAAGAGTCCAGAAAGGCCTCTGCAGGATTCAGCAAAGTACTCCATCCAATTTCATGCAGAAAGTAAAGCTGGGATGCCCAGAACAAAAAGCCAGTGAAATGGTGAACATATTAAGTTTTTATGGTAGAAAATGAGCATTGCTACTGCCTAAAATAAAGGCATATCAGTTTAATATGAGATTGGAAGTGATTCAGCAAGAATGACAACACACTTGAAATCAGTCAAATTTGGCAGTGGAAGCCCTTGAGAAAGTCTGAGTTATACCCACTGCTGATGTGTCTGACTGATAAAATGAAGCCTTTTAGAATAAAGGCCTTCGGTACAAATTTGTGAACACATTACATATACTGATGCCAGAAGAGTTGACCTTTACTGAAAAAGATCAGAAAATCAGTAGAGCAAGAGAGGAAGACCAAAAACATTCAAACTGTTGTGAATGCTTATGTATAACAAGGTAAGACATTTCATTTTCTACTGATTCAAATGCAGATTTGCTGCTTATATAACAAATCTACAAGATTTTAAAAAACAAGCACTTCATGGCATATAGACCACTATTTTTAATGAACATGTTGCTATTTCTTTTTCAGTATACAGGCCCTGCAGCACTAATACTTGAAAACCGGTATTAATTCACAAGCCGAGAGCAAAATAAAAAGGCTCTGCTTCTCCATCCACTGGTGCAGGACTTTGCACACTGAAAGCAGCTTTGCACTCAGAAGAAATAGGACATATTGTTACTCCCTTTTGCTTCATCTAAGAAATGGGGAGAGAAAACTGGTCTAAACTTTTAGTTCTCAGAATTCATTTATTACTGTAAGAGTTTCCTCCTGTCTAACTGTAGCAGGGGTAGCACCTATTGGAGTATTTAAAGGAATCCATTACATTAGAAATCAACTGTATTATATTAGGAATCATCACTCTCAGCAGTCATTGAACGGGAACGAGAGGATGCTCTCCTGGGTCTAGCTGAGTCCTCAGTTGTGTTCATGCACTATTCGAGAGGTCTCAAGTGACCTTCTCTGGCATCTCAGCTTGAAGGTGCTCGCTTGAGTGAGAGCAATACAGTGTGGACTGCCTCAGAAATACACAACTGTCCTTACCCAGTATAACCTATGAGTTTTCATGTAGTGATGACTGATGGCAAGAACTGATAATGTATGTTAATGCTTAAAAACCTTAATCAGGAGAATGTCATAACTGTTTTGTAGCAGCAGAGCTACAAAAAGTGATTTTACTGGGGAATTACAATTTTATTTCACTCAGGTTTTAGAAATGAAATGCTTAACACTGACTTTGTCAAGTGATTATTTCTGCAGTAACAAAGAAAAATTTGCACATATGCCTAGGTGGTTTCACATTTCATTGTGAAATGTTAAGAAATAAGAGTTAGGTTTCTTCCAACCTTCTTCAGCTGACAGGACTGATAAAGTAATCACTACATCGGCAGAGACGTGGTCTTATGGAAGGTTGACTCAGACCTCACTTCCCTGTGGTTGGTGCTGGATGGTACTGTGGGTAACGCTAGCGAATCTTTTTGATCTTCACATAACTCTGTAACAAATCCCCTAGAAAAACTTCGAATGAATCAAGGTAGATTGTCCCTAAGTGCTTTTTAGAACAGATGTGTTCAGGACTAAGGAGTCTCTCCAGAGAAACTCGTAATTTATGAGGAGGACAATGAGAGTACGTGTGATCCATCTGGAGGTAAGAGTGTTCTCTTGGGCTCTGAGTGCTCTCTGGCGGAACCAAAAGTCCAACCACATAATGCTTGGACTTCTGTGCGTTATATAAAATTTAGAAGCTCACTTTGCCTCAGGACAATTATATCTAACGAGCTTATTAAAAATTTCTGAAATAATCTTTTTCACTACATTCGCACGTATGTTACAAAATGAACTTTACATTTATCTGGCTTAACTAAGTGTAAATACCACAGCAGTGATAGGAAAAATCCTGTCATCCAGTATGATTAGGTACTTGGAATATTCAGTCATTTTGAGTTACTCTATTACCTAATGGTTGCGTCACTGGGTACTCATATACAATACATGGATATACACTAATTATCTAAGACTTCAGAAAAATCAGAAAATCCCTAATGGTATGTATTGGACTCTACTAAAATGCATATGAATTTTGGTTTGTACAGAGTGGGTTTTCTTATGCACCTAGTATCCGTTCTCCTTTAAATCAGGTTGTGTTCCTGTAACTTTAGAAAAGTCTTTGTTAATGCTTTGTCTGAGTAGCAGGAAATATTCTCTTTGTTCCCATTCCTAATCGTTTCTTATGTATGATAATTACAGAACCATGGACCATGCAGAAGGTAAGACTGTTACAAGGCCTACGTGAACACAATTCACCTTGTTCAAAAAATAAGTGTTCACAGCAAAAACCCCTCATGTATGCCAGCATACTGAAGCTGGAATTCACATGATTCCTTCTTCTGAGCTGGTAATACTTAGGTATAATTGAATTCAGTGGGCAATGAGCTGTACAAGGTATTTGCTTAGTTAGGTATTCTGTGCGATTATGATGCCCTTCCTAAGATCCATGGTGATAGCTTTGTAATTATGTAGCTGAATGTTCCACCTAGACAGCTCCTGAGATTATTTATTGTGACTTCAGATTTTAAAATTCTAACAAGTTAGCATATGTCCATCCCATCCTCTGAGTGCATCTGCAACAATTAAAACCACAGTCTCATCAATGCAATAAAAAGAATCGTTTATCATCTTTCCAGCAAGACCTCGCATATACTTAGTGCCTGCAAAAGAACTGAGTTTGTAAATGAAAAGGAAAAAACTCCTTCCTCCCAGGCCACTCAGAGGAAAACGTAGTGTTTCTAGGAGCTAATGCATCTCTGAAGGTCCCAGTGAACCAAACTCCTCAGAGGGTGAGTCTGCGCGTAGAGCACATGGCCAGAAGCCAGCGTTTTTACACATGAAGCTGCAATGAGATTCTGTAGGTCCAGAGGAAAACAATAGAAAGTTACAGTCTGAATTTTGGGGTGTGTCAAAATCATTTAATACTTCAAGGATCTTCCCCCAGAAGACCCTTTAACTTCCAGTTGAAAACTCACAAGCCACCCTTAAGAATTCATACATTCTAGGAAGATCAATTTTACATGTTCTCTGGCAAACCTTTCTGCGTTATGGCAAGTCTATTGTGGACTCTGCTCGACTTGCAATGAGAAACCTTGAACTGACAGTCATGTAGCACTGCCTGAAAAATCTAAAAAGAGCCTTAAAATGGGTTAAAGTTAAAAAAAATAATCTAAATTAAATATAAAAACTAATAATTGACATGATAACAGAATTATATTCTGTTTGTTCTATACAGTTCAACTGATATACTGTTGTTCCATCATTATTGATTTTGGTTGTGCTCTGCAGTGTTTTTTCTGCTGTCAGCAGCTAAGCAAAAGATACATTACCATAAAAGGTGAAAACTTGGGTAAAACTTCAATTTTAAAATTAAATTGCTCATGTGGAATTTTGGAATACCCGGGAAGTAGACTAACAATGTATCGGCAGCAAATAATTTACAAATGTGGTTCTTAATCCTTGTTCCTACATTGTACCTGCTGGAGCAATAATGTTTGGAACGTCTGCAGATTTGTGGTGTTTTTCTGAGGCTTTTGCAGAATCACCTGTTTCAACTGATGCTTGAGCGGCTTCAAAGGCTTCCTTTGATGTCCCAATATTGGAGTTAAGTGTTATGGCCCTACCCATAGGTGCAGCCTGAGTGAATGGGAGATTGTTGCCCACCCAACAGCGTAAAGAAAGGATTTTGTCTTTTGTTCAGAGCCACAGGGTTACCCACTGCTACTATTGACACTACCACAAAGGAAGGATATGTTTATTTTCTGTTACGTTTCAGGTAAAGTAAATTTGGGATTCTTGTTTAGGATTGGTAATGTAATGATTAGGGGATTTATGTCATTGAATATTAGGGATGTTCATCTGAGTGTCTGTAATTAATGGTTACCTGTGATGGATATTGCTGTCTTGACATCATGCAGTGAAAGAGACTGAGCTCTGGCAACTTAAGTGCTAAAAATCTCTTCAATTTTAAGGACAAATAGGAGGAAGGTAAGTAATGCCTTATGCCTTCATTTTTTTACTACTCCATGTGACATCTGTGTTTAATTGTTCTATTTTTAGACATTTATTTTAAGATTTCTAAAATAGGTGCCTACATTCAGTAAGTGCCTCAATTTTCAAGTTTGCTGACTGTCAGCAGTTCTTAGGAGTGAGCAGATTTTTTTTTTTGTTTCTCAAAAAAATCATAATAATATTTCCGTGCTCAATGTTCTTTTACATGCGATGTCACTTGAATCTACCATGACTCTATAGGATTTTTAACTCTTTTTCTTCTTAGTGAGATTGTTACAAGCTCTATGATCTGGACTGGATGTAAGCAGAAGTAGAAACCTCAGGAATTCCTTTATTTGGGGAATTCATCATTTCTCAAAAGGAATTTTGAGACAATTCTCTTAAAACAGAGAAACAAACCAAAACTTTTAAACAGCGTTGTGTAATTCTGTCATAAAATTTTCAAAGACCCTACCAAGAGTAGGTGATTTTTTTTGGTGTGACTCCATAATCTTTGAAAGCTATCCTCTCCTCTCTGTTATAAAGGCTAGGAAGCATTTTCATACTTCTAAATCTGCATTTTTGCTCTTGACCGATGTCCTATCAGTCCTTGTACTCATGCTGGCTATTTGCACACATGGCTTTTCTTCCTTCCTACATACTATTCCTCTGGTACTTTTAAAAGACAGCAGGCACTGACTCTTCTTCCATTTTGTTAGGCTGACAAACCTAAACTCTTACACTCTGCACTTATGAAACAAGTTATTAATTCTAATGGTGACCCTATTAACCATCCTCTGTGCCCATTCTATTCTGGCCTGATTTCTCCTGAGCCCATGTTGATAAAAATCATATAGTGTGTTTCTGATTAGACCTTTAAAATTAGAGTATTTCCATGGAAATATGTCACCTTATATGTCCTGGGATGTATTTGTCTCTTTTTTTATTGTTAATTCATAGTGGCTCTGAGTCATCTGGGGATCAACCAGTGCTTTCAGGTCCTTTTCCTTGTCTGTTGCTTTCCAAAGTGGTCTGTTTCACCAACTTGTAACAGAAGCTCTCATTACAAATCTGTAAAACATGATCTTGAACATTGTCTTAGGTGACATTCCTCTTTGTTTCAAGGTCATCAGATAAAATTGGAAGTCCCCAAACCGATTTTTGTAGAAACTTTGGATATATTCACTCCAGCCCCTCTTTCCCTTTCAAAGTAAATAATTATATTATCAATTTTAACTTGGTCCTTATTCACCTGACATTGTTTCTTACTAGTTCTCCATGTCTCAACTCAGCTAACAGTTTTCTATGTAGTATCCAATATTTTACTGAAAATTAAAGAAATAAGGTGAATTGTGTTGCCTTGTCTGGAAAACAGGTCAGTTGTTGCTTGTGGAATTCCACATATTTCCCTTTTCTTAGAAAAAGAAGTATTACATTTTCTGACTGTATTTTCAGGGATGCATTAATAGTGAACTCCTAAATGCTGACCTGTGGTTTGGAGGAATAATGCTTGAATGCATAAGCATCTTCAATGCATCACACTAGAACTCAGAACAGGGACACGGTGGTGCATATAGAACTGCCTAAAGGACACCACGTTTTCATGCAATTTCCCAGTCAACTCCTCAGAGCTCGTTAAAGCAGGATGTCTCTGGGGACAGGAGCAGACCAACAGGGCAGCACCAGCTGTGAGTAATATTGTGAACTGTGCAATAAAGTTCTTCGTTTGTGCTTTATCTACATGCCAAACTTGGTTCACTAATTCACCCTAAGTCTAGATTAATTTACAGAGCAATCATCATGTGGCTCTGTGACCAAATAGGTAATTTAAAAAAAAAAAAAAAAGTTTGTTTTATCTCTGCTTGATTCTTCCTATACAGCAGCTCTACTTGTTCCCTTCTTCTTTAATATAACTTACTGTAGTATGTGAAACATTTGTGGCAATTATCACTGTATCTATCCATTTCTTGAAACTTAAAATATTATATTACATTATATTATATATTGACTCATCAGTGGGTTTCTCGCCTTTTCATTCACTTTCTGATTATACCCATTGCCCTTTTTGATCTTCTAATCTGTTCCTGATCTTGTAAATCCTGTTAACTTTTATCAAAGAATTTCCTGAGTTGGCCAAGTTTTCAAATTTCAACTGCAGAATCCTAGTGTAGAGACTACTTTTATTTTTAGGTTTATTAAAAAGAGTTACTGATAATCTGGTTTTCCAAGACTATTTTATATTACCAGCTTTTCTAAAATTTCCGTGCTATTTGCTAAGTCTATCATTTCTGTGGCATGACTAGAAACCCTCTATTATTAATTAATGAGAACATTACACACATTAGACGGGTTTGTATCTTTTCATACAATTTGCTTGTATTTCTTGTTGGTGCCATATTTTCACTATGCATTAAAAGAGCATTTATGCCTGGCTAGAACTAATTAGGTTTCCAGACACTGAGATGGATGTGGGCTACAGCATTACTACATAATGAGTTTGACACATAATAATCCTAGCACGCTTAGCAATTTCATCTCAACAGCCAGGTGATTTTATGTTGCATTTTTGGAGGTAATTCTTCATTTCTCTCTGTGATTCTATATAAATTTTGCTTTTCACTTGCTAGTCATCCCTGAGCCTTTCCAGACTTGTGTTTAACAGCACTCTAGCAAGGGGAGTTAAATTGTGACAAATCAGGAGCAAGGTTATACCAATAAGTTAACATGTCGATAAGTTAACATCTACTTTGCTTGCTTGATCTTCCCCCATTTAAAAACAAACAAAGAAACAAACAAAAAATTGCTCTCTCTTTTAGGACTTCTCAAATTGTTTGACATGGAGTATGTGTCTTGTATAACCATATTTCTTCAAACTGGCATTTTGATGGTTTATCATTGGTACTGGAGCTGCTGTCTTGTTTGAGGGACAAAATAAAATCTATTGTATAAGCATAAAGAATTTATTTGCTTGATTTTATTATGATGACCATGCTGTTAACTCAGTCAGTATGTATTTAGTAATGTAGGCTGTTATTTGTAGAGCTTAGTTTCTACCTTTTCTTTATTGCTACTGTAGATTTATACAGGCTGTGCCTATTTTGGCAACATCCATGTGTCTTTAATAATATGATGTATGGTGTCTTGCATCTGAATCTATGCAATACTTCACCAAAGTCTTTAAAATTTGAAGCAGTGGGGCTGCTTCTTGAGTTCTCTGCCAGGTGTTCAGGTGTTTTCGTTTACTTTTCTGGGTTTTTTTCTTCCAGTTTTGTTCTGACCTCTTCTTATGGTACTGTTATTTAAGTTAAGGAAATTGCTGACTGGAAAAATACACCTTATGACTGTTCTGAAGACTCAAAATTAGATTAAATATGTTTTATCTCAAAAAAGAATACTGTGCTTGAACTCAAAATCAATGTAGTATCAAAGCATATGCAAGGATCAGCTACTGAAAATAATTTGGTTTAGGTCATTACGCAGTGGGCACCAAATATCTCCCTTGATAATGATTGTTTGATCGTGGGTATGGTCTCTAATATTATTCTGAATTTTAGACAAATACAATGAGTTATTGGGGAACCAGTGTTCAGAATGGGAGCAGCTCTCTTTAACGAATCATTGACAAAAACTCCTTGTAAATGCTAGCATTGATTGTAAAGAAAGGACTGCTGACCAGAATAAAACTGCCGGGGAAAAACTTCACTTTAAGTCATTAATTTTTCCTTTAAAACATTTTTAATAATGGTCAGACATGCATGAGCTACAAAAATATCAAGAGTCTGTAACTCTCAATAGCATGAGGACCATTTCCTCTTTAGAATGGGGTTTCCATTCAATTTTAAAACTTTTGGGATCCAGTTGGATTTATTTGTGCTGTTTCTGTTCATCAGATACTTTGAAAAATTACACACGCAGGAAAAATAGCTCTGAAATTTAAACAAAATAAAACATCAGAAGTACTTACAAAACCATACTTTCCAAATTATGATTCAGAGTGTTGTTTTAAAACAACATCCCATTTCTCTTTTTAGAAGATTTCCCAGGTTCCAAGATGTCTTCAGAGCCAGGAGTCTTAGGAGCCCTCCCAGAAAATCCTCAGAGCTGCTTCAGTGCTGCTCAGCCCTGGCTGCCGGGTCACACAGCGGACTTTCTAATATCTGGGCAGATGACATGGAAGATAACTGGGAGCTTGTGAAATTTGCATCACTTCTGTCATATTTATGCACCAGTGGGTGGGTCTGTGTGGATAGCTTTTATTTTAAAACACTAGTATTTTCCAGCAGAAAAATATTCCTGAGAAAAATCTGCAATACGTTCAGGATTTCCTTTTTGAATGCCAATGCAATCCAGTTAATAGGACTAAAAGTGAAATGGAGCCTTGAAGGGATTATTGACATTCTGTTTTGAAAACCACTCACAATGTCTAAATCCTGTCTTAGTAAATTGCTGACACAGACTCTAAGCTTTTCCAGGGAAAATACTAGATGCCAGTGCTGGCCTGTGGCATTGCAAAGCTACAGCTCCCGGGCAGGACATCGGGTGGTGGTGCCATCTCTACTGCTCTTTCTCCCCTCTTAGAGGTGGAGCAGCTTCCTGAGACGCTGCCACCAGCACGCTCAGAAATGTCAGTTCTTATGGGATGTGGTGATACAGTGCCAGGTAAATTGACATTAAATTACGTTATTTATGTGGATTTTGAAACATCTGAAGCACAATCATTCACTCAAAATGTAATGTCACCGCCGCTGGTATTAGTAATAATCTGTTCCTATATTGTGTTTCATCGCTGGACTCAGGAGCACCTTAGAAAGGAAAAGAATTCTTATTTATTTCACCATATGCAAGGGAAACTGAGACAAAAATGGTGAACTGATTTATTTATCACTGCACATGAGATTAGCAGAATGCAAAACTGAGCCTCCAGTCAAGCTCCATCCATCCTCTACCAGAAGAAGAAGGATTGCCTGGGATCTGGGATCATCCCTCTCATGTGAATAATATCTGCTGCTATTGAAGAAGATAGTCACGTATCTTAGATGTAAAAATTGTTCACAGATATTTATTTATATTTCTAAACAGCGTTGTGGATGTGTGAACACTCTCAGTGTGTGCATTTTTCATTCATATCCTAGCACAGGAGCTTGTTGGCAGTCATGTTGCTGTAGCAGGCAGTTTGATGTTTAATTTTGAGGAATTTCTACATACAGTAAGTATTTGATGTGTAGCGAGTATTTTGACTTTATGTGTACATTTGTCCAGTCAAGAAATAGCCCTGTCCCTTTGCTCTTCGCCCCACCAGACTGCTTGCACTGAGGAGAAATTGTCTGAAGTGACAGTATTCACAATGAAACTGTAGGCCAGGACGTGTCTGTAGATGTTACTTGGGGAGTATTCTTACGTAGTCAGCGCTATGGCTATTCATGTTTTTGGTACCTTTTGAGGAGACAACTAGGGAAAAACAACTCTCCTGAAGAAAATCTCTCCTGAGAAAATCGTTTTTTGTAAATGTGTCTATTTGTAGCCAGAAACCTGATGTTGTGTTGCTGGATGTGGGAGATGTGCTCGGTCAGCCCAAGGACTGCGCTGCGTCCACTCTGCACCCATTTGTCGGCTGGGAACGGCTCCCCTTCCCCGTGTTTGACTTTGCTGCTGGGAGGTGAAGCTGTGGGCTGTGGATAAGATCACTCTGTGACCGGGATCCTTTCTTTTACGGGATGAAAGGGGCAGAGACAGGGAGGTAGCACGGGGGTGAGGAATGGTTGTCTGGTCGTTCCCCGGCTGTGCGCCCTGTCAGCAGACCTGCACACCCGTCCTCTGTGTGCCCTGTGCCTGCAGCCTCCTCCCTGCACCTCCCCAGTCTGGCAGCCAAGTCTATTACACTTTCCCACTGGTATCAGTAAGTCCTGACAGAGAAGAAATTAGAAAAACCACAATGAATGAGACCATTTCCCCTCTTAGCCAAAAATAATGGTGTGAACCTGTTCCTCTCTCTGGTTTGTGTAGGACTGCTTTTGTCATGTCATAGCACATTTTTGCTTATTCCCGTGCCTTTAGCTGTTGCTTTCATTATCATAGGCTTATTCAGATGCTCCCAGTCTTCTCTTTTTGTGCATACTAAGTAATTAGTGTTATTTAGCATGTCCTTGTTGTTGCTGTTTCCAGCACAGAATAATAATAAAAATCCAATAGAAATATAAAGTTAATCGTGCTGTAACTTCTCTTACATGTGGCTCTATCTCCACTGTCCTCAACAGTGGCTGGGGTTGGACAAATGACACTTGCAGTAATTTCTGTACATACAATTATATGGTTACAATTTTATGGTCAAAACGATACCTTCAGAGGTTCAGCATATACAGATACTCGGGATAACACAGTAAAATAGGTCTTTTTCAGAAGCGTGAGGGGCTGCGACAGCCGTAGTGAACTGGGCAGTAGAAACAATCTGAGGACAAATGCTTGATGGTTAGCTCAGTTAATTCCAATTAGAGCCTTCCTAGTAATTTTGAAATCTAATATTGAAATCTGTAGCTATTTGTTTTGGTTTTTCTGAGTATGTTGAATAAGGGGCATCACCTAGACTGAATACTTACTTCCATAGGGATGGGTTTGGTGTTTTTATTGTTAAAATCACAAACCCTTACATGTTATAGGTGGCAATAAAGAAAAAACAGAAGCCTTGATCTGTTTATTTAAGTGTCCCAGTGACATCACAGACCAGTGATTCTTTCCTGCTGTATGTACCCCGAGGTCACTGGATGCTTCTCAGACTTGTTTTAGTTCACTGATCCCTGTTGTCCATTTATCTCTCACACGTGCATTTCTCCCAGCACATGGATGTTTATTAATGTCGTGTTTGTTTACATGATTGTGAAGATTATTGTTTTACCTCTCAAAGAGGTAGCGCATGTGTGCTAATCTATGTAAATTAGGTGCAGAGAAGCTATACTTTGCCCTTGGGGAAAATGCAAATTAGAACATTTTGTAGTTTGTTTGTTTTTAAATACATACACTTTTCACTTCAAGGCTCAGGACAGAGACTCCCTGTTTATTTCCCTGTAGCTCATCATTTGTTTTTTCTTGTAAATATCTCAGTCTTTAATGATTAGTTTGCTACTTCGGCAGGAAAAAATGCTTGATGAGTGAAGTCCTCAGAACACAATGTTTGGTGTATTTTATAGCTCTGCTGTAAGGGAATTATCTGTGTGTAAAAGGGTGTATTACACCCTTGCAACTCAAAGCCATTATAGTGATCTGACAGTCTTCATTCATTTTCTCCTGGTGCCGTCGTGTTTTCTTCTGTTCCCTTACTGCTTGGAATATTTTTTAATCCTGCCTTCCTAAACACAGTTGACTGATTGCCCGATACGAAGCCAGAAAAACATATTCACCAAACGTGTTTACTGCACTTGCAGCTCTCTGCTGATGTAATTCTTGTATTAATAAAATTATTTTTGTACTCTTTAAGTACCCTTTCAGAGAAACGTTTTAATGTAAGTTGTCTGATTCTGTTTTAAGTGAAGGAGAAAACCCGGTAGAGGTTGTCTCTTTAAATCAGATCTGCAGTGTTGATGGACCCTCTAGCAGGCACGGTAAGAACCATTCTCACCTCTGCAGCAGGGAGCTTGACCATATAGACTCCCACATTCAATCAAAACCTTTTCCCTTTTAATATGCACTGTACCCATCCTATTCCCATGGTTACAGCTCCTGCTTCTTTGGTTGCTTCCAGTCTGTTGGAAAAGGAAGGCAGCATACATTTCTGGTAGAGGAGTTTAAAACATCATGAAAGCAGCCCTGTTGTGATTTGCATTTTAAATGTTTCTTTTTTTTTTCTCATTGTACAGAACGCTGTAGCAGTAGCTTCAGTTCATTTGCCACAGTCTGTCTTCTCTCAGTCTTCAGCCTGGCAATCTGTTGATAACTCCACTTGCAAGCTACAGTTTATTGTCTTTCGGAATGGAAAACTCTTTCCTAGCACAGGAAACTCGTCAAATCTTGCAGATGATGGGAAACGTAGGACGGTTGCTACACCAGCTGTTTTTGCTAAAATAGGTGAGGAGTTCTTATGCATTATTTCTTTTCATCTAAAAGCTACAGTATACTTGATTGTGTGGAGAATAGGGGAGTGGAGTGTACAGTGTGCTGGGAGGCTGGGAACAGTCTCTCCTTAGTACAAACGTTTGCAATTGTTCCCATCTGCATGATTTTATTCGAATTATCCTCCAAATGAAGAAATGCACTTGCTGTATGACTAGAATGCAAATTCTGCACTACTGTTGGTTGACAGCTTTGTTACGGATGCTTGTTTCTTAAAGCACGGTGCTGCGGGAAAGAACCTCATTTTACTCTTTAAAATGAAAATTGCAACATTAACCTCCTAGATGCTGAAAAAAATTAGGCTTTTCGAGTGGGAATATTGCCCTGTTGCGTGTATCAATACTCACCAGTTATACTTCCTGATGCAATGGATGTAAAACAGGTGTTGTTAAAGGCTTTTGTCTGAATGTGATATATTTTATGTGCTCGTGAGTCATTATTTTGATTAATTATTCACCCAGGCAATTTTACTAATTTAATTTGATACTGAATAGTGCTCTTATTTCTAGTAACATTCTTAAAATGTTTAAATGTGACTTTTAAAGTGGAGAATTGTCTCATTTATGAAACTGAGCCATTTCCACAGACAATAGTGTAACACTGGTCGGAACTGAAGGATCGGAAACAAACAAAAAAAATCTGCTTTGTGAAAGAGGATTAGAGCATTTGGGCTGTTTATAGTGTTTATACTATTGCAAACTTTTCTGAATGTGAACACTACCTTCGATTTTGACCATTGAGAATACACGTCTATTGCTTTTTTCCCCATAGTTTAGTCTGTCAGATCTCTTTGCACAGCATTCATCAAGAAAGGGTTTTCCACTCCATCTCTCTGATTCAGTTTGTTGCTTTTTACAGATGGGTGCAGTTTTGGAAACCTCACCAGCCCTCTTACTATAGGATTGAGGCACTTTGCACGGGGTATAGACCCCATTGCAGCCTTCTGGGATTTTGACCTTCTAGATGGACATGGAGGCTGGTGGGGAGAAGGGTGCCACATAATTAGTTCTGCAGGCAATATTACCACCATTCAGAGTACACACTTCAGTAACTTTGCAGTGCTAATGGTAAGTATATGACTTAGCAAATACATCTCTATTTCTCTCTCTCTCTCTCTCCTCATGCATATATGTTCTTTTTACATGCACCCCTGTCAATTGTCAGTAGCTGACCTTGTGTTTTCTATAACGTCTAGTATAAGACAGTCTTAAAGACAGTAAGTTATTTAACTGCTAGTAAGTGAATAAACCTGGTGGTCAGCTTTAATATCCAGAGACAGGCCTAATCAGAAATGACATTAAATTCAGTCTTATAAATGAAAATTCCATCAAGGAAGGATTAGTACGTAATGGTTATAAATTATAGGACAGCATTTAAAAATGTATACTCCTGTGTGCTTTTACATCAGCACATCTCGGAGGCAGGTCTGCTTTTGTTCCTGACTTGCGCTGTGTTGATCATACTAATTAGTTGCAGGCATACCGCAATATTGAATCATTTAATAAATGGAGAGGAATAACATCTGCTCTTTTAAGTAAGGACAATGCTGTCCTTGTTGATCCTGCAGGAGTTTTAGTCTGTGTACCAGTGCCGCCAGCCTTCATGCGAAATTGCTGTTCCTCAAGAAAAACATTTCTGTGCAGTGCTAACCCATCAGCCTGCTTCAGTCTGCTCTTAGTCACACAGTTCCCCTTGCAGTTATTGCACTATCCTGCTTAACAGAAAGTTACCTTCATGAAAGCAAAAAGATGACACATGCAATAGTGACATATTATTATTCAGGGAATAAAGGAAAGCAGACAAAACAATTGAGCTTTCTAATATGTATAGGTGAAAAAACGTATGCACCATGAAAAATATTTATTGTAAACCAGTTGTGTAAAGACTAGCCAGATGTGTGCTATTAATGCTCTGGCAGTGATGCTGAATGCTGGTGCACGATTACACTGTAGATGCTGCTTGTGTACATTGCAGAAATGTTTATACTTGAGTAAGCAATGTATTGTGTGTCTGTGCAAGGGACAGCAAACGGAGGCGACAGGAATTGGGAGGACGTGTGCAGAGAATACCAATCTGCTGCTGTCAGATGGAGCCCAGATGGCAGCCAATCATAGCACAAGGCTGTGGCACCCACAAGTTAAACGCGGATATTATTGTCCACTTCGTAAGAACTGATTTCCCTCAGAGTACTTCAACATTTTCTGCACCCACTCCAGATTTGTTCAGAATTTAAAAGCTGTTCCTAAGATACCGTGATGATACCAAACACACCATATTTCTACAGCTTCTATGAGTTCCCTGTTCTCCCCCAGCCACTGTTTCTCCAAATGTGAAACTAAATTTTGCTTTGAGATGTTTTTCTAAATTCATTAACGAAAGCACCCATTGACTTTGCAGGTGCCACACCCAAAATGGCTCCCTCCTCCTTCAACTACTTGGGTTCAGCCTGTTCTTCTTAAACTTTGAGTAGTTATTAAATGTGAACTAATTGCTTGCAAATAACCAGCTCTATGGTTTCATTTTGTTTGTGAAAAATCATATACTGACCTAAGGGCTACCATTAATTTTTGCTTTGTGATTTGATTTCTCTCTGATAAGATGTAGCAGACTGGGTTTTCTACACCCATAAAGGCAACTGAGGCACCTTTTGTTGCAGTTTTTGCATCTGGTATGAAATTTGGGTTTAGATCTTGTGTTTGTTTTATCATGGCAATTCCACTTTGCTTTTCTTTCTGTGTGCATCTTCCATTTTTATCTCTGCAAGACAAGCAAATGGAATCCTAGGTTCACTCTTGCTTTGCAATTGAGATGGTAACAGACAATGTAATATGTTCCTTAGTTCATGTTTCAAAGCCACTTAAGTCATTTTAATATATATACACAAATATGTCTTTCAACAGCTGTCTTCCTAAACAGCTATTGGAAAACTTCTGTATCTTTGGTACATGCGACCATTTTCATTCAAGTGCTATTTCTGCCTCGGTGTTTTGTGGCATAAGGTCAGAGACTGTTTTATTTGACAGAGAGTGCACTTTTCTGGGTAGCTCAGTTCTCATACTGGAAATGAAAACTGTTTCATTGTTCTACTTAACTATTAATTTATTATATGACCAATATAAAGTGCCTGTGTGTACCTTCATAATTCATACCTGAGTGGGAGTTACATGTTTTAAAATACTGACTGCAAATTCAAAATAGCTAGCATATGGTATGTAGCCAGTAAACTCACTACAATATCATACCATGTTATTAATCTATACCTCTCTAATCTAGTAACACATAAAAATTCATAATCGGTTATTATGTTTTGGGGTAATGGCAGAAAACTGAAGTAGCATGTGTTAACTGAATGGCAGCAGTAAAGCAACAGTGGTGGGGGTTTACGTGATCATCAGAATGATGTACATCCTGCTGTGGAACAAGATGAAGTAGAAACCTCAGTAAATCCAACTGTCCATTTGATAGTCAGTGCAGCACATGTGCTGATTTGTCATCTTTTTAAATAGTAAGATAAAGTTCCCTCAACTGCTTTTATAAAAGTTGTTTCTACCTGTGTACTGTAAAAGGGTTAAAATAAAGGTTTTGTAGAGTCCTTCTTTAGAAAGGCCGTAACAAGGATTTATCAACTGCGATGGATAATTAAGAAGTATGAGCGTACTTCAAGTGAGAGGATTCATGTAGAACCATTTCATTTCTCTCTGTGACAGTTGTTCAAGTGATGTCCATGAGAGAGAAGGAGAGTACAGTTTGGAGGGTGGTTTGGAAAGGAGCTCCTTCCCCCCCTGCTCTCAGGCTTTCACTCTGTTTGGGTTGGGCCAGTGGATGGCAGTAAATTAGTAGTGTCAGACATAATCCAGCATTATCTTTTTCTGATCAGCTTTGGAACAGTGTGTCGTAGGGGTGAGAGTAAAATTCTGCGAACTAAATTCCCAAGGTATATTTCTGCCTTTCCCTTCATAGATGGTGTGTTTAGACCAGTCCCTACTTCGCCTTTTCATCTGGTATCTGCAGGAGGAAGGGAGACAGTCACACTCTGGTTTCTTTTGGAAGTGGCTAAAGCCCTCTAGGGTCCTGAACTATGAACCTCTGCAATATGATTTTCTGTTTTAGAGTAAAACTATTAACTTACACATTATAAAGTTTTGGTATATCTAATTATAAGTATTTGTTCAGTAAATTCTATACTGCTCCTTTGTGAAGTGGGCTATGTATCAATATTTTAATTTTTTAAGACAATGTTTGTGTGTGTAGCCATAGGATATCTGAGTAAAAACTCTTCAGGAAATAACAAAATTATCCAACAACAACACTGAATTTATATATTTTATATGTTTTGACATACATTGCACGATGCTCTTCCTTTCATTTTTCTTAGAACAGAATGACAATTCAATAGTGATGGATATTACTGTAATTGCATACATCATTTCCTTTCCCCCCTTAGACTGCTTTGTCAATAGTCATTTCTTCAAATAAAAACTAGTAAAATTCTCAAATCTAAGTATCTCAATTAGCACCAAATGGATTAATAAGTATTGCTAGCATTTTAAACTGTAAATTGAAGATGGGTTAAATGAACATCAAATCATGAACAACTCCTTTCCTGAATTGTCGCAATGTATCTCATTATTCCAAACAATCTAAGTGGCTTTTTTGCTGGATTTCTTTTTCTTTGTGAGCGTAAGGGGTCATTGTTTGTAAAAGTGGATGGCTATCCGGGATAATTAGGGCTGAAGAGACTGAGCTGACAAAAACAGAGCAAATTTGAAACTATTCTGGAAACAAACCTTGGAAAACTGTGTGACTGAGAAACTGAGAAGAGGCAAGATAGTAGGAATGGATCATGCTAAGAGTTAACAGGATTTTCTCCTGTTATTTTATAAGCATTCCCTGAATCTTTTAAGTCTTTCCAAATTGGTGGGATCACAGTGGTACAAAAGCCACATTTTAAATAGTTCCGGTGTGACTAGAGACAACTACAGAATTTCTTAGGCCTATTAACAACGTTCAGTTCTGAAAAGAGTCTTCTAAACTTCTACGTTTCAGGTCTTCTCCAAATTAAACAGCCTGTCTAAGCCTTTTGAGAAATTAATTCGTGAGTCAGGGAAGTATTACTGAGATGTCATTTAGAAGGTTGTCATAATTAGAGTATTTGACGTTTTCCCCATAGAGAACACAGGGTTTTCTCGTAACAGGCTGTGGAAAAGTGGTTCAGTACTTTGAAAAAGTACTGTGTAGAAAGACAGGTTTAAGGATCAACTTTTCAAATTTTCTTTTTTGTGTTTTAACACATAATTTTACACCTACAAAGTAGTCCTTAGCAGAGTTTAAGTGCCCAAGATTTTGAAAGTGATCCAGGAAGTTTACCTGCTCTCTGCAAAATTAATATCTGGTGTCATTTGAGCTGCAATTAGTTTCTTCTGTGTGGGCACAGAGGCATCCCAGAATGAAAAGCCAGATTTCTAAGCTCTGCTGTCATTCAGAGGCCTGGCAAAGAGGCACATACTCTTCACATAAGTCCTCAGCTGGCACGTACTGCTCACTTAACAGAGAATGCTTTGCCCGTATGGACAGTATCAAGTCCAGCTTCCCAGGAAAGGTTGCTTTTTTTTTCAGAATGTTCCTGAATGTGCCAATTTTTTGCATAAAGCCTTGGAGTTCTCCTAAGAGCAACATCTGGCTGTTATTTCTTTCTCCTTGGATTACGTCTACTTTTAAATAAATCACACTTAATAATGTGTGTCATTTACTCTGGAAAATGCATAAGCTGTCATGTTACTGGGGTCAAAAATCCAGGCTTGTCTCCTTCAAAATGCACTAACTTTATAACAAATCAAGCCTCTGGGTCAAACTCTTGCTTTCTGTTTGCTCATGCTTTCTGTTGGCCTAATGGATCTTGTATTCTTGGTGGTGCAGCTTCAACCAGAGAGCAATAGAATCCAGACTATAAAGGAGCCCAGTAAAATGGAGCCGCTCTTGGGAGAAAGGAGATGTGAATTAAAGACCTAGAATCTAGGCCTTGAACCACCTTATTGTCTTAGTGGCTTCTACTGGACTCCCTCCAGGTTGTCAATGTCCGTCTTGTACTGAAGTGCCTCAAGCTGGTCACACTAGTCAAGATTTGGCCTCACTGGTGGCGAAGAGAAGGGAGTATCACTTCCCACTGCCTGCTGCCTGCACTCCTGCCAATATGGATCAATATAAGGGTCACCTTACGTGTCACAAGAGCTGACCCCTGGCTTGTTTTCAGCTTATTGTCCACCAGGACCCTCTGATCATTTTTTGCAAGGCTCTTTTCCAGTCAGTTTTCACTCAGCCTGCACTGCTGTTGGGGTTACCTTGTCTAAGAGACAGGAAATGTTTTATTTCTCTTCGTTGAACTTCATGGGGTTTCTGTAAACCCTCTGGCCTTTTGACATCTTGCCAAGCAGCAGTCCTGCCCTCCAGCACTTCAGCTTTTCCCCTCACAGTGCACTGCTCTCCATAGAGACCCAACTCTCTGGATAATTTCCATATTCTGGTGCTCCTAATTTTTATATTTTGTTTCACTGAAGTAGGAGGGATCTAAATACAAACAGAATCTAAATCTTACCATAACTGATTGTTCAAATGCACTCCTGTGCCTGAGTCTCTGTGGTACTTGGATGCCACTTCCTTGGGGAACACAATTTCACATGTCCTGCTTTAAACACAGAAACCATTTAGACTATGCTTTCTAAAGTCGAACGATTACAAGCACTATATGAAAAATAAATACTTAATTTGCCAATATAAGTAGACGGATTCCAAAAATTTAAATCACAAACTGGATTGTTTTTAACAGCTGTGATTTTGAGAAAGTACCAGACATTTAGGTCACTGTATCTTCAGCTTTCTCAGCATCTGCAATTAGATGTCTTGGGGCTGCCTTTGGTATGTAGTTTATCTATACCTCTTTATGCTTTAACTTTGAGTTTTACCTGATCAGTATAGATGTGTCTGCTTCAGTCAATTTTTGGAATGAAGTCTGAAGTAAAAGCAAAACATTTGCACTCTGACTTTTATAACTCTGATTGTTGGATGGAATGGCTAATCAAGAGTCTTTTTTGTCACTAATTTCCATCACTAATTTCTCTTGTGCCTTATATACTATGGCAGCATTTACAGATGAAAGAAGCTGGTTCCACACCTCATAAAGGTGAATGAATGCCAGTTGCTCACTAGACAACATTTTACTGGCCTTGTAGTTGTAGGCAGCAGTTTGTGATGGTCAAAGTCCTGTGTGCATTCATTTTCCCGTAGATTTCTCAGTATCTGATTATTTGAATCCCTTCTAGGAAGTAAAATCACATCTACCTTTTTAAAATGTTACACACAATTCTGCTGCTTTGTGTGAAAAAGCCAACTTTTTCTGCATGCTGTCTTCCCCAGAGGATTACTCAGCGGAGGTTGACAGATCAATAAGGTTTAATTATCATCAAAAAGCAGACAAGATAAATTTATTATATATCTCTAATGAAATCAGTTTTCAATAAACAAAACTCCTAAAAAGGATTTTCTACACGGGCAATAATGCATTAAGAAACTCAAAAGTTTTATCACTTATTTCGAGTACGAGATTAGGAAAGAGATAATAATAAAATATCTTTTTAAATGGAATTAGCTTTAAGATGGTGATTGTTCTTGATTTGCAGGCAAAATGGCTGTATTCCAGTAGGACATACAGCAGTTGCTTTTATACTGATGTTCAAACATAGTTGTTGGTTGATTATTGCATTTACAGTATCAAAAGCTAGTCCTTTAGTACTATGATGCCACCTCAAGTAAAATTGCTTTCATTTGTTGCTACAGAAATGTGTACCTTCACTGTTTCCTCTCACACAACTTTAACTTTTCAGGTTGGTTTTTTTGTTGCATAAATACCCAAGATAATTGTTTCTTTAAATAACTGCACTGTTACTACTCTATTAGTTGCAGTAACAGTTTCCTTAATCCACAGAACTGATGCCAATGAATGCATAAAATTATTCAAAGTGTACTATTGGTATCCCAAAATCTGATTATATCAGTAAAAGCTAGAAATCAATGTTTTATCCTTTTCAGCAGAGTATTTCTATTTAGATTGTTCAGTATTTACATTGCTACTCTAGTGATATGAGCTAAAATTGTACTGAATGTTTCCAGCAAATAATAGTCTACCTCAGGATGTTCAGTCTGTAAAAGAGTTAGTGGGGAGGTGATACATATGAAAACATGGGAGGAAAGATGGTCAAAAATAGCGTGTTTGGGTGGAGCTTCAGTGGCAGTTCTGAGCTACCAGACTTTGAGTTATTTGAAATTTGTAAATTCAGTATATACTGAATGCACAATTAAAATTTTTTTTTAAAAAATCAAGAGATGGCCTCAAGAACATTGGTCCATCACACTAAAAAGCTGCCAGCTCAAAAGATAGAGTTCTTTTCTCTTCCACTCGTGGTTGAGGGAAGAGTAGCAAGGAGAGAGAATAATAAAGGCTCTGCCTTTGAATTTTGGTGAGCTGGGAAGGACTGGGAGGCGTTGTGTGTGGGACAAGAGGTGAGCGAGCAGTTTTAATTGAGGTATGCACAGAAGTGAGTACTTGAAGAGAAACAGAGTGTGTCAATGTGTATTTGCCATCCCGCTCATATGCTGCTTGTTCATTTAGATGGTCTTTTTCATATATGTTGTAAGCTGCTTTGTTTTAGAACTGGCAATATGCATCTGGAGAAACTGGTACAATCAATCACAAGAACTTTAAAGCTAGTAGGAAGAAAAATAATGACTATTAGAGCATCTCTTACTTGTAAGGACCTTTCTGGAAGGTAAATGGAACCTTCCCCCTGATTTAATATTTGCATATACTCATGAACATCAGCAGCTTGTACCTGGACAAATTGATATACATAAGTAACAGTGCTGGAAATCAGCTCTCTGCATGCAAATGCGATTAAAACAATGTGTTAGCGTTACAGGCCAGGTCTCCAAAGGGGAGCTTTCACCTCAGGAAAATAATGTATGGAGTCTTCTTCCAGATGAACCTAAAACTGACAAATAGGAAGAAAGTATTTTGAATGCATGCGAGTATTTTCAGCATTGGCGGTTGCTGTATTGTCATATTCACTACTTTGTCACATTTAAGCTGTTTCTGAGCTGGGATGCATAGCCATTTTTGTGTGCACAGTTAGTGCCGCTGCACGTGGAAGCTGGCGTGTAGCTGCCACTTTACTTCCATTTGGGTGATAGTTTAGGTGTCTAATTTATAGCACTTGTTTGCAGAACTGTAGTGCCACAACAGCTGTGCCTTAGAGTGACCCCTCTGCCTTTGGTTTAATTCAGATCCTCTGAAGGCACGGTTTGCTGTAATGAGCTGCTCTTCCTTTCCATCTGTCACACCTGCACGTTTAGCTCTCCTGTTTCTTACTCGTGAGCTCCTGTAATTTAGAATGGAAATCTGATATGGTTCATTTTCCAAAGCTACTAGTAGTTTTTCTTTACATTTTTCATGAAGACTTGTGCCAGTAGGCCCCAGCAGGCCTGGAAGGAATGTCTAGATCTTTACTCTGCCATTAGTATAGCTGCCAACCTGCCTCTGAATTGGCATCAGCAGCAGAGTATGTGCCACTACCTGTGAAGGTCACTGGGTCAGGGGAGGTGCATCAACTGGGAATTGAACACAGGAGCCAGTCAGTTGATATTTTGGGTGTATTCTTTTGTTTCTTTGAGTGGCTCTTCTACAGCCACATACATGCTATTTATGGCACTTTGATATTTTGTACTTAATATGATAGGAAAACACACACATAAAGTACATGTTATCAGAAGGAACAGATATGGCTAATGCCTGAAATATGTAATATTCTGTGTATTTTCTGTATATATTCTTTATACAGACTTAATTAGGATACGCCTACTTGTACAAAAAAGGTTAATTTCTGTCTTGCAAAGTGTATGCAGATGAGGAAAGAGCAGTCTGATGTTATTATAAATTAATGAACTATATCTACATAAAAAGTTCATCATCTTATTTTTCTGCTCTTGAGAAGGAATAGCTAGAAGTGACAGGACATATTGAAATGAAGTCTCAGTGTTTCACGCATGCCTAACAAAATTACATCATTTTGCTTTCTCCATAGGATTTTAAGACAGTGCTGTCTTTCCCCCAGTACCCAGGGGAATTTCTGCACCCTGTGGTATATGCATGTACTGCAGTTATGTTGTTGTGCCTCTTTGCTTCCATTATCACCTACATTGTCCATCACAGGTAAGAATTCAGTTTTAAGCACTTGTGTTAAATGCTCAGAATTATGCTGAGCTACTTCAAATTTTCTTAACCTTCTCTGAAAAGATAAATTTGAATGGTCTAAATTACTGTTGGATAGTAATATCAGCAATGTGATTTACGCCAGAGAAATCAAAGAAAGGTTATGTCAACCTTTCTCAGACTGTTCCCAAGCTGTATCTTTCCTGAGACGTATGTATAAATGGGCTACACAGTGTTCCTAAGACAATTTAACGATTTGATAATTCAGTATAAAACCACATGCAACATCAAATTCTGTCTGGCAAATTCCAGTCAAAGAGCTGCTCTTTGGATGGTTAGACTGGTGGTATTGGCTTCTAGGAGCAAGTTTGGTTGAAAGACTTGGTAATTATTGTTGGATAAAATGAACTTTCTTTGACTTCTAAATCTTCTTGGGTTTAGAAAACTTGTGTTTTCCTTTATATGAAAGATTTATATAAATGCTTCTGTTAAAGACCATTAGCAATTTAAAAGAGTAGGAATGTATTGTACTGTGGAGGCTGCTAAATATTAATCAAGGGAACTGAATGCAATGACTTCTGATCTTCAGCTTCCATTTAATCCTTTAGAGATGTCATGTTAGCATTATGCATATCTGAGGCTATGCAATAAGCCTTTTGCTGGTAGGACTGTACTTAAGTGCTTGATTTGATGGAGGAAACCTAAAGTCAGTAGATGCTTTTTAAAAATTTTACCATTGATTTTACCTTTTTACCATTAATTCCAATGCTGGATAAATCAGACTCTGTCCTATAGGTTTATTTCTATCTAGGGATTTGACAACCAGGGAATTTAATTCTGTCACGTTAAGCATTTTTTCAAGAGCTTTATTTTCATAATAGATATGTTGATTTTTAATTTTAAAATGTGATTTTTTTCAACAGCACAATCCGAATAAGTAGAAAAGGATGGCACATGCTTCTCAACTTCTGTTTCCACACTGCTCTTACCTTTGCTGTTTTTGCTGGTGGAATCAATCGCATTAAATATCCAATTATATGTCAAGCTGTAAGTATTTGCCTTAGTAATTCTTACTAATAGAATGAAAACCTTAAACTGTATCTTTTAACATAATATTGATAGTTCTCTGTCTTTTCATATTTTGTTACTGGATCTTAAGTTCTTCAGAATAAGTCATCATTATAAGCATGTCTTTTACAGGCCAGCACTGGGAATGTGCAGTGTTTGGTTGCCCCCTGAGTTTCTGTGAAACTTCATTAACTTCTCTGCAGCTCAGATTTCCTTATTTAAAAAAAAATATCCCTTCAGATCATAATATTTGTCTGTTCTGCAGGATAGTGGAAAATTATGTTTCCCAAATATTTCTAATGTTTCTAATGTTCTTTCTGATCTTCAGATTGAATGTGTGGAACTAAAGTTACTACTGCTGTTTTGTAATATATATACCATTTGCCTGAGAGTAGTCATGCCTTCAGAAGGTGATCCATACACATATATATACACACATATACTTGGGCAGCTTCTTGTTTGTAGTATGATTATGTGTTCTAATCACAACTCAAGCCAAGGAGAGAAAGCAGACTGGTATTCTTGCTATTTATGGACCCGTTTGCACTATTTCACATCTCTTGCTTCATCTTTCCCAGGGATATAGTGCTGTGAGATGCTCTGAGTATAGAGGCTGAGTCTGAACAGTGTGTAAAGAGAGTAATTTCAGTCATCCTCCATAACACTTGATGAGGGCTTGTTGCAATTTGTTTGTCTTAAATATTTCTTCCTCTCAGCCTTTGTAGAAGTGCTCCAGATCTTGTGAATGTTGTTGGTATTTACCTGTAGTAAAGCACTCTTAGGCCAACATTCCCCCAGATATTTTACCTGCCACTAATCTGGTTCTTCTGACTGGCTTAAATGGGTATAAACAACAAGAGTTCCCAGCCAACAGCAGAGTCACTGCAAAACCTGCATAACTAGTGTAGGAGTTATCACCTCTAATTTTCAGCTAGATGCTTTGGAAGCCTTTTGCATGAGCATCAATAAACAGCACATACAGACCTGTAAGTGCCTGTAAAGTTCTCTGTGCAGAGTCTACCATGGATCTTACTTGGTGTTGGATTAGTGACAGTTGTCCACTGAATTATTCTGAGATGGCTATCTCACAATAGTTAGTGTGATGTGTCATAATTAATCAGGGAGTTCTTGCAAATTGAAATATCATTTACCATTGTCTCTATCTGCCATTTGTAAGTGAGGGTACCAGATTAGTTTCTAGGGCAGCCATGGCCATGTAATTACAGGGTCTCAAACGACCATCTGTTGTTACAATCATCGCCTGGTTGCTTACTTTGCAGATCACATGGTGACAATACAGCATAAACAGCAATAATGAAAAATTGATTGAGATAAATGAGTTATTAATAATCTGTTACGAGTAATACATAAGCTGCAGGGGTATCTTCATAAAAGGCATTATCAGTGACAGCTGTTTCTTGCTTTGGTATAGGGCCAGCCCCTGAGCTGCTGTGAAACATGCACATTAGAGACACTGAGTGGATCCATTCACATATACCTTGACATCAGTTTCACAGAGTTCTTTACCTCGGCACCACGCTGCACCAACAGACAATTTACAAAAGCTACAGGACACACAAAACACACACAGTCCTTTGGTTCCTGGTAGAAATTATCTGATGTAACTAGGTAGGGCTAGTGGATGCCACAGTTTTCTAAGACAAACTCCTATAGCTGGTAACACAGATTCTGAGAACATTGTACCCCATCACAAACCATTTCTTACCTACTGGCAAACTCCTATAGCTGGTAACACAGATTCTGAGAACATTGTACCCCATCACAAACCATTTCTTACCTACTGGCAGCAATATTTTCCAAACTTCTTTGAGTCCCAATGCCTGTCTCTTCTCTGAGACAGCCCTGAGAGGATTACCCTGTGAATTAATAGTCAGGGTACCAAAGCTAGGAGGTAGGGAGGTCAGACCTAGAATTGTGTGTATTTGAAAGATAGAAAAAGTAAGTCCAAGGAAACGAGGGAATTTTCCCTGTATAACTGTGGTTATTAAATAGCTTTAGGGGCAGTGCTGGCTTCAATGCATGTGTCCTGGCAAGTTCTTTCTGACTCGCTTGGTCTGTCAGTGAAAAACCTTCTTACAAATAAGGGCCATTATTTTAATATATTCAATCATGGTCTTTTGTTTTGTACAGAAATCTTGAGCCTTCCCATACAATTTTGCATGAAACACAGAAGTTCCACTTACAGTGAAGATAATTTTAAGTGAACACCTTGGTATTTGATTGGTATCTAATTATTGGCCTCTTGAGCTTTACAGAGGCACAAATCCAGTAACAGGATATACTTAGGTATATCCTGAGGTAACTTGTGCCTTGGGCCTTTAATGCATAAAGGTTTACATTTGCTATCAGAGTTAAGCAGGAGTTCACTGAGGAAAACTATCTTTGTCTTGTTCCCCTTTCTGCTGAGCCTTGTCTTCCCCCTCCACGTGAAGAGCTGGTATCTCAGGCACAGGGCTCGGCTGCCTCGCTCGCTCGCGAGAGATGGAAAGAGGTGATGCTGCTGAAGGGGACAAAAGAGCGTACAGCCACAGACCCTTAATGCAACAGTGGGGAAAATGCATCTCTGTGAAATGACTGATGTCAGGGTGGAGATACAGAGGGGAAGGGAGAGGCAGAAAGAAAAGCCTGAAATACTGAGTCTCCGAGATGAGCTGTGACAAGCATTTCTTTATAATTTTACTAGCGGATGGATAAGAGCAAACATTCTAGTCCAGAATGTGTATTTTGTGATGGGAAACAAAAACTAAAATCATCACACAGAGAAAAGGGTACCCTTTCCTTTGGAATATAGTTCCGAATTCCACATTTGTGTTGTGTCATCTGTGTTTCATCTCCAGACTGTCACCATTGTCCTTCAAAACTGTCAGTCATGAGGAGGTCCTGTATCGTCAGGATATAGCCTCTTATCCTCTTTTCCTTTAAGCAAGAAATGTACATGGATATTTTTTTTTTTGAGAGAGAAAGAGGCATATTATTAAAGAGTTAGTAGAGAAGGTGGTAGCATTTCTGTCACTTGTCCACGGTTCTTCATTTTCTGCAGGAAGCTGCTGAAATATGAGCATACTGAGAAGAAAAACAATGTGATCAAGGTGTGGCATAGCAATGATTTCAGTTCAGATGCTTCCTTCAAAGTCCAATAAAATTCTTTTCTTGTACTATTTTTAGGAACCTCATTCACTTAAGCAGCTGATCATTTCTGTATAAGTGGCCGTGTATCTTGTTAAAATTTCACATGCAGGTACCTTGTCACATGAAATTAATCCCTGCTGTTCATATTCTTATGGACTCTTTGGCACAGTTGTGTAGAGTCATGACCAAATATATAGTCGCAGCACAGTGCCAAGATGAGAAAGAAGCTCAAATCTTTACAATTTTTCCAGTTCTTTCTCATGGTTCCCACTTCCTTTTTCTCACTCTTTCTCCTCCCTCTCTTCTCCCTCCTGCCTTACTCTTTCACTACCCCTACAGCTCGTAGTCACATTCACTGCATCCCTGCAGAAATGCTGGAAGCTGCTTATGAGCTGTGATCAGGCAGGACTGGCCACGGAACGGGCAATGTCTGCCTTTCCATGGTACAAAATTGTCTCTTTCTCTTATTTCTGCTACTTTCACCTCGGGCGACAACCGCTCTGAAGGCTTTATACTCCCTTGTCTAATGTCTCAGACAAGTCCCAGAGAAAATTGCAAAAGGTTTTCTGTTGATGTTTGCTGCTATATTCACGTTTTGTGCTATATTGCTAAATATAAACAAAATTAATGGATTTTTTTCTGTACGCATCAATTTTTGTTTTAAGTTGAGCAAAAATGAACACTGGTTCAAATAAATCACTATAATAGATTTGTGTTGGCTTTATTCGGCAAGTCTCTATATTCCTTAAACATTTCTATGCTTTCCAATTATAGCAATATTTTACTTGTCACTGCAAAATGTCAGGTTATGGCTTCAAAGGCAACCTTATTTTATATAATCAGATGGAGACTTTGCTGATGTAATAAAGCGCTGGGGATTGGATAAAATTCCAATTACTGTTTCCATAGTGATGAATGACAATTACTAACATAACAAGGATACTAGTATTTTAGAGGTGTTTGTACTTTATTTTACTTTCAACGATAAACACACCAGTTTCTCGGAATCAAAATGATAATAACACTATTGAGAGTTTCTACTTCCTTTTAAGGAAGGATGCCAAGGTCTGTTACTTAATTTTAAAAATTATATGACCAAGTTTATAAGTTCCTTAAAATATGTCTATTAGGCAAATAGCATTGATCCCATTACAGGAAGTCAACCTTAGCTACATGCAGCTGAGAGGGAACTACAGCAGGATATTCCTGAAAAATGAAAGAAAATTATAACATAATGGCAAGAAAAACTGCTGACCTCTCATTAAATTTAAAAAATTTTAACTAAATTTTAAAACTAAATGTAAAAAAAATGTGTTATTATCATAAGCTAACAAAGCTTGCAATACAAACTCAGCTTCACAGCACTTTAAATCCAGGTGTGAAAAGTTGCCATTAATCAGGTTCTTACAAAACAAATGTCTTTTTAGTCTGTTTTGTAAGTTACCATCTGGTATCACAGATACTATCTATAATAGATTAAATACAAATTCCATCTGCTTTTTAAAGTGTTTTCCTTGGTTAGAAATAACCAGAGAGAAAGAAAAAGATTATGCATGTAGAAATTCAGTTTAAACAATCTGTTTGCTTGTACACTTAGGCAGTTTCACTGTTATGTTACACTTTACTCATCCATTGACTGAACTTGTTTAACTGCCCCTGTCCTCTCTTTTTTTAGGTTGGCATAGTCCTACATTATTCAACACTCTCTACTATGCTATGGATTGGAGTAACTGCCAGGAATATTTATAAACAAGTCACAAAAAAACCTCAGCCATGCCAAAACAGTGACCAACCTTCTTATCCAAAGCAACCACTACTCAGGTATGGAGCATTAGCTATACCTTTTCTTTTAATCTATTCTTAAAACATAAACATTTTAAACAAATTTTTCTTTCTGCATTCTTTACTTATAACAGGCTATAAATAGGATCCATAAAGAATTAAGTCACTCAGGTGCATATAAAAATCTAAATATTGTTCTGTATGCTGGTGGCTTACTCAGGAGGTAGAAAGATGCAGAAGTGGTACTGGCAAAGTTGATCTACCTTTATGTGAACAGGAACAATTCAGATGCTCCTGCTGGTTTCTTATGGAGGAAAAACCTGGATTGCTTCCGGGTTAAGGCATTATTTAATCATCAGAAGCTGCACTATAATGACTCTTCTTTTACCCTTGTCTACTTTGCTGTAAGTCTTCCCCTCACTTGTATTGATTGCCTAGTAGCCTGATAGCAACCGTCCTCATTGCACATCAGAGACCTGACGCTATTACAGGAGCCGTTGTCTCTCCCTACAAATCATGGGAAAACCTGAAGGTCAACTTCAGCTAAAGACCTCAGGTTTGTAGTGAAGGACAGGAAATATAAGTTCTACTTTTTATGGCTTTGCTGTGAAAAATCCCGATTCGTGTATTCTTTTAAACAGACTTAGCTTATTTTATTTTAAACACAAAATATTTATTAAAGTACATTTATAGGTGGCTGTGAGGCTGTCACAACTTGTTAAAAGTCTATAGAAAGATGAATTGTGCTTTGCTGTCTGGCTCTGCTGAGTGATATCTTTATTAACATGATTAGTTCCCTGCTTTTTAAAACTCTTTCTAGGAATGAAATTGATTAAAATTCACATTAAATTTGTATAGTGAAGAGAAGGAGAGCCATATTGAACATGGGCTTTGTTAGGTGTAAGGAAGAGGAGGTACTTTCCCCAGCAGTGCCCGAGTTTGCTAATCCATGATTTAATATGTCATTCTTCACAGATGAGAATTTCACTCTTTCATTTACTAGCTCAGGGCAAAATGAGTAATTGTCAATTTTCAAATGTTGCAGAGTGGCTATTAAGGTAGTAAATTGTTACCAAAAAAAATAAAAATAAAAATCTTGTTTGAGTTGGAAAACAATAGAGAATTGGATCACAGAAAAGATTACGCTAATTGGAATCTTTGCTGTATCAGTCATGTTGAGGTTCTCACTCAGTGAAAATAAATAGTAAATATTTTAAGTTTAATAATAGAAATGATAAATCTCCTTTTAGTTGTAAGAGAACATGAGTATAATTGTTTAATAGCTGAGTAAAATGATTCCAAGTTATTTTTCTCACTCGGCACTAGAGAGTCAGGCACTGAAATGGCTAATATGATCTCATAATGGTTAGTACTAGACTCAAAGTAGTCAAGATCAATTTCATTTCATGTAGAAAATGGGCATAGTGTATGGAAAATTAAAAATCGCTTTAAGCAAGAAAATGCCAAACTCCTAATTAGTAATTGTTGTTCTTTTAGAAGGATAATGATCATTTTTATGGGCATTTTAAATTTCCTGGGCTTAATAAAATTAAAATCAGAGTTATTCTGTATCATAATATTTCCATAAAGTCCATTTAAAATGCTTGCATTTCAGTGAAGTCATTTATAAGAAATGTTTTAACTAGAAGTATTCTTGGATGTGTAAGCTGGTGCCAGCCCTTTTACATATTGTGCCTCAGGTACATGAGAGAGGACGTCGCCGTGTGCCCGGGTCTGGGTTCGGGCGAGGGAGTGCTAGTTTTTGTCTCCAGTAATTTTATTAGTCTTGACACCGGTAGATAGCTGAATGATAGAAAGTTTGTTCAAACGGAGTTAAGCTTTTTTAAGTTAAGGTTTTTTTATCTGAAAGGACTATCAGTGCCAGGAAGTGTATAATACAGTCTGCAGAACACTTTTAACCCAGAGGTGGTTGGTCAGTAATCCCTGGCTGTAGCCCTAGTTCAACATGTGAACTACAATGTGAATGTATTTGGCAAGAACTGGATGGCTGTCCTCCTTGGTTCTTTTCTTGTATGGATTCTGGATGTACAGGGATTGTGTGTGGATCTGGATGTATATTATAGGTTGAGTTTCCAGTTCACATATGAGTGATTTTGTATTCCTTGTGTAATGAGACTTTGCTAAATGGGACAGAAGGNTGTGCTTTGCTGTCTGGCTCTGCTGAGTGATATCTTTATTAACATGATTAGTTCCCTGCTTTTTAAAACTCTTTCTAGGAATGAAATTGATTAAAATTCACATTAAATTTGTATAGTGAAGAGAAGGAGAGCCATATTGAACATGGGCTTTGTTAGGTGTAAGGAAGAGGAGGTACTTTCCCCAGCAGTGCCCGAGTTTGCTAATCCATGATTTAATATGTCATTCTTCACAGATGAGAATTTCACTCTTTCATTTACTAGCTCAGGGCAAAATGAGTAATTGTCAATTTTCAAATGTTGCAGAGTGGCTATTAAGGTAGTAAATTGTTACCAAAAAAAATAAAAATAAAAATCTTGTTTGAGTTGGAAAACAATAGAGAATTGGATCACAGAAAAGATTACGCTAATTGGAATCTTTGCTGTATCAGTCATGTTGAGGTTCTCACTCAGTGAAAATAAATAGTAAATATTTTAAGTNATTCTCAGGGCCTGTCACTTTGATGACTGGAACCAACTGTGACAATTCTGGTGTTTTCCACTAAATGTGCCTGAATGCTAATGAGCTGCATCAAATGAATGCGTCATCGAATTTTGTGTATTGAAGTGCTGAACCCTAGCCCGGCGACAGATAATGAAATTACTTCCCATAAAATATACTCTCTGGTATTCTTAATAGGAATAAATAATTCTCTCTGTTCATCCTCTGTGGACATTTGTTAAACCTGGCAATGTTTTGGCTGCTGGCTCATCTGAAGTCAGATTTCCCCGTCAAAGACAACACGGGCACGCGAGATTCAGCTGTGACTTGCAATGTTCAAAACCCAACAGCCCGAGCTGAGGCACAGGTGGTGGTAGCTTTTATACCTGATACATGCATTTTTCATTTGCTGTTGTGTGCACGTACAGATTAGGCAGGAGTACAGACCAATCAGAAAATATTTCTGACGGGAGTTCTGTTCAAATCGTTACTTTCCAGAAAGAGAGAAAAAAAATAGGCTACTGTTATTTTTAATAATTACTGAGCACGACTGCACTATAAACATAAAAAAACCCAAGCAAACAACAAAAAACCAACAAAAAACCCCAGCTGCCAGTTGGGCCAGAAACTGGTATTTAGGAGACAGATAATTAAGTTACCTTTTATCTCAGGGTTAGGTACAGATGTGTCTCCTAATTTGCGTCATCCTCTTTTATTCAGTGAACACCCTACGAGGTAACTAATATTGGCAAACTTCAGATAACAAAGAGTCCAATATCCCATATCTGTTATGATAAAACATCCAGTGTGCATAAAGAAGGTTGCAGAATCAACTGCAAAAGGGATAAACAGGTGATGTCAGTGTCTCTGCTGAACTTCATCTTTTTATTTTGTAATGGATCTTGATAAGCCTTTTAAAAGACGTGGGGCTTCTAGGATACACTTTTGTATCGAGCTGTAATAGCAATTTAGGAATGGGCTGTGTGTCCTTCCCTTTGTATTCAAAGTACTAGGATTAGTACTAGGACTATTAAAAATGAACATAGAGAATTTAGGGAAGATCATAACTCAGACAAATTACATCAGTTTTCAGCAGGACACTCGGAGCACGTGCATTCAACATCACCGTTTTCAATTCCATTCTCTCATTGTTTTTAACTATAAATAATGTTAAAAGTAAAGAATCATTTTTAGAATGAGAAAGCTGATTGAATATTTCATATATTTTGAAATGTCTCAACTTTTTTTTTTTTTAAACTGTCCTTTGCCTTGCACACAGAGCAGACCGAGACATAGTAGGTGAGAAATAAAGAGGTTCAGTTGAACTGTAACGTCTGCTGATGGATGTGTGTGTACATAGACACGTGCGTGTCTGCTCTTCCGTGGGAGTTGGTGTGTGGGCAAGTGTCTGCACGTCATCCCTATCTCACAGGGTGCTGAGAGATGTCTGGGAAGTAGCAGCAAGGATCTTCCTTGTGAGTGGCATTTCTAATGTAGCAGTGACGAACAGCCTACACCCTCATCACACGGATGTGCGAGACACTCAGGTGCTCCACGTCCGTCCTCCCCTCTCCTGTGAAGGTTGCAGCAGCTCTTCAGAGTCATTCCCTGGCTCATTATTTCTGGATCTTGAGTGTGAATCATATGAAGCAACTTAATTTACATTCTGAGAGACACAGACGTTACTTGTCCCCTTGACACCAGCAGCTCTGAAATTCAGTTAAGTTTTAGTGCATTTTTCATTAGCTTCATTAGGAATTCATGACTCTCATGAATTCCTGTTGTCTTCTATCAAATAATAATTGAGATTGAGAAAGGGAAAGAGGTCAGATGAAAAGCATCAATTACAGTCCATTGTTTTCTTCTTTATAATATGTTCTTAACTATTTACTTCTCTAATCTTCATCCATGGAAGCCCATTTTTCTTTCCTGCAGTGAACATGCTAAACCTCCTATATAAAGTTTAAATTTAGGTCTGATTATCCTGAGGGATTACCTACCTTTTCCTTAATGGCTCTCTACAGTTTGTATATGTTGAAACAAATGCCACAGGGCAGAATTCATGGAAGCTCTGAGGAGATTTTTGTAGTTCGCTATTAGCATAGTCACAGTTCTGTCATTGGAAACTGATGTCTCCCAGGGTGTAAGGTTTTCACCAGCTGAATGAACTGCAGTACAGTAAGCCAACAGTCCAACTGAAAATCTGCTGTCTCATGTGCAAGGAAGTTGGCTGTAATTTAGATGCTCAATAGCATCCTTTGCTTAGAGAACAGAATATTTTGATGTGGGCAGAGTCAATCATTAGGAAGTGTAACTGATGTCTCTGCTATTGTCATCAGCACTTATTTTAGTTATTGAAAGTTAAGACCATGGAGCAGATCCTCCAGGAATCTCTGCTGAGGTACATGGAAAACAAGGAGGTACTTGGACTTATGCAAAGTGGTTCATGCTGTCCCACACGACATCCTGGTCTCAGAACTGGAAAGTCATAGATGTGATGGATGGACCACTCTCTGGATAAGGAACTGGCTGGATGGCCGTACTCGAAGGGTTGTGGTCAAAGGCTCAAGGTCCAAGTGGTGGCCAGTGACGAGTGGTGTTCCACAGGGATCAGTACTGGGACCAGTGCTGTTTAACAACTTTGTCAGAGACATGGGTGGTGGGATAGAGTGCACCCTCAGCAATTTGTGNGTCCCTTCCAACTCTAACCATTCTATGATTCTATAAGACTAAAAAATTGTCTTTCCCAATGTGTATTTTTAGATCATTTTCAAGTTGTGCTACAGTTAGTTTGATGCGTTATTGGACATGAGAAGTTTTTGCAGTCCTCACATATTCTCAGTGTCGCATGTAGCCTCAATGCTGTATGTTCATAAAAAGAGCATAGTGTGTGACAGCTGCTTTCTTACATGTTATCTGCAAATCACTGTTGCCTTGTCTCTTGTTTCAGTATTTATCATAATTCCCAGGAAGGAAAAGAGCTGTATTGCTGAAACCATTTCTAAGATTTTTGTATTTCATAAAAATTGAATGTAAGAGAAGCCATGTTGTCCTTCCATCTATTGTTTTAGTTTTATTCACCAAAGTAAGGTGAATAAACATCAAAATAAGACAGTGTATTATTATATTGGATATTAAAATAATCTAGGGATGAGACGTTTCAAAGTTTTATTATGGTAAATTATAGACCTAGTCTTTTGAAAAATTCTGAAGACAATTTTAATCACTCCAACATTCAAAGGTGACACGGCTAATGATACAACAGTACCACTGGAAATGCTGCTCTTATCAGTCAGGCTATAGTGTATCCTATCAGACCACCAATTTAGGCAAGTCCTCAAACAAAAAGGAATCGTGATGGTGGGACTTTAGCCAGAATGACCAGAAAGATTCTGCCACCTGAGGAAAAGAAGCTGATGATATTACAAGCTATTTAGTACCATCACTCTTACATGGCTGATATGTGGTCAGGTGGAGTCATGGATTATAATGTGAGTCATTTTATTGCTAGCTAGCAATCTGAAAGAGCTGCAGTGTGAAAGGGTATAAAATGGTGACACGAGAAACATTTCATGAATTCTTCTTACTCAATTTCATCCTGAAGCTAAATACATTTCCATCATATGGGGGAAAATCATCTTAGGTCAAAGAAAATGTTTAATTCAGCTTGGAATTAATTGTTCCACACAAGAACATTTTCAGTAAAAACAAAATATTAAAATATTCAGGAGATTCATAGCAATACATTGTCAGTGGTATCCAAGAAGGCTGTTGCGCTTTGCATAGGCCACATAAATATTCATTGCAGATGGCACTGGATTGCCAGTACATGGTGTCATAGCGTGAAGGTATTTTCCTGCCTACTCTGAATGAAACGAGAGAAGTGATGAGAACTTTGCTTCTCCACCTTCAAGGCAAGTGGCTGAACTTGCGTATTATTAACAGCAAAGCAGTAACAGAGCCACCTGCTTTGCTTCTAGTTTACTTCATCTGGCTTGTGAATCAAGCCTCAAACTGGAAGTATTTCAAAAGTTTGGGTTTATTTTCTGATTGGCAAAATTATTCTTCAAATCTGACCTGGAGACACTACCAAATGTTTTAAGTGAATGATGCCTGGAACAGAGGTTTTATCTTACTTCAAGGCATATGTTACAATCAAAGTTGGAACAGGATTTTGTTACTGCCATAACGTCCTTTGCTGAGGTACAGGCGAGATACACAATGTTGACACTTTCCAGAGTGGAAATCCAATAATACTAAATCTTTTAGAGGTGTGGAGGTAGAAGGTGACGTTTTATCTTCTCTGTGTAAAGACCAGAGCCGGAGCTACTTACTACAGACTAAAAGAAATGGTTTGTGATTGCGATGAAAGTATGTCAACTTCTTACTTTTAAACAGGCCGTTAAACAGCATGACAAGCTGTGTACCAAGACTTTAAACTGAAACTCTTCCCAGGTGTTAAGCTATCAATAAACACAGCCAAAAAAGAAAATTATAACATCTGAGTGATACATGATCATTTAATGAGGGAATTATGGTCTTGGGGCTTAGAAATTGTTAACAACGTGAGTTACGGCATTTGCAAGCTTGCAAAGTTTGTTTTGCTGAGCTTCAGGGGGACTTATGTGATTCCTGTGATATTTTCAGATTTGAAAGGCTCTAACTGCAACGTGCTGATCTGCAGAACTGTATTAGGATGAATTTTCAGCTGCTTTTATCATGAGTTCACGTCTAGGTATTTCCTAGAAATTCAGAATTCTTGGCACGCTATTCCTTGCCTCAACACTTTCTAGAATTCAAGCTAGTCATATACATAATTTTACAGGATAAGTTAGGGGCTGGGTAAGCTTGATAAAATGCTCCATGCTTTGATATGCTGCTCCAGGCAAAATGTAAAATGCTGATTAGAAATTTTGCAAGTTCTAAAACTCCTTGAAGATAATGTATTCAAATTCCAACAGGGGCTTCATAGAAAACTTCATCAGATTTGAAAGAGCTAGATATTTTCTCATATGATTCACTGGTGCTATATAGATTAGACTTGGTTATACAAGAACCTGTAAAGATAAATGTGTAGATAATGTCAAATGTGTCTGTTGCCATGTTATAGGCAACCAACTCGGCATTGCCATCTCCATGAAATGATATTCACCACAGTTACAGAAAAGGTTATCTGACTTTTAATTGAATTGGACTGTAATCATTTATTATTAAGAGAATTTAAAACTTAATCATTTGTTTTATTTCAGTAAAGCCAGAGTCACATTAGATATAAATTCTTTCTTATGAAATGTGTACTATGAGAAAGGTGGAACCTACAGTTACCTACTTGTTACAGGACAACTCTCTTTAAAGTGGGTGCCTGTATAAATCTATCTTAACTGTGATGGAAACAGGGGTATTTCAAGAAGACATAGGACATGAAGAATTGTGAAGTATGTTGTGCAGGCTGATGAACTGCAGTCTCATAGAAACTAGAACACTGCAGGCATCAACTAGTATAATATCAAATTCTTAAATAGTCCATAATAACTGCAGCACAGTGTACAACTGCTGTGCATTTACATTGTGGTGTGGCATGGGCTTATCATCTTACTGCATTTACCAATACACTGCCACTATTTGATAAAGTAATTGTGGTTTAAAGATACTATTAGATTCCAGGAGCAAGTGATAACAACGAAAGTGTGTAGAGTATGTAAAAATAAACTAGCAATAAAACCCAAATATATATAGTTTTTGTGCACTTTAAAATATTTTTAGCAACGAGATTTTAAAATATATGGTTTTAACATTTCAGAATATTTTTCTTTCTTAATGAGTGGAAAAGTTCAAAGAAATAAAAATATATTCCTTAGACCAACAAGACTGGTGAAACCTACAGATATGCATATTAAATGAAATATGCTGCAGCATATGTAACTGTAACTGCTGTAAATTCAGCTTTGGATCTGACTCATTCCATGCCCTTCCTGCCAAATGTGTGTGATAATCTCTGGCTTATGCCTGCTTGGAAGGAGGGCTTGGAAGTCTTGGGAGTAAACACTGCATTAGATTCATTCACTTGGGTTTGAGTTGGGAGACCATGGAAAATACATGTGAATACCATTGATATCCTTTAGCTTATCCACCCTAAATAGTTGAAGCCCATTACTGAAAATGCGCAGAATTCTTTACTTTTCAAGTTAGTCTTCATTAAAATCTCCAAATGAAGGGGCACTAAAGATAAAATCACAATTACAATCTGATAGTAGGAATGTTTAAAGTTAACATCCTCCTGGGGTATGACTAAGCATTCTTAATTTGATTTTCAAAAGACTACAAAATTAGATCAATTTAGAACTTTGAGTGGGCTTTGGACAGTTTTAGTTGTCCTTCAACTACTAAGGCTGTAAGTAGTGAAATGGTTTTAAGGAGCAAGGAGCATCATACATCAATGCCTCAGAGTTTTGCCTTTTGCTTTTATCATCACTTATTCTTTTAACATAAACAGACAGATGAATCACAGTGGCTGGGTTCAAGCTGACTTGGAAATTAAAGTTTCCTGTGAAACTTGTACAATTTTAGTATTCTGAGTAAGGAATAATGGATATACTAAGAATCACTTCCAGGGTAGATAGAGCCCTCCTACACTAGGTTAAAAGTCAGCCATTGATGCTGGAGTTACAGTAACATTTTCTGGATCAATTACTTCAAAATTACCCATGGTAGAGTTCTTTACAATTGTTCATCAATGGTAGTAGAGGTATTTTCTCTCCTACTTTTGCTGAGTGCTTTAAACTTTGTATTTGTCCATGGAAAAGGTACACTTCCAGTACAGACAAGATATTCAGAATTTGCATTCTGAATTTCCCAACTATTGATCTTCAGATTTTTCAACCATGTCCTGCACTGCTATAAAGCGCTACGAGTAGAAGTCCTGTTTTACACCAGCAGTTGAACAATTGCCTGTGCAGAACAGCATACATTGTGTAAACGAGAGAAACACAGTGGAATGGTTGAAAGTATAGAATCTGGGAAGTAGAGGAATTCAAGAGGTACATCAGGAGATGAAATTTTGACTCAGGATAAAATAGGGAATCAGTGTGAAAATGACACAAAATGAGTCCAAAGAAAGCTTTAAAGAAAACTAAGACAAGAACAGGTCTTGAAACAAAGTAGAGACCAGCATACAGACCTTGGGAGAATTGTAGAGAGTCTCCAAGAGATCAATCAGACTCTAACACAGGAAAGAAGTCAGAGGGATATCTGAGATGGTGATAATGCTGATAACATAACTGGGAATGGAAAAGCACTGGTCTGCAGCGAGGTAAGAGACAAGCAAAATCAAGCTAGGTAAAGAATTCATCATGTATCTTAAAATTCCATGTTTATCCTTATTTATCTTCTGTAATTTCTGTTCAAATCCTATTCCTGATATTTCTTAAAGGGATAGTAAATCACTTCCCTGTTGGTGAGACGTGCCCCTTGAGAGGTTCCATGGCTGAAAGGGTAGGAAGGGAAAAAGAATATCTGTGCAGTACCATTAGAAAAATCATGATATTTCATATTCTGTTTAAAGCTCAACTTTCTGGAGTTGTGATTTTGTTTGAAATCCTCACCCTAAACTTTTTAAAGAAAACTTCTACCTCCTTATTTCCAGTGACAGTTATAAACATGAAAGTTGTGGACCCTCAGTGCTTGCTATGAATGTTAACAACAACATTCATAAGAGGTTTAAAATGTATTCATAAGAAAATTCTCTGAAATTATTGAAGTTAGAACAATAAATAATAAGCTTAACTTGCCGTAGGGGGTAAATAGGCTGGTATTTGAAAAAGATTTTAAACAGAGGACAAATCAACCGGGTTACCTGGAAGGCTGTGGGAACTCTGTCATAAGTAGTTTGTTAACATAGGTCAGATAAACCCAAGCCAGTCATGACAGATATTTAATGTGACCCTGCTTCAATGCGTTTGAGTGGGCTAGATGACCTCTTGACATTCATTCCTGCCCTAGAATTCTGTTATTCTTAAAGCAAGTGGTTTTCCTAACAGCATTCTCATCTTACAAACCTTTATTTACTGCTGAATTCCTGCAGCCTTGTTGGTCTCATAAGAACTTTTGTGTTTTATTATGCAAGCGAATTCTGACAGAAAAGACTTTGAAACTAATGTGTTCCAAATATGCCTTCAGTGTTTGGAAACATAGTGAGCCTTGTAGAAGCTGGCTGCTGATCCTCCAGGTATTTTTCTTCAGGTACCACGTTACTATATAAAACAGAACAAAAATTAGGCCAGCTTCAGCTTGGAGATGTCCACACCCACTGGGGGTGTTCAGCGAATCACTGGGAGCTCCACATATGTAACTGCTGGAAGATTTTGGTTCATAGATGGAAATTACTGCTTTTACAAATAAAATTCAGTAAATTCATGGGAATTTTAATTATTTTACTAAAAAGAATTTAAATAGTCAAAATACCTTAGCAAAATATGATGTCCAGATTAAACTTGATGCCTATAATGATTGAGTACTCACTCAGATAGTGGGGTGATGCCATTATTACTGGATGACATTTGTTACTCAGGCAATAATTTAAGATTTTAACAGTTTATCTGAAAGTGAATATTGGCCTAGGTTTTCTGTGAATGAAAACCCAAGCCCACAAGACTCCTGACTTATTTATCTATTGATTACCAGAAATACCCAGTTATTGTTTTATTTATTGATTAGGAGGTAGGAGAACTACTATTCCTGAAGTTCATTTGTATTTGCTTCTCAGTATTTATGAGTAACACCAAGAAATTGGAGATTTTGGAGATTTACATTCAAATATTCTGCATTATTTTTGTGGAAAATATATGAAATGTAAGAAGTAGCTCCCTGTTCCAACCTGCCAGTGTGCTCATTACAAATAGTCAGTAGATACAGGTAATTCACCAAGAACATTTTCTACAAATTTATGCCTATAAATCTCAGAGCAGATAACGATTTGTTCAAATACAATTATTGCTTTGATTTATCTCCCAGTCTTTTACTTTGACAATCATTTGGTTTATAGGCTGATTATGGAGGGTCCCTGGGTTTATGGTATTTGCTAACTGTATGATTCATTAGCAGCAGTTACAGGATCTTGCTGCTACTTCATATTAGATGAGTTTACAGACTTCTCCAGAATAAAACCCACCTGTACAGAGTTCATTTCCAAGAAATACTTATGCACTTTGGAATTTGATTTCTGGGATTCCTGGTGTCAGTGAAACTCGTTCTCATGAATCAAAAAGATGAGGACCAGGAATCATGGGCAAAATACTACCACTGTTATTATTAGAAGCACCACCCCATGCTGACTATAATTCAAGCATGAAGGCATTTTGGACTATTTAATGTGGTATATCATACTCTTGTTATTGTTTCATATAAGAATGACATTAAACTTGTTTGTTCATGTAGACTTTTAATGTTCCATTAGTGATATTGAAGAAGCAACCAATTAGCTATATTCCCTCTTCATGCATTTATCAGAGTGTTTTCCAGCTAGAAAGAACACTTTTACTTCTTTCTGAAGTTCTACCATTGCCAAATCCAGTAACTAGGCAGCCTTTTGACCTGGAAAGCTGAGCACCAAGATACTCCAGAGTTCTGTGAAGAGAGCAATGACTGCTGTTCATTCCTTTTCAGATCTCAATTTTTCCACATTACTAATGCAGTTGCACTATGGAAATGACATGTAATTTCTAGCTTTTAATATTTCTCAATTATTACTTATTTATAAATAAATAATGCTTTTCCTTTCAAAGTCTCAGGATCACTTCTGCCTGGGTGCTCTAAGAAACCTTGATATTTTATAGAAACTTACCCTTTGACCTTTTTATATATTATAGAAAAGCTTTGGTTTTGCTCCTGGTTAAAATCAGTGATAGGGATCACCAAAATAGATTTCTGCATACGTCAGGTTTAGCACAACTTAGTAAGACTAAAACCGACAACAGCAAAAGACCTCAACATTAAAACTAAAAATTGGGGTTGACACTCATGAACTCATGCAAGCGTACCTTGGTTTCTTGCTTTTCAACAAGGTGAATTAAGGACAAAATGTCAACCTGAATTTCTGCCATAAATCTAAATTTCCATGGTTTTCTGGAGTCAAATCATTAACTGAGTACAGCCTGTCTGTGACTTAATAGCAGGGTAATCCATACTAATTCTTTATGTATAATATTGAAAGGAAATGCTTTTTGCTGCCTCTAGATTAACAGATTGAATCACATCCTATGGAATATGAAGGGAAAAAGTGTTCCAGAAAGAAACCAAAAGTGTAAAACCGTGCTTCACTGCTGGTTGTTACATTCAATAACGCTCAGTCAGTAAGATTTTAAGTTCTTGGCTGCCTGCAGAAGTGGATAACTTTGCATAAATCCTAGGATAAGATTTCCTCCATGAAAACAGGCATGGAAAAGTAAGCTTTTCCTTTTTTGCAAAATGTAAGGATGAAACTTCACTAACATTCTTTAGAGAGTAGATTAATTTCTGCAAGAGAATAATACAAGTGTGCAGTGCAATATCATGCAGGTCTGCATCTTACTTGACCAAACTCAGTAGGAGTGTGTGCATCAGAAATGGATGCACAATTTATCTCATACAGTAATAGATTTTATATATACCATAATTTTTTCTTATATCACAACTTCTTGTGGCTACAGTAACAGCCGTAGGCATTGCTGGTGGGACGTGGGGTCTTCTTCTGGCCTCTATCCTGTCTCACTCAATTTCAGTAATGCACTGCACTCTTCTGAAGAGCTCTGGCTGGCTGTAGGCACATAGCCTGCTAATCACGGGAATTCTCAAGACAAAAATATAGACTAGATATAAAGGAGACATTTTTTAGAATGAGGGTGGTGAAACACTGGAACTGGTTGCCCAGAAGGTGGTAGATGATCCATCCCTGGAAACATTCAAGGTCATGCTGGATGGGGTTGTGAGCAAACTCATCTAGTTGAAGATGTCACTGCTCATTGCAGAAGGGGGTGGACTACATGACATTAAAAGGTCCCTCCTGACCCAAACTATTTTACAACTCTGTGAAAATGAAGCTGTCGTTACTGAGGATTCCTAAGTGAAAAATGACAAGAAGTAGTAAAATATGCTTTAAAATATGTTGGAATACCATCAAATTACCAATTCAAGGAGAGTAATAGTTAGTCACAATTAATCAAATTATTGGGTTTTAGATTTGTGTATGAGTCCCTTGAGATGTAAGTGGTGGTTGCATATACTATAGATACGTGTTCCAAATGTGGCCCGCTCTAAAACTGAATTATCATTCATGGGAGATGCCAACATTTTTGATAGGTCTTATTCTGAAAAGGAAATTAAAGTCAATATGCAGAAGTGGTTAGGTAATAGATATTCAGAAAAAATTCTGGTTGGAAAAAAAATTAAAATGTTTCATCTTATTAGTTTGGGGTTTTTACCTGAGCTATATTTTGCAGCTTCCCATTTAAAATTTATGGTGCATAAATTTCCAGTAACTCTGGTCTTTGTGCAGGGCAAGTTGTGGAGGGCAAGTTAATTCTCAAGGCAGGCACTCTCTTCTCTTTTGCTCCTCTATATAAGTACTGAGATATTTTTCTCAGCAATTATTTGTGAACAAAGGGAATATGAGGGTAGAAATAGAAAAAAAAAGTTCCATGTTTAACTTACACAGACACCACACACATAATTCTTTTCTTTTTTTTTCAGATTTTTCATTGTGCAGTCTTGGTAAATAAAGCTAAATTGTAGTGCCTTCAGAATCGATATGTCAAGTCATTTGGGGTGTATCTCAGAATGTTAACATCTCTGCTCTCCACTGACTTCAGCTCAGAGTGTTTCCAAATGGTTTTATTTATGATTGAAAGCGGTATTGTGTGTGAATGAAGGTCTTTGATGCTTAAGGTACCAATTTTTCTTAACTTTCAGGGACACCCCCTCCTTAACTCATCACCTGTGGCAAACACTAAAAATATTAGAAGTATTAAAAAAAAAATCAAAATATTTTAAAATGAGAACCAAAACCCAAATAAAGCAGAGTCCCTTCCGTTACTGTGCACTGAATATGGACTTTAGAGGAAGTCAAAACCTGCTTGCACACTGCTCACATCAGAAACAATTCCCTTCAGGAAACCGTTTCATCTTTTCTGTAAAAATGTGGGTTTGATTTGTCAGTGACAAAAGCTTGGTAACTGGTAGGATTCAGCAGAAAAGGTTTTGTGGTTTCCACGGATCTTCTGTGTAAATGCTTTTCGATTTTAAATGGCCCTCTGGGTTTGTGACTGAATACTTCTGGTAGACCAAGAAGATTTAATAATCCAAATGATATTATTTTGATTTAGTGTGTGGTTTCTTCATGTCTTAAACAAGACTGTTTGTTCTCTCACTTTGCCTGAGGATACGTATTACTCTTGCTGGGTGATTACATTTCAGATACATGCAGTTGAAAATAAACCCGATTTCCTCCGTAGGTGTAAGGTGAAAGTAAATTGTGATTAGCACATAATGGTAAAAACAGAGATGTGGAATCCTGAAACACTAAAACTCTGTCTGGTTTGGGGGACGTAGCACCTCATCCTTAAGAGTATTTTAAAGATGGGGGTTTATTAGCTCATCAGGAAAATCCTCAGAAGCAGTAAGAATGCTTTAATACCTTAAAGTTTTAATATTTAAAAGCCAGTAGAGCTACCTCCATCTACTATGTCTACAGAGAAAGTATAAATATGTCTGCTGTGTTGTGAGTGGGAATCATTTCAGAATGCACATAGGATGTGCTGAACAAATCGAGGTAAAGAGATGAAATTTACCTTTGATCTGTAAACTTCATAACAAGGTCTTTCATAAGTACATATGAATAGCATAAATATGAATGGACTGAATATTAAAATATGCATGTGGACAGAATATGTATATTTTTAAAGTATTTCTGAGTCTGTGTAACAGTACCCACCCAATCACTGTTATGTGACAGAAACCAGCTGATGCACGCAGCACTTTTGCATTCAATTATGAATGAAGCTGTAATTTTCATTTTCATTGAAGAAAGGCAATTTTTTTTTTTGGCAGTAGAGGCAGATTTCATGGGGCAATGTTAAATTCCCTAAACACATTATTTTAGTGGCTGTATCAATCAAGCAGGCTTTATAAGATGCTTGAAATGTTTCAGGGCCAGCAGAAGAGATAGAAATGCTTTTTAGCTTGTTGGAACTGTTCTTTCTTCCTACTCTTTTCTCTCTGTAAGTAGTGTCACCAGCATTTATCATTCAAGTATCAGTAAACTAAAGTAAAAATTGTGATAGTGTAAAAAAACAGGACATTTTTTGAAAACAGCAAATTTAAGATTCCTGATTCTCTGCTAGGTTTTGAGCCATTAATGTTCACATTTTTCACATTTTGCCTATAATTATCTGTAATAGAAAAATGGAGATTTATTCTTATTTATGCTATGATCTCCTTAAAGAAATAGTTTAAGTATGTGACTGTTGCTGAAACTTTCCCTGTCTAATATCTTGGCTGGTCAGCCCCAGATGGATAGAGATCATTGAGCTCCTGAAAACTTCAGATGACCGGTCATCCGAGGGCTGGAGCAGCTCTGCTGTGAGGACAGGCTGAGAGAGCTGGGGGTGTTCAGCCTGGAGAACAGAAGGCTCCAGGGAGACCTTCTAACGGCCTTCCAGTACCTGAAGGGGCTACAGGAGAGATGGGGAGGGACTCTTGATCAGGGAGGGGAGTGATAGCACAAGGGGTAATTGTTTTAAATAGAAAGAGGGGAGATTTAGATGAGATACCAGAAAGAAACTCTTCACTGTGAGGGTGGTGAGACCCTGGCCCAGGTTTTCCCAGAGAAGTTGTGGCTGCCCCATCCCTGGAGGGGTTCAAGGCCAGGCTGGATGGGGCTTGGAGCCACCTGGTCTGGTGGGAGGTGTCCCTGCCCAGGGCAGGGGGTTGGAACTGGATGGGTTTTAAAGTCCCTTCCAAATCTAACCATTCTATGATTCTACAAATAAACTCTCCAAAAGTTCTCTTCCTGTGGAAATTGAAAATACTGTATTTTCAGATTATGTTAAAATTACAAAACAAGGACTTGACTGGTCCATTTGCTTTTTCTTCTGCAGTAGTTTTTTAAAATTTCATTCTTCTTGATGAAAAAAAATGTTGCCTACACAGCAAGTAACTGTCAAACTCAACAATGCATGAAACACAGGGGGATTCAGGGAATGCTGGTGACTGCCATAACAAAATATAGGGCAGACATAAATTACTTTTTAAAAATATGATTTCAAAATTTAGTCATAGGAGAACAGAGACCAGAACCCCCTGCCAGCAACTTTCACAGTTGATCCAAATTAAAATATATTTCCTCCTTCTAGTCATTTCATTTGGTTCCTTGGCAGGCTTAATGAAATACCATATCAAGTAAAACCAAAGAAATCCATATTTTCTATTTAAAATTCAAGGTGATTTTCCTGTCAGCCATAAAACATTGATACTAATATAATGTGAATCAAGTATTAAATATGTGACACTATAAGGGGACAGCACATGTTATCGCTATCTTTGCATGCTTTACCCTTAATTTCACTTTCATATTACATAAAATGGTATTGTCATATATAGGCTGTTACCAGAATTTCTTGTCTTGATGAGGGTTGAGAGGTTAGCAGATCTTTTCTCCCCTTTGAAAGGCAGAAGGACATCCTGATGGTAATTGACTTTCTAAAGGTGTGCTGCAATGCTCGGTGAAGCAGTTGTGTTTGATTCAATAGGCTGGAACTGCAAAATAATTTCAGCTAACAGCTCTATGTCACAGTAGTCAAATGCCTGGAAAAAATGAGGTAGCAATGAATTCCTCCGAACAAGAGTATCAGCCATTTTACTACTGTAAACTCTGGAAACAGAATTGAAAGGCTTTTCGTGTTCCCTAGGGATAAAATGATTGTGCAAACAGAAAATAGTCACTGTAGGAATAGTATTTCTCCTCCTATTATTTCTCTTCAAGCATTAACATAACCTGTTTTCTCTCTGTCAGCTCCATGCTCTTTTTAAACTTTTAAAAATATAGATAGATTCTTTAAGAACTACTAATAAATCAATCTTCTGTCTCATCAACGTGCTGCTTAATATTTTACTTACAACTTCCCTTCAGAAGTACATTCAGCACGTATACCTCCTTACCCTGACTTAAGTCATATATTCATCATGCCTGAGCATAATGTTGAAGTAGAATGTAGAACTTCTACATTAGTAGAAGTGCTGAGCTGCAGCGTGGAATGCACTTTCCAAAGCCCCCAAGGCATTATCCAGTAAAACAACAAAAAAACACAACCCAAATCAAACCAAACAAGCAAAAAACCAAACCAACCAAACAAAAAAACCCCAACCAAACAAAAAAGGCAATGTCTCTCTTGTTTCTTAGATACAATGGCTCTTCCAGTTGGTCTAGCACACCAAGAGACAGTACAATGAAGTGCCCTTCTCTTTCTTCTGAATTTTCTCTACACATTTTTCTGGGTTCTTGAATTCTTTTTTTTTTTTTTTTTTTTNNNTTTTTTTTTCTTTTTTCTTTTTTTGGTATATGCACTTTTGTTTCTCTGTCCTCTCTGCTGGCTCAGACTGTGTTACGGGGTCATGGTAACTGCAGCTGTACTGCCAGCCTATAAATTCCTTTTCCTCTGCAAGGCACCGACGCGGACACAGTGGCTGCACAAGATGTGCAGGGCGTTAACCAAGGAAGTTGAGGAGAAATAGATTCAGCCTGTCCTCTTGGCTTCCTTCACTAGCAGGGCCTGGACTCACACTACCCGACTGTCAGTGCATGAGACAGCCCTGGGCACAGACAGAAAGGAAGAGAAGGTGAGTGTGAGTGTCTCCTGCACTGAGCTCACATGAGAGGCAAGTGGTTTTGGAGCTGTGACAGGTCAGGAGTCCTGTCTTCTGACACTGACTAAACCCGTCTCACATTTTATTGTCCACGTCCCCATGTAATGAGTCTCAAAGGGCAGATCCAGCAAAGTAGATAAGCTCTTAACTCATGCCCAATTTTAGCAAAAAAATTAGAGCCTAGTTTTGTCAAATCCTGGGCATCTCAAGTTAAGCAAACAAATCTGGAGAGAATTTTCTTAATGGTTATGTCATTCACCTCTCTGTGTTTTAGTCTCTGCCTCTAAATGGAGATGATTATACATATCCTCACAAGGACATTATGAATGTTAATTCATTAATATTAGCTCTTAATTTGCAGTAAGACCGAGAAAGAAGGGATATATATAAAAATTCATACCTACCCAACCAGTGATCTTTGTTTCTCCCATGCTGAATGAGTGAAATGTCTTATGGAAAAAAAAAATGGACTGTGAACAGGCAGTTGAAAAGTATAATATTGCCACATTGCAGCAATAGAGTTTTCACACAACAAATTCTCATATTAGAGGTTCACTTGCAATATTAAAGTTCATTTAAGCATTAGTAGTAAGTTTTTGTTTTGGTTTGGTTTAGTATGCTGTCCATATTTATATTCTGCTTTGCAGACAGGGAAAAGCACTTAAGAAATACAGGCTATTTTTTCTGCAGCAAGGCCATGAAGCAAAAGCAACACAATATTTATAAATATGTTCATAAGTCAGGACTATCTGGGAATAGGATTCAAAATGACATTTTTTTTTAATAAAAAACATAATTTCAAAATCCTATCACTTCTACAAAGTCCTTTTTTTATTTTATCAAAATTCCCAGTGAAAAGGACCATGAAATGATGTGATGCATGAAAAATTCAGGAAGAATAATTTGAAAATCAGGCTGATAAATTCAGCTTTCTACAGAGCAGCTACTTATCTGCCTGCCTTCCTGCTGGGTACTTGAACTGTGGCATCTGGTTAGCTCAGAAGTTAATGACCATTTTCTGTATGGATTATTTTCACAGAGATGTTAAACTCAAATCCCAGCTCAAGGAAAAATAAAGGGGAAAGTCATCGTGCTGTGAATTTTTTTTAATTTTCATGTTTATTTTGCAAGTGACTAATAGATTGACATCTCTTCCTGTATGAACTATACTCTAGAAATAAGTAGAGCTAATAGAATGGGGTTTTTTTAGTACTGAGAAAAAGAAAATTAATGTTTCACTGGTATCTTTATATATCCAACCTGTACCTTTCTAGACATGTGCATGCAGAAAGGAATACTTTTAAATATACATACATTTAAATCAAGCAACGTCTGCAAGAAAGACAGTTTGCAGCTATTAAATCTTTTCCTGATACATTGCTATTCTGCCAACTTCTGCAGAAAAAATATTCAAATCAGTCTTGCATTACACCCACAGAACCAAGGTCTGCTCCTTTTTGGAAGAATTCATTCCAGAGTCAAGGTTCTTAATCTGGAGACCATTTGGGGCTAGGGAATAGCCAGACACTCAAGCAAGAAATTCATCGCTGAGTAGCACTTGCCTTTTACTTGCTGACTTACTGAGTAATATTTATGAAAACAAACTTAGAGGAATAGACTATATGTTCAATTAGCAGAATGGATGCTGCCTGCAGGCTATTGCAGTCATTCTTGATGACATTATCCTCTTTCTATCAGATTGGCTATGTAGCTCCAAGTATTTTGTAGCAGGGTTTGCCTTACAAGAGGAGTTTCTTGCTGAAAGGAAGCTGGAAAGCAGTAACCCGTGATGTCAACAGAGGGACATCACCTCAAGCGGTGTCTGCTGCTCTGTTGGGTGGGGGGTTTTTGGTGTTTATGTCACTGCATGTAATAAAAAATGTTGTGCTTACTGGTCTCAGGCAGCTGCAGCAAGAACTCAGGGGTTCAATAAGTACGATTCCTCCCCCCACGTATTCCTGCTCATCATTTTAGTGTGTCTTCCTAGACTGGTTTTTGGGCTGTAGGTGTTGCTGGCGCTGCAGCTAAGGGGTGTGAGCGCAGTGTGCTGAGGCCTACCAGGCTAGCTTTAATCTCATTAGCTTGGATAACTATATTAATGAAGACGTGATAGAATGAGCTTCAGTAAATAAATGTATTCTGATGTGAAAGCCTGCTAGGAATTATCAGGACATCCCTGGGTGGCCAGCAACAACAATATACAAATTTTAAAAACTCTTCCCAAGGGCTATTGAAGCAACAGCTCAGCAATTGCTTCAAAGCCCCAAATCATCCCATGGATGTTTACAGTTTTCCCTGTAGAACCATTTAAAAATGCTATAAATGTAAACTGCTTGTCAAGATCAAATTTTAACTGGAAAAAAAGTTTTAATTTCTTCCCTCTGGCTTCCCAGTCTTTAAAGATTTGCATCTTGTGACTACCTTGACTACAGCCAAACCCTCCGTGTTAGCTGGCTTCATCAGGACAGTCACATCTGACAGAGCAGGGTTCTGTGGTTTCTTACTGCTGCAGACAGGGTCTCGGTACTGGTAGCCTGAGTATCACCAGTTGTGCTCTTGAATGGTAAAAGAGTAACACAAGCAGATGAAATTGGCTCTGGGTCCTGAGTTACTGCATGTTCTTGTGCGAGGAGGAGACAGCCCTCTGGCTTGATGAGAAAAATTAGAAAATTAATTCAGAAGTAGAAAAAGTAATTGGAAGAGAAAGGCTGGTTAGTGAATCCAAGGACTCAAAGTTTTAAAAACAAAAGATTGTCACCAGAGAAAGTAGTAAATGTAAGTTAGGCAAGTAGTATAGGGAAAAGATTAATCATTATTTTCAAAATCAGCAAATACACTGGTGGTTGCAAAGCAGGTACTTGCTCAGTCTGCAGGGTTCATCCTTCCAGTACTGCTTTATTGTATTGTTCTGTGAATGAGCATTTCCTGGAGAGGAGCATCACCCTGTACTTTTGCTCTTGTGTGACTGAAAGTCACCAAAAGTTGGCTGCAGCAGCCAAAGCAGTAGAACCCAGCAGCTCTCCAGTTACACCACCAGGACTTTAAGTGGTGTGGAGAGTCTGCTCCATGTAGGTGCCCAGTCAGTGCCATATGAACTATCAGTGGATGTTAGTGGTAGGGCTGCAGAGGGAATAATGGTTTCATAGAAACTAATGTCTGGAAAGATTGGTCTAAATTTCTTCAAATTAAGTGTACCACCTCACAACTAACGAGTATATGGATCTTCTGGAACAATTTTTCTTTTCTCTGGTGACTTTTCAGTGTGGTCTTTTCTTCCGTAGTTACTGTTTAAAGTATCCAATGAGCTCACACAAATGGTCCAGAGTGTATAAACCTGCTCTTACAATTTAACTTCCGTTTCTTTGGTTATTTTTTCTGTTCATTCTATTTTATTCCCCTTCCTCTTGTGCTGACTTTATTTCTGTTTGGAAGAATTTTTTTTCCCTTCACCCTTCAAGAATCCTGAACCTACCAATGACCAAATCCTTTGTATACACTGTCTTTTCTATTTGCTATTTTACTTTTTTTCCTCAATGAGACAAGGCAGGCGGTGTGCTGTGCTGGGTATCAGTGCAGTGCATCTTGGGTACACTGACACCATTTGAACTTCACCTTATGTCATTCCTAGGATGTATTTTCTTTCTCTTAGCAATGAGACAGGACAGGAATTTGGCTAGATTTTGCCACATTTCTGAAGCAGTTCTTCCAGAACATCTGATGCTACTATTGTAGCGCTCAAGCAGCCTGCTGAAAGCGTGACATATTAATTAGATTATCTAACACCCAAATATTGGCTTGGTTGAGACTTTAGATAATGAATGGTTTAAATGCATGTATCCAATCTGTAAAAAGAGACAATGCTGCAAAAAATGAAATTATAGATTGCATTGTAGGTAAATTCTTTGGTGTAAACACTTCAGATGAGTTTGAAGTGTGGTTTCCCATACTTGCTTCTGTATTCCTGTTTTTTCTGCTCCTTACTATTTCTTAGATAATTTGGGATTCACTTTTTTATGCCTTATTGCTTACCCTAGTCATTTCCTGAATTTCAAGAATGTCGTTGAACATGTTTTGTTAAAAATTATAATAAGCTATTAAGCTAGCTTATTCAAGATGCTCGAGTCAAAAGATAGGTACAATCATTAAACTGCAGTGAATGAATGGGTTTTGTAAGGAGGCAGCTTGTTCATTGGAATTTGTTCAGCTCTACAGAAAAAGCCAAGTTAGAAGAAAATATGTATAAGAAAATAAGTACTCAATGACTTTGAGGTTATAAAATCTGAAGGGCTTTTTTATGAATGTGGAGGATGATTTTCTCTGCTCTATTTACAGCTTAGACCATCTTTTAGACAAAGATTGACAGTAAACGCTAACATGAAATTTTCTGAAACCTGGCTGACCTCTAATTCTGCTTCAGAAGGAGGTGGGGGAAAAGATGTTAAGAAATTCTGGATTTGATTTGAATGCTGATTTATTTATTCTTACTATAACTCTGTTTCTGTAAAACTACTGCTTTGCAATGACTGTGAAATTTCCCAATATTTATAATAATATTTAGAAAACTAGTGACCAGATTCTGGTACCACCTTTTATCAAGTTTCTCTTAGTCCTGATAGGCAAGATAATACAGTGACTAGGAAGTGTCTGTATCCATGTATACTGATTCCCACACAAGAGGAATGGCTTGAAGAGAAACTAATTTTGTTTGCTGAAAGGAGAGCGTTGGTTAAACCAGGAAATGAGTCAGGATGTTCAGAGAATCTGCTGAGCTTCTCGGTGCGGCGGAATGTTTTCCCTTTTGCCTGCTGTAGCATGCACAGGGCAGTGTTCTCCACCTCAGAGACCACAGTGGTGGAAGTGCTGTGATCCGTGCACCACTTTGTGGTTTGCTTACATAAACGGAAGAGATGGTGATGGTTTATTTCGCTGCATTTTGACATAGGAATGGACCTAGGATGGGATGCCGACTTCAGTCAGGCATCCCCTAGGACTTTAACGTACCCTGATGATCATACATTGGAATCACTGCTGCTTCCAAGTAGTTCGGTGGCATTTAAATGGTTAAAGGGGGGTGAAACTATGTGCTTTCAGTCTTCAAATCCAAGTTTTTATGGAAAGAGTAACACTTAGGTTAACACTCTTTTCGCATATTTATGAGATCTTCCTGAAGCCTTAGTTCATTTGCAAGGCTGGGTATTGAAGAGGTGAAGAAAAGTGTTATACACAAAGGGATATATAATCCTCATGGTTTCTCCAGGTTGATCCTCTGTGTAGAAAAAAAAACCAAAACCCAAACATTTTCAAGCAGGTTGCCCCTTTTTTCTTTGCTAAACTGAACTCTGTTTTGTCATCCAGGAGTTAGGAAAATGTTTCTGCGATTTCACTGAATTTCACTGGGAACATTTGCAGGTTAACGTGAATACAGCTGCTTTGTCTGGATATTTTTAATTTATGATGCTTACATATTTAATAACTACTAAATATAAATATTTAGGTGAGTGGAATACCTTTATTTGGCATGTAGGCTCTTTCATTAGACAAAGTTTTGTTCTTCATGTGACTTCAACAGCAGTTATATTTGCTAAAGGCTTAAGTGAAGAGATTGTTAAAAGTAGGTCTATATAAATATTAAATACTAAGCTGTTTGCTTCAAAAAGTACAGTGTTTATTGTGACAATACTTCATTACTTTTCTGTTTTTAAGGATATGTTTAATAGTTTGGCATTATTGTGTACTGAAGATACTTTAAGAAGGTACAATTACTTGAAAAGCAGTATTTGGCTACAAGTCAGGCAAATTAAAATATCAGTTGTCGTCTCTCAACAGATTTTACCTGATTAGTGGTGGAGTTCCTTTTATTATATGTGGGATTACAGCAGCAACCAATATCAATAATTATGGGATTGAAGGCAATGCACCGTAGTAAGTATAAACTATTATCATAAAACTTTTAACAAAAATATACTCTTTTTCTTATACCGATACATGTAACCGACTTCTTAAAGGGTATTGACATGCCATTTGGGATGACATTTATTATGAAATTTTATTAAATAATAGCTATGAAAGAGCAATGTCTTAATCTGGGAGTTGCTGCTTCACCTCTACTAATTTGACTCCATTATGGCAAATGGGATCACTTTTCATTTACAGAATTACTCCTCATTTACATCCAAATAAGTGAAAGGACATTAAAAATACCTAGTGAATAGCCTGTTCAATGATACCAATTAATTAAATTCTTTCAATTAATTATCTACCTTTAATTTATATCCTTCAGGTGAGCTATTTAAAGTAATTTACAAATAATTATGTGAAAAAAGGAGATTAAAATTCCCTCCTCTACCTCCTCCACCCCTATCTGCCCTTAAAAACCAATTATTACCTAGAAACGTTGCAGTCACAATGTCTGGTGATCCTGACACAGCCCTCTCATCTGCCAGTGTGCTGGTGGTCAGTGTATCTCCACAAGCTGTCCAGGTATCACGTTATTCATTCTTGGCATGAAACAAGAAATACCAATAAAGTACAGTAAGTTTCATATAAAGGTGTAACTTCCAAGTTAAATACATTCTGTGTGAATGATCAGGCTGGCAATGACTGGCACACGAATGGGTAATTAGTGCTCTGCCAGCACTAGTGTGTCACTCTCTAGTTACTGCTTTGAGCATCTAGTGTAATACATTTGAAACTAGTTTTGTTCTGGGTAAGAAAAGTGGAAACAAAAGAGAATGGCTTGTAAGTGAGCATTTGGCTCCTCAAAGTCATTTTTATAGGTAAGTGAAATTTAAATTCTGATAATAAGTAGTATGTGCCATGGCTAACTGTTTGCTCTGCCTAGGGCCTAACTCATATTCCTATATTTATTCAAACTTACCCAATTAGACAATCACTTATAATCAACAATTTATTAAAAGACTCTATTTATGTTCATAAATGTGAGACATTTTTCATTTTGGCACATTTACAGAGTTATAATTACAGATTAACCATGTTAATCACAGTCAATCAATAACCTGGTACCACCCTGTCCAAAAAGCAAGGCACAGGTAGGGGATCGTTATAAGATGGAGTGAAAAGACAGTTTCTAATTCAACAACAGCATAGTGAGTCATAAGGCTTATTCATTTTTAATAGTATTAGTACAGTAGATGTCCATGCACAAACTTGAAAGTTTTGTTATGGAACTGATATTTTTAAGTGATCCAAAATGAGATTCCACTTGAAATAAGAGCATCCCAAGAGACTGTTCCACTGGGGAGTGTTCCATTCTCCGCTTTGCATCAAATACACAGCACTCAGATGTACTTCAAGTGTTCATGTAGCCTTGTGCTCTCTGCTTATCCAATTAAATGTAGGTGGTAACTTAACTATCTTTTCACAGATATCTTTCAGGGAATCTTTTCATGTGCATGTCTGGCAGAAAAATATATACTCCTTGACGTGTCTCTGAGTTCATTAATAAATGTGTGTGTGTGTTTGTTTAAGGTTCTGATTTTAAACATTTGAAGAAGCTATTCTGCAGTTTCTTGTGATAAATACCCAGTGGGACTGCCTCTTTTTAGCTGAGAGGTTCTCAGCCTAGAGAAAAATTCTTTCTGCCCTTTTTATAGTAAGTGGTAGATGATTTCTGGCTTGGCAAGGATGTGATGTCAGAGAAGTCTCCTCGCTGTACTGGAGGAACCAATCACACATGCCTAATATGAAGCATCACACGGTGTCACTTTTAGAGCTGGAATGGATCATGACAAATCACCTGACCCAGTGGAAAATTAGCTATTTCCAAACCATTCCTGACAGATATTTGTCTGAGGTGCTTTAAATGCTCTGGTAATGGATAGACCACCCTTTATTCCAGCAGCTTATTATCCTAATTATCCTAAGATTTTTTAAAAATCTAATTTAAATCTTTCCTGCTGCAATTGAAGCCTGTAACTTCTTGTCCTAATCTAACAGATAAGGAAAGTAACTTATCCCCCTTTCCATAAATCCATGCAATATTTAGAGTGTAAGAACCTAATAGCAGCTGTACTACCGAATGCCACCGGCTCAGCTCCCTGTCTGTAACCATGGCTGAAAGGAGATCATAGACAAGAGGGAAAACAGGCAAATGCTCCTTCTTCCCTTGACGCAGGTTGTCTCAGTTTCCATCTGGGATTTCATTAGCCAGAAGTGTTTTCTTCCTCCATGTTTATTTGATTAGATCATTCAGCCTCAGGACAGTCCTGCTGGACTGCTGCTAAATTATGTGCTGACTGGGGCTTATCCTGCCCTGTGAATTACTTTAAGCTGCTCTGAAACAGCCATGGCTATATTATCTAAAGCCTGGCACATAATGATCCATGCTACAGTGGTGTTATGCTACCAGCGTATCAGGAAGAGACCATCAATTCCCTTAGTTTTTGTGAGGACATTCAACCTGCTGTGAATTAACTCCCAGGAATTTCAGAAAGAGCAGAGAACTCAGAAATGGCACATATCTTTCGGGTCCACTCGCTGCAGAAAGCGGTGACTGTTCAACTGGAAGTCTTTTTTCAGCCTCTGTTATTACTCAGGCTGATACTACTCTCTACTTTGGCAACAAAAAAATTCTGTAAGAACAATCTTCAGGCTTAAGAGTTTGCATCAATGTTCATCGATACAAACCATTGAAATCTGTACATTTCTATTGCTCACACAGATTGTATAAAGTATGCCTCATTTACCTTTTAATCAAAGTATTAGAGCTGACATTCTTAATAGTAGAAAAAAGGGGTTGACATAAATGGTCTTGCATTTCATTGCAATTCTAGCTTCTAAACTACATTTCTTGGAAATTTTCAGCTTTAATATCCTGTAAATTATACTAGAAATTTTATTCTATTAAAAAATATGAAAGTGATGCCTCCACTTAATTGTATTAAAGATACACTCCCTTTCTCCACCACAACCCTATCTGAACTTCTGAGACACTGTGGGTCAAAAGAGTTAGTCAGAAAGCCCAGTTTCACACCAGTCAGTTGCCCATCACATCTGATGTGGGCTATAAAATATTCCTGACTCTCTCTTTTTGTTGTTTTCAGTTGCTGGATGGCGTGGGAGCCGAGTCTGGGTGCTTTTTATGGGCCAGTAGCATTCATTGTGCTGGTCACCTGTGTGTACTTTCTCTGCACGTACGTGCAACTGAAGCGCCATCCTGAACGCAAGTATGAATTGAAGGAAAAGACAGAAGATCCGCAGAGAATACCAAGTACTGAGGTGGGCCACGGTCATGTTACAGACTCTGTGTCTGTTCCCCAGGCATCCTGCTCAATGATTTCTTCTTCCTTATTGGAAAATGAGCATTCATTTAAGGCTCAGCTTCGAGCCGCCGCTTTCACTTTGTTCCTGTTTACTGCCACGTGGACCTTTGGAGCACTTGCAGTGTCTCAAGGTCATTTCTTGGATATGATATTTAGCTGTCTTTATGGAGCCTTCTGTGTGACCTTGGGGCTTTTCATCCTGATCCATCACTGTGCAAAGAGAGATGATGTGTGGCATTGCTGGTGGTCCTGTTGCCCATCTAGAAGAAACACCTATTCTGTCCAAGTTAATGTGCGCCCAAAGGTCAATATTAATGGTGACACTCAAGTTCACGCACCTTGTCTTCAGGAATCACCATGTCCCAACAAATCAGCTGTGTTTAATCATCCAGTGGCTAGCCACTGCAAACTCACTAACCTACATGCGGTTCAAAATCACGTTAACTGCCTTTCGCCGGTGACACCGTGTTGTGCAAAAATGCACTGTGATCAGCTACTTGATGATGAAGCTCACATTCACGTCCACAACGAGGGAACCTTCAGGCCCAACATGCACATTCATAGGTGTCTGAAAAGCAGAACTAAGCCCCGTTATTTTAGTCGGCATAGGTCTGCAGGTGAAAGAGAGTACGCCTATCACATTCCTTCAAGTATCGATGGCAGCATCCACAGTTCACATACGGACAGTCCCCACAGCACACACGATAGCCAGTCAGGTCACAGACGGGCCTGCTGCTCCAAAAGTGATCCATATCCTACTGTCAACCAGCCCGAAAGTAGCGACGCAAGTACTGTAATATACAGTTGTGCTAAAGTGCCAGAAAGTGACACTGTGCACCACCCAGCTCACTTTGAAATGCACCCACGGACACAGTCATTGCCATTTAATACAACAAATCACAATGGAATTCTCAAGGGAAACGTGCATGAAGCCATGATATACAGCTCAGATAGTACAGGAAACATCAAAACTGGCCCTTGGAAAAATGAAACTACTGTGTAGTTCATGGGCCATCATAATGTCTTTTTCCCCAAAACCATTGTTGACTTTGTTTATATTCCAAACTAGAGAAGATGGCATATTTGTGTAGCTCATCAGTAAATTGCACAGCTTTACCATCTTTATTTCCTTTTTTTAAGAAGAGACTAAAAGAGAGAGATAGTGACAGTTTTAAAGTGAAGTTATTTTTAAAATAAAGTTATAAAGTTATTCTGCAAGATAATTAGAAAATGAAGTCTAGACAGTTGAGTGTGAGGGGGAATATCCTTTTGTTACACAGGAGAACTTTTCTTTAGAAATTCATCTTTTTCATTCATTGTTTTCACTTTCGTTCTGTAGTAACTTCAGACACTTTTTATAAACATATCAGCATCTTAAACTTTTACTTATTTATTTTTGTAGCAAAATATTATTACTGTGCCATGGATTTTAATCAGAAGTGACTATGGTAGAAATGATAAACAGGATTTTATAAAAGTACAGCTTTTTAGATCTACAAAAGCGATACTGCCGCTAAAGATCTCCTGTAGCATAAGGCCTGTAAAGTCGTGTAATGTACAGTCTGTGTTCTGTCCTTTTTCTTGTTGGAGAGAAAGTGCTAGGTAATGTCTCTGTTACATCTATGGTGCTGTATTGGTTGTATTTTGCATGACATATGTCAGGATATACCATTTGCTGTTTTCTAGTGTTACATGTGTTAAAAAAAGAGCAAAAAATAAGTGGTGTACAAGGCTGTGAAAAACCCTATCGATATTAATCTAGAGCATTATAAATCTACAGAAAAAAGAAGTCACTCTGCACTAGTTTAAGTGGCACAATCCTTTGTATAAGGTTATATGATAGCTTTGATAAGGGTCCACTCTAATGTCTTTACAGAGCATGCACTACTCATTGTACGTGACACTGTGCCGTGTAATAGCAATTGTCTCAACAGATTTTACACTTCTTTGTAAAGTATGCCTTTGGAACAAATCTGTAAGCTGTTTCCCGATAACCTTTTCCACATCTGTTAAGGTAGAGCAGTTTTATCATTAACTCTTTGAGGACTACAGTTATTTTCCTAAAAAAACTTATTCTAGTTCAGAGACACTGTATATATGATACTGTCTATTTAGTTACATGATCAATGTAGTCCAGAGTTGTCAGGAAAGAGAAAGTTCAGTCACTTTCCAAAAATACACCTTCTTAGAGTTCATCTATTAATTTCACCACTTGCTTTCTGAAAATCCATTTCCCTCCCTAGCAATCCATCCTTAATGCAAATCTGACTTCCAGAGAAGTTCTTTGTGTTCATGATGTCTGCTGAATTGTAGGGCATTCCAGGGTCAGCAACATTCTCTATTAACAAGGCTCTTGGCAAGAAGTTTTTTCATGTTTCCATGAACATCTGGACACAAAGCATCAACTCACAGCACAGAACTGCATCATAATTATCCATCTATGAAATAAAACTGCTTTTTTCAGCTAGGAAGGGCGCAGAATAGTAATGCATTGCAGAAAGTGAATAGGAGCTGAGAGAAAAATATCTGCAGTGGAAAGTGAACAGTGCATCCATAAATAAGAGCAGAAGCACAATAGTGTATGGCCACATGAGAAAGTTTGCTGTCATGGCCTAACGCAGGCTCATGGAATTGCTACGGTGCTGCAAAGAGGAAATAGAAAATTCCCTTGAGAGATCCGCAGTCTGCGATTCTCTGTGTGTATGTTGCAGAAATCTTCACATACTTCAGCCCATTCTTTTTCTATTATTAGCTGTTTATTAGTCTCTACCTTTTTTTAATATGTAGGAATGCATTTCCTAATAGTGTACATAAAGATGACAATTATAATTGTTAGAATGTTATAAAAACATGTAAGTCAGATGAATGTGTTCTGCAGTGTTGCAGGTGGGAATTAGTACTCAAAGGGTTAATGCTCAGTATCTGAGTGCAAGAAATCTTGTTTTTCTGTATTTTTGTAAATTTGAAATATATATTGTAAAATCCAGCAGTGCAATGTATCCATCTCAGATTGTGAATTTTTAAAAGGTGAGCAAGAAGAGTGCACTAGGTGGTTGTCAAGTTTTAAGCCGATATAAAACAGTTTCATGACTGCTTCTTTAGCTAATACAAAAAAAAAAAATGCCTGAGCTTTATTATGTGTATGCTGTATATGATTGAACTGTCTCTAAACTAAAATACAGTATTTTTCTTTGTTTGCATAATGGAATATTTTCTCTTTAATAATTATTTTCTCTTAATATTATTTTTACTCATTCCACATGGACAGTGAGCCCTCGACAAGCATAGACATAATGTGAAATACTACTTCTCTGTGTCTCAGCACTATGTGTACCTGTATTCTGTACTAGCAAAATCATAGGAGGTCTGTAGACCGTTATGCAAAATATTACACACACAGCCAAGTGGAACACTCACTCTGCAAGAGCCCACGCAGTGAGCTTCTTCCTTCAGCTTGTGTTTTAATCACCTCTGTTGTTTTGTCTGAGAGGCTAGTTCCATCTTCGTCATGGCTTACAAAGAAGTAAGTAGGTGCTGCTTTCCACAGAATATCTTATGTGATAAAACTCTCTGGAACTTAAACGTAAAATAGTAAAACACTTTTCTTATTGTGTTAAAAATAAATTTAGTGAATATTTCTGGGCTAATTTGGAAGAAATGTGTTATGCAATAATATGTTTGCATATTATTTTTTCAGAAAATATACAGTATAACTACAGAGTAGAACATGATATTAAATAAATATAAAAATGTTTTGTAACATGAAATTTGACTAAAATGCTTTTGTTGCTTTTGACTTTTTTTTTTCCCTTAAGATAAATGAGATAATTTCAATGCTTTGGAGTCTGGCCTTGTTTTATTGTGGGGTTTTGATCAATTATCATCAGTGATACACCATTACTATGTTACCTGATTTTCTTCCCTATAAAAATAAAGTCAATGAAATAACTGGAGTATAAGAGATATATTCCTCATGGACATACATATGTAGGATACTTCAAAGTCAGCATTAAGTTTTGGTGATTCATTGATGACAGAAAAAATGACTGAACAGATTTTTACTGGTCACTTTATGTCTGAGATCAAGCAAGAGAAATTTCATTCAAAAAAGAAAATTCTTGGAGAACAACATGATCAACAGAAATCTGAAGGGTGGTTATTACAGTACTGCCAAGATGAAAATACGTGTTCTTCTCCACATACAGAAATTCCAGTTCTCATGACCAAATTTGTATCCAAGTGACTCCATTTCAAGTCACACAGACTGTTTACAAGGAAATTCTTACCAGCCTCATATAAAGAATTTTGGGTTTAAAATAAAACGTACATTTTGCACGTTATTCCTGATCATATGTATTGTTGCTGAGAAGTCTGTAGGCTGTGTCTGCCCTAACCTGAGTGAGCAGTGACCATCAACACACGTTCTTCACCACTCAGCTGTGCACCAGCTGCCCTCTGCACACCTATCCAGGTGTTAACCCACCAAGGGAGCCTTCCCTGCAGCTCTAAAGCCTTCTTGCTGTCTAAACTGAGATCAAACTCTGTGCTTAAAGCATAGTCAGGGCCACCTTTGATAGACAGCACAGGCATTTGGGCAGCCTCCCCTCAAACACAAAGGGCTGAAGGCAGATAAACCTAATGGAAATGGCTTTGAACAGTATCACTCCTCCTCCCTGAACTCTCTGCCTGAACTACCTGCCCAGGAGGTCTTGCTGCCTTTAGACAGCTGCAAAATCCAGACAAAATTAGGCAGTTTACCTAAATTTCCTGGTCAGCTGAAAGGAGAGTGAGACAGCCCAATGGAGTTAATGGGAAATCTTGTTGGATTCTGTGTCACAAAGTTTCATCAGGTGTGGGAACAGAGGTCTAGGCATCCTTGCTCTGTGAATAGCTGACTGTGACTCCACAAATTTGGAAGTAGCTTCTGCTGTAAATAATACAGCTGTTTACAATTAATAGATGAGGCTTGTCCATTTGCATATTTGAGAAAAAGAAAGCTGTCATCAGAATCAGGCCAGTAACCTTTACAACATACAACCCTTGCATGGACACAGAAGAAAGGAAAGTGGTTATAGTTCTCTGTGAAGGAGACCACCTTATACTCTCACTGAGATTTTGCAGCCTGTGACAAATACATCAGGCCAGTGAAGGCAGTAGCAGCTCAGCAGCTTCCTTACCAGAACATCAACTCAGGCTCCTGGACCAGCATTCTAAAGTTCAGAAAGAAGCTGTAGGAGGCAGACAGATCAGACTCCATCAGCTCTGTCAGTTTAAAGGTTGACTGGCTGACTTGAGTCAAGCAATTTCAGTAGGAAGTCGCTGCTCCAGGCAGCTAAGACTTGCTTAGTTAATTCTACAGAGCTTTTGGGTTGGTTGGTTTCTTTCACTTTGCCCAGCTGGCCGTTTTTTTAATTGCTAAGAAGAAAACATATTTATTCTACAGATAACCTTAACTATATAAACCATGATATTTTTTTTGTTCCCTGTTACTAGTGAAGGTGGAAATGAAGCCCCATTTTATCCTATTTAGCTTTTCAGGAGCCAAAAAGCCATCAGTGAATTCAGGACGGGATTATAGGGTTCCCTCCTGTGCAAGGAGGTTTGAAATTTGGATTGGAAGTTCTAGAGCAGTTTGGCATCAGGCAAACATCCTGCCTTGAGGTTATGCAGCTGGCCATGCCTGAGGCAAGGGTTTGTTTGTAACCATGGTGTCTGTGTACGCTACAGGTGCTACTGTCTCTTTACATTTGGATCTGTGTGAATTCTGTAAATGCCTCACAGTCTGAAAACAAAGTGACTGTCACTCTGCTCCCGCTGTTCCCTTCACCTGCAGCGTGCTGGTGAGCAAGATTGTCTGGCAGAATCAGGGTTTTCATTCTTTCCTTTATTTGTTTCACAGGGCCTCAGGGACACCTGAGGAAGGCAGGAGAGGGAGCTTATTTTGGGGCTAGAGGGAAACTCTGGGAGAAGAGTAAGAGATAAAAAGATGATGGGTTTTTTACACAACATTCATATTCTTCTCACGGTATTTTCTTTTGTTAGCCCGTCTGTTACTGAGCTGTAAGCAGTTAGTCCTTTATTCCCTGCTTCTTTCCATTGTAAGACCTTGTTCTCTATCAATTAGAACGTAGCCAGAAGTTAACCATTTGGCTTGATTTATACCCTCAGCAGTTACTGCCCTTAGATGGATGGTTTTAAAGAGTTCAGCCGAATGGCTGCAATGTTTCCAGCGAAGATGCTTGAGGCAAGTATGTTTGCCCACAATAACACTTTTCGGTGATTTTTTTAATTGTTTTGTCTTCAAGGCCCAGTATTTGAAAATTTGGGGAAGGATGGCTATTCTAAGAAGGGCACTTTTTGCTGTTTCTAGAGAGTAAGTGGTTCAGTACAAATGCCAAGTTTAGCCTCTAAAAATATATCCCAATATACTAATGTGAAAAGTCTCCCTTCCTCTTAGGATGGCTATGCCTTGGCTGGGGCTACAGTCGCTGCTCACCTGCTGCTGTGACACACAGCAGTTCCAAAGGACCTGCTCTGTAACTGTTTGACTTCAACTGCCCTCAGCTTGGGTTGGGATGGAAAGCAGGGAGCCTTGATTCTCATGTTCTCCGCCAAATTCTCCAGCTTGGAGATGCCACGATGGAAAGGAGGAGGCAACTATCTGATATGTATGAGGAGAGACAAATGCTGGGCTAGAGGGAACCAAAAAGAAGAGACTGAGCTTTCAGCAATGAATCACATTGAATGGAACAAGATGACCTGAAGGAGAAGGGCTGGTGTGAGTAGGAAGCTGCAACAAGCTGGGACTGATTTGAAGCTGGGAGGGAAGTCTCCTTCTCTGGTGGAGTCTCCTTCTCTGGAGACATTCAAACCCCACCTGGACACGTTCCTGTGGGACCTGCTCTGGGTGTTCCTGCTCCAACAGGGGGATTGGACTGGATGATCTGTCAAGATCCCTTCCAATCCCTGATATTCTGTGATTCTGTGATGTTCCAGCTTGTGCCTGTTGCCCCTCGTCCTGTCACTGGGAACCACTGAGAAAAGTCCGGCTCCATCCTCCTTCAACCCACCCTTCAGATCCTTGTGAGCATGAAGAAGGTCTCCCCTCAGCCTTCTCTTCTCCAGGCTCAAGACTTTTTTTGTGTAAAACTTATTGAAATTTCCCCTGTGTTTGCAGATCAGAAAAGAGCAGGAATGGGAGAGTCAAACGGCCAGCTAATCTCTTCTGGGATAGTAAGGGGAATAGTTTAAGTGCTGCAAAAAGCCAAAACAAACCTCCATCCATTCTAAGTTAGTACAGAAGCCTTAATTCTAGCATTAGAACAATGTTGTATTCCACCTGACAGCACAGCACAAGCAACATGACAAACAGTCAAGGGCTATAGTACACTGAAAGTAACTACACTTCACCCACGCTGTTTTTCCCCTGTGTAAAGATAACCTGTATATAGCTGTGCTGTGGAAATACTTTTTTGCATCCACACACCATAGACCATTTTAGACTAAGGATCCATTTAGTGTGCACATGCACTTAAATGTTTTTGTGATATTGAAGGGAAAAGAGGGAAAGTTACTTTTTTTTTTTTTTTTAATTACACAAGAAGCTAATCATCAGGACATCAGCTAATCACCCACCCAGATGGAATGTTTCTCCAGTATGTATCTAACACGGAGCAGACAGATGCATAACAGAGCACTGCACCGAGAGCAAAAAGTAAACCATGGAAAATGGAGGGGGGAGGAAAAAATCCTCTTGCTGTCAGAGGTTCAGAACCTTGCCTGTAAGGGAACGACTCCAGACCGTGCAATCCCTTTCATTAGCACATTCATCTTCTCAGTGTGTTATTAAGGTTCCACTCGCTTAACAAAACCAGGGAGATCAGAGTATGCCAGTCAAATTCCGAATGGCTTGAACATTCTCTGGTCTAAGAGGCTTACATAGTTCATTGTAGATTGATGCAAGGAAGCTGCTGATAGAGACAAACCATACAGGATATGATTTCAAAGGCCCTGGAGCTGTAGGATGAAAAATTCTTAGCAGAAGTCCTTTTACTTAGACAAAGTAAGAATAAAATATCTTAAGCAGGATGTAAGGAGGTTTGAATTTTAATCAGTGAAATAATGAAACAGACCAACAGAGCAGCATTTTGGACAGCTTGGCACAGGCTTTCCTTGTGTAACCACTGCTGGATGCAAAGAAAAGTTAAATTTCTGCAGTCTTTAGTCAACTTTTTTCTCTTTAGAGCAATAAACTGTAGAGTTGAAATTACAAGCAGGAACCTTTCCATCGGTTTCCATGGGTCCTAGGTTGAACACACAGTGATCAGAAAAAGTGTGGCATATGGTTCAAACCTAATCTGAAAACTCACAAATGGAAGCCTCATTAAATGGAGGCTTTCCCTCATAGCATGGGGTCACAAATCCCGGCACACATCCACACTGGGAAGGTGACCTGGTCTGAGGTAAAACGAACCAATTTTCTGTTTTACAATGTTACATTTTAGCTGGGCCTCTTCTAACGACCTAAACTCTGAAAATAACAGTGTATTGTTTAGAAACTGTTCACTCTCATAGTGATAAGACCTGATCACACCATGGTGTGGAGGGAGCCTCCTGCTTATACTTATTGCTAGAACAACCAAGGGCAGGGAATTTTGTTATTTGCCCCATTAAAGGGTCAGAAGCTGAAAAGTGTAGAGGGGTCACACCTGTGGGGAGGAGCAGATAGCACAGGTGACCTGAATCTGACCAACAGAGTATTCCATCCCAGCTGCATCATGCTCAGTATAAAAGCTGAGGGATCAAAGAATCAACTTTCTTTCTTTGATGGTTGTTGTTTGAGGAGGACCCTGTCTGTTCATCTGCCTTTGACCCTGATCCAAGCATTCCTGGCTCCAGAGCTGGAATCCAGCTTCCATCAGTCACCGAGTCCAGCCTGGGACTTCTCCCAAAGCCTGCTGCTGATGTGATCCTCATCCTGGGAGCTTGATATGGGTTTGTATAGATTGTATCTATTTCATTATTTTATTTTCTTTTCTTTTGTTAGCATTAATGCTTCATTAAAGTAGTTTAGTTCATTCTAAACTCCTTATTTCTTCCTCTCCTTTCTTGGGGGAGGAAGGGCCACCTGTCAGTCTGGTTTTGGTAAATTTGGCTGAAACCATGACAGAAGGACCTGGAGGAAAGGTGGGTGGGCATGAAGGTGTAAGTGCCTGCTTAAATGGTGCGAACACAACAGTGCTCTTGCTGGATGGTTGCTCGTCATGGAGGGCTTGTTCTTGTCATCCAAGCCCTGCATCAGTAAAGGAGTGTATTGAGCAGGACTAAGGTGAGCTTGTTTCTGTCACAATGATCACTCAGGGAGGATGCAAAATGTTGAATATGTGTAGACTGGAAATATGTTTCAAGCTAAAGGCATGTAATGTGTTCAGGTTGTGGAGGAAGAGAGGTGTAGCAAAAAAATGTTAAGTGATTTGATCACTATCCATGGCTACCTGTATGGGCAGAGACTGCCACACGTTAGATTCTTTAATCTAGCAGCAAAGGTATAAAAAGATCCAGTGATTAGGAGCAGAAAGCTGAGAGTAGGACTTGCCCTTCAATCTGAAAAAGTAATTAACTTCATAAGAATTCATTAGTGATATGGTAAGTTGGAATTTCTAATTCAAGAGAGCATATCTTTAGCAATATATTTCACTTCAAACACATTTTTTTTACCTTGTTGCTTTAAGAACTAGGGTAAAATTTACCTTATATTTGATGTTCAGTGGACTTAACCTCAGAACAATCCTACTGTCAGGTAAGTGTTGCAGAGATGAAGTAGAATAGAAAAGGACAATGTTTCACCTTGCTTACGGAGAACCTCAGAAATTGTGTTGCAGTCCAACACCTTTGGGCTTGGCCTTTGTGGTACTGTTCCCTTTAATGCCATTTAAATATTTATGATTCCAGGTTGTTTGTAAACCATGTATCTGAATGGAAAATCTTTATATTCTACAACATAAGAAATCTTTTACTTAGTGCTTTAAATTAACAACTCCCCTAACCTCTGAAACCACAATGGTACTTGCTTAATGAGATGTCATCGGTATGTCTGTATTAAATCAAATTCTTCTTTGTCTCCTCTCTATCATCTAAAAGCCAAACTTTGAGTTGCATTAAGAATTTGATGCTTCTAATTGAGTCCCTTCCTTGGAAACTTCCCAGGGTGCTGCCTGTACTAGAATATAGTCTTTATAATACACTATTTTTCTGATTTTTCCAGTAAAATTGATACAATAATTCCAGATCTCACATTTCAAGTACTAGAAAAACTGAGGATCTCAAAAGTTTCCCAAAACCTTTGCTCCAGCTTCTAGGTTCAAAGTTGCATCTTCCTTATTTGGTAGTTGCTTGTGATGTAAAAATGATTGAGCCTTTATTCTGTTGGAAGCAAAGGTGAAGCACCCGCGTTAGCGTCAGGATGCTAACACACTGCACAGGGACTGCCTTTGCTAAGTACTGATAGCCCTGATTTTGCACATAGCTTGTCCATAGTCCCAGCATTTTTAGCTGTGCACCTCAATCTGTGATGAACAGGATGAAACTATTCCTGGGCTGTGCTGGAAGATTTTTTTTTTTATTTATTTATTTCTCTTTCCCGAGTCATGCACGTAGGTTCTTCTCACATCCTCCTATTTTTTCATTATCTGACTTTGTTTTATGCACTCAGTCACGTTGTTGTAATTCCACTCACTTTTTCATGTCCTTTTGTGCTGACCTCAGCTTACCTGACAGCCTCAGGCCTTGTGCTGACAGGCAAGTGTCGTGGCTGGGATCTGAAATGTTCTTTGCTGTCTTTTTTTCCTCTCCTTCTAGATGTGGACTTATCCAAGGGAGATAATTAAGCCGAGGTCCCCTCACCCTCTTCATTTCTCCTGCCTGCTGCAGCATTCTAGGTCCTGTGATATGATCACCATGTCCCTTCTCCAGCACAACCCAGCTGGGTGTCCCCTGCCTGAAAATGTTTGTGCTGTGCAGCACGGAGCTTTGCTTGGTTTTCTGTATCATTTGTTGTGAAACAGCCACATGTGTGAAGGGGTGTTCTGATTACAGACCTGTGGTAAAGAGATCAGAATGATTTCTGCTCTTTCAGTAATTATTTTATTTGCCTAGATTTTTTTATGAATACTGAGGCACGAGCACCACAGTCAACTTAGGAATGTCCTCTGCTGACTTTCCCCGAAAGCATCCACCTTGTGCAAATCTACCAGAAAATATTTCTCTTTTAAAGGTGCTTGCCTGAATTCTTCATTTTCCACCTTTGTGTTGCCCCTAAAGCTTTTTACTACTGTCTTGGGTTTTATTCTCCCTCTCACACTTCACTCTGTGTGGCTCAGATGACAACCAGGTGGTCTCCTGAAGTGAGTCCTTTCTGGAAAGCCTCATGGTTCTCGCTCACAAGAGGATGCAGCGAACCTGAAAAGACTGTTCAAAGCAGAAAAGTGATTTTTCCTTTCACTGGCATTGAAGAGTAGCTCTAAACTATATATATGTGTATGTATGTGTACATGTGTATATAATCTGTATGTGTGGAGATATATATACACACACACAAATGAACTGTAATATTAGCAATATCAACATAGTGCTTGTAACTGCCTCCCTCTGTTTTGATCAAGTCACCTGTGTTTGCAGAATTTCTCTTCTAATCTGAAGTATTACCCATATTTGCAATATTTCCTACTAGTTTTAAATGGAATTTATGATTTCCTAAGTATTAACTGGTATGCAGCTCTGCATAAAAGGAATAAACCATTTAGAACTTCAGAAGCTTTTTCAGTGGCTGTAATTGCTCTCTCTTTCATTGTACCTTCCCAGAGGTAGGAGAAGCTGCGACTTGTAAAATTTGTCTGAGAAAAACAAAAGATTCCTAGTAATAATGGTTTTAACATAGTTTCTCACAGGCTGGACAAAATCAGACATTTTATTATATTCCTGATACGCATTTACAACTTAAAACTCCCTTAAGAATTTTCTTTTCCATGGAAATATCTTGAAATTTAAGAAATTACTGCGTGATATTTCTAAAGAATTGACACCACACGGTTCAAGTTATTTTGGATGCATGTAGTTTACAAATGGAAATTCTCCCATAAACCATAAGATATTGCTGAGATTGTCCAGTTACGAGGTATATGAATCAGACCTCAGTCTATCTAGTCATAACAACTTGAGGAAGAAATTATTAATAATTTAAATTAACTATAACCACTCTTCTGACTGTGTAGAAGACTGCACATATGAAAAGCTTGTGTAATTATTATTCTGAAGATCATTCAGCACAAATATAAGACTGGAAAAAATTGTTAAATCTCTTAAATACCTTATTTTAATTATTTTAAAGTCATATAATAATTAAGGTGTTTACTAATTAATCCTTGGAAATAGAATACTGCACTCAGAATAAGTGCTGTAATTTTCATGATTAAGTGCTGTGTCTCTAATACAGAAGAGAGATTGACTTACTCAACCTTAACTTTAGAATTTTCTATAATAATTTGAGGGACTCTGACAATTAACTCAACTTCTCTATACCTATAGCTAGTTTTGTCGCTCTGACATCTCTCTTTAGAAATCTCATCAGCCTAGTTTATTTGGGTCACTTACCAGGCATTGCTGCTTCAGTTCTGGCTGACCCTTGTTTATCTATGTGGAATTAACACAGGGCATAGACAGAGGTACAAGGAACACAGCAGAATAAAAGAGGCATGAAAGAAATTAGGTGGTTTAGATTAAGGCAATGAAAACTGCAATGGGCTTTTCCAGGTTTTTCAATCCTTGCATGTCCTTTGTAGCCAAAAACTACACATTGCTTTCTATGCTCTAGTGCTCAGGAAAAGATGACAATCCTGCCTCTTCAGCAGAAATGCATCAATCTCACTGCAGCTGATGGAGTACGAAGCCACAGTTCTGCAACAGCAAGCTGTAGAGCTGCCTGGAAGGGCAGTCAGGGAAATGAGGAAAGTGCCCTCCAAATTCAGTTGTAAGTCTCCTTGCCTTGACTTGACTTGCCTATTTCCTTGCCTTGCCATTTTCCTCTCCCTCTCCTCTCTCCCAGCACCCTCACTAGGAGAACTACGGCTGCACCAGCTGGACCAGGTTTAAATTTCACATGGGAAGTAAAATATTGGGTAAGAGAACATGAATCATTTTACTGTTGTGCTGTAGCATAAGGGTTATCATTCACACTGTGACCCCACTCCATCTTACAAACAAAGCCCTGCCTTGTAGCTGTAGCACAGCAGCAGAGTAGCAGCAGCTGAAGCCATTTTAAACATTGTGCCACAACTTGCTGACGTCTTCTCCCACACTCTGTCGTCTGAAGTTTCTCCTCAGAGCACTTTACCATCTCAGTGGCTGTCTCAGCAAGTTGCCCCATTTCAAAAGGCAGAAGTCCTCTCAGTTAAACTGGAGCAGTCGAGGGAATGATGGGCATGACCAGTGGATATGCTCAGCTTGATGGAGCTGTTCAGTACCAGTGACATCCAAAGACTGGGCAAATGTTAGCATTTGTCTATATTTGATTGACCGTCCTGTTTATTCCACTTGCCATCAAAGCCACCTAGAAAAGTATGGGCAAAGGTTGAAGTACTGAATTCTATTCAAGGCATAGATTTCTTGAGCATACAGATGTTACGGCTCAAAAGTTAACAAATCCATTGTCTACAGCACCTTCTCTGATTGTCTCAGAGAAATCCTGTGTTTGTGAAATGCAGGTGCCAAAAAAAGAGGATTAAAGCTTCAGGCTTGATTGTGGCTGTTAGAGACCTTTCAAAGGCAAAAGTCATTGTCCTGAGATAATTTACCTTTTCAGGTTGTTGGCAGTAGGATACAGAGAATTTCTCTGAATGCCCATCTGAAATAGCTCTTCTTAGCTACAGAGTGTGTGTACTGCACCTGCAATTATTGGAGTAATTGGAAAAGTCTATTTTTCCCACATTAGACCAAAAATGAAACATTTATTTTGACACATTAGGCTACCACCATCTGTGTTCCAGCATCAAAACATTTTTTAAGGTTCTATTTCAGCTGTTCCAGTTGGCCTCAAAAGAGCTTAAAATCTGGTAAAAATAACACCCATGTTTAACTGTGCACAGAAGGTATTATTTATATGTCAGTAGCACACTGTTTACTTTCTAGGTCTTTAACAGCTGTATCTAATAACATGATCCTTTACACATGATAATTTTCATGGAAGGTGTCACATGGCTATTGAGAACAAAGCTGAGGGTCAGCAAATCACTTTTTTTTTTTTTTCTCATGTAGGCAAGGATTATACACAATCACTGCATGGAATCTCTGTGTAAGCCAGATACTTCATTATTTCATAAAAAGTAATAATGTATTTTTCCTGTAATTTGTAGAAAAAAAATATTTCTGCTAATCCGAGTCTTTTCTTCAAACACTGAGTGAAGAGTTCCATTTAAATCTTTTTTGTATTGAAATATCTGGTATGTAGTACCCCCCCAGGCAAGAGCTAGGAATTGGCTCTCAGATGACCTAATTTGGAGAGAGACAATAAGATTACTAAATTGAAGTGCAGCTGATATTGATGCCTAAGGCCCCTCCTAAGCTTCGTTGCAGTCTATGTGATGGAAGGTCACCTTACTTCAGTGTTTGTAAACTGTAAAACAAATTAAAAAAAATCAGCAGTGCAAAAGGTCTCACAGAAACTTGTGTTTTGGATGGAGACCTGTTCTTTATTTCAAAGTTCTTTAGAATACATTAATTCTAACTTTTAATGTAATATAAAAGAGCACTGGACACAAGATGTTTTTCTTAAATCTAAAGCTAGTTGTAACAGTCAGTAAATAAAAACATAACAGACATTTTGGCTGACCATTAGCGGAATATGAGATAAACCATCTGAGCAGTAATAACAAAATGAAAGTATTATGACAGTCCAAAAGTCTAAATTTTTTTTTAATCTCAAACTGACAAAATCTTCCAGTTCATAAGCAGCAAATTTCAAGATGCTGCCTGATACTACTTTTTCCATAAAACTAATGATACCTATCAATCTGTGGAGTACAAGGAATCTGGGATACACATCAATCTGGGAGTTGCAGGAAAAAAAACAAATGTCTTCAGGCAGATTTTTAGACAAAAAGCACTCATCATTCTCTCAGACAAATTGTTTATCCCCTGTTTGTTGATGCTGAAATGAAAACATTATAGAAATAAATGTCTCTCAATTCAAGCTCACCTCACTCTGGTGGGACAGTACCCTCAGGGAGGAAAAGAGATTTGGGGCTGTTTCAGAGTTGCCAAGCTACTCCCTCCTGCCATCAGCTCCTGCCCTACACAAAGTAGTTAGTGGCTCAGCCTCTGCCCTCCTTCACCTTACTGGCTGATGCTCAATTTTCTAATTTCAATAAAAGAAATACTTATTCAAGGAAGGAAAAGAGTAGACTTTATTAAAGAAGCTTAAGAAACAATAAAATATTCTTCAGCTTGTAATGCATGTGAAGTTGTCCAAATGAGAACTTAATACTACAGAATTGAATTCATGCGATTCAATGGTGAGTTGTGGGTCAAAACAAGAGCACTGTGAATCAAAGGATGATCTGTTCTGGCAGCTGAAAGGCACAATTGGCTGAGTCCTTAAAAAAACTGTTCGCTCCAGTTTTTGAGCGCAGTCTTTAGTTAAACCTTACTCCCCTCCCTGTTCTTAAGTTTCATCATAGTTACAACATTCAGGCACCCGGGGGTTAACAGAAATGAGCCAAGACATCTATTTTTTAGATTCTCTGAGAGTTGACTTGGATTATTCATAGACGAATCAGCATGTCGTCATCTCTTTAGGTCTACAGGTAAGAAAGGTATAATACCCAACATCATGCAAGTCACGACTGCAGCAAAAGACCTTTATCTGAGCAGCATGAAAGCGCGTTCATTCAGGAATCGGAGGCAGCGAAGCAAGAGCAGCTCAGCTAAAGCTCTCGGGATGAAAAGAAAATGCTGGCCTGAAATATTGTGAAATATAAATAACAAGACCAGTTTTGGTTGCATAAGCATAGGCTGAATGACATGTGAAAAAATAATATCCTATAAAAACCAGAAGTCTCTCTTTCCCCAAAGGTAGAGCCGTTCACGGCAGTTTATGACCGTACTTGTGCTTTGCAACTCTGCTTCACCTGCAAACGCCATCTTCGCTGACAGATTTTCACCACATCAGTGTCATCAGCAGAAAGGACCATAGACAGCTAACTATTTATTTAGTGAGGAGCCTCACTATTTTCCTTTTTCATGAACCCTCATAGGACATTATAAATATAAAAGCCAAAAGCTCACTAGGGATTGTAGACCAATGCAAACTGTGTAGAAGCGGTCAGTTATTAACTAAATCTTGTTAACAACCCTTTCAGGTAGTTCATGCACATTAAAACAGATTTTGACAGAAATCTGTAGACTCTGCAAACCCATCATTCAGTCTTTTTCAATGGAAAACAGTATTTCAGCCACTCCAGCTGGAGTTACCTGACAGTCTTTGGTCAGATTAACATCTCAAGGGCAGAATTTTCTTCAGTGAAAACTGCAGCATTTCAATGACACAGTTAAAATGCAAGATATTGGGACAATATATGGAGGAAAAGGTTACATATTTTTAAAATAATATCAAATTTATATGTAGGAGACCAAAATGTTGCTCCTACCTGCAAAAGATAGCTATGGTACCTGTTACCCCATGTGAAGCCAAATGTTAATGAAGATAAGAGGAAGACTGAAAGTGTTATAGGCTATAAGGAGGAAGGGTAACATCTGACTTGCACACTGATAGTCCCTGTTGGTGTTTGACCCCCTCATTGTCTCCTTATTCTGTGAAAAGTCCTCAAGTACCTAGTATTAGGCCTCTGTCTTATCCCATTAGGTTTAATTTATTAAGATGTAGAAGCAAATTATGAAAAGTGTATTTAAACTGAAAGTTCATTGCATCTGTAAGCACTGCCTTGTCTACAATGATTACATGTTAAAATCCTTGGTGAGCCAATAAGGCAAGGTTGGCAGATGCAACCTGTCCATCCAAAGAAAATCAATATGGTGCTGTGTGTCCAATTTGGGCCACATGAGTATAGGATACTGAAAATATGTAAACACAGAGAGATGTTAGGAAATAAAGTAAAGTACAGTTTGCATGGATATTTTTTAAGGTTTCATGAAAACACAGAGAGATGAGAGAATATCTGGAGTGGGACCAACTACAAATAATGCTGGACATGCATAATTAACAGGATTCAAGAAGCAGTAATGGTTCTTCTTTTAACACAGCATAAGGCTGCCTAGAGAGGTGAACACATCAAAATACTCAGCATGAAATTTAAAAAAAAAATCTTTGACTAGTTTGGCTCTGGAGAGCTTGTCAGATTATTAACATTACTTTAACTTAATTTTAATTTTGTTTAATGTGATTTCTTTTTCCATGAAGTTCTTTGAAAACATGTTGCTTATGCAAATAAACTACATGGAAAATTGGTTTTGTAACTAAATGACAGTTGACAGACTAGACTGTAATAGCCATTTGGGAACTTCTAAAGCATGATTTGTTTATACAGTAGTACAAATTGCATAGCTGTGATTATTAGGGACAGTAAATACCTTAATAGTGTCTTTCTTAATTAACAGAGTCCTATGGCTGGATTTCAGCCCCCACTAAGACTGTTTTTTGCTGTTTCAATGGCAGCAAAAATAGCCTTAATCCTTATTCAATACTTGCTCTATTTAATAGTTCAGAGAAGTTGGAGCAACAAAGGTCAGATTTGTCCCGTTCATTTCCCACCAAAACAATGTTTCTTGCTTGACTGTTTGCACAAAGATTCAATCCTACTATTTTTATCCTCACTGTCAGCTATGACTTCTCTATTTGCTTTTATCTGACTCCATAGTTGTTTTTTCTGCCTGGGATGCAAGTCCTTTAGGAAATCCTTCTCCTCCCAAATATTAGACTCTACTCCAGATCAGATCATTGTATTTTTTAGAATTTATGTCTTCATTTGAATTTCATGGTATTTTCCTCATAGATCTGTATAGAATTAAAAAAAGAAAAAAAGTAAAACCAGTTCTAGAGAAAGTACAACATCTATAAGTAATATAACAACTTTCTCACACTTTGGATGTAGAAATATGGTTTCTAGGTAGGCAAAAAGCTGTTGAACATGTTGCCATTTTCCTGCCAGTGCAAGATTTTTCCTGCTGATAACAATTTAAAATACCACATTGAGATGACATTATGCAGCATCATAGGCATCGGTTTCATTTCTGAAAACCCAGTATTCCCAGAGGTACTTTTATTAACTGAACAACATTTGATTGTGGTATTAAAGAAATTTGGGGAAACACCTCGGTCTCCTCAGTTTTTAACATCAAAGCCTGCATTTTGTCTAACTTATATCATCCCAAAAGCACAGGTCCTGTAGAGCAGGGGATGAAGGAAGACCAGTCCCAGAGAGTGTGGAAACTCTCATCAGGTGAGTTACCTGGGCAGGGAGAGGAGGAGCTCTCTCCTCACGTTACTGATTTTACAAGCAAGTGAAACCCTTTCAAAATTACTGACTTTGAATTTCAATATATTTTCCTCTTGTCTTCCTCTCTGATGGTCCTTCCATGGGAAAGGAGTGTATATTTGCTTTTCTGGGCTGTTTTACTCCACTCCTGGCTGCTCAGGATGCCACAGGCAGTGATGCAGAAGTTCAGTGAAGACACTGCAAGGAAAGTCATCTGCGGAATCTGAATGAGAAAAAGCTGGTGACAGAAGTAGTGAGGTGAGTAATGCTATGAAAAAAATATCCCCAGTCTAGCTAGCAAATCCTATGGGACTTATCAGTAGAGAATCAATAGAAATATTAGCATAGGAATAAAAATCATCTGGACAACAAAAGAAAAGAAACTGAATGATGGTGTGGAGTGTCAAGCCAGATATAACGAGGGTAATCCAGCTGAGGCAGAATAATAACAAGGTGCAACATAAATAGGAAGTGTACACATTATTCAGGAAAGCTAGAAATAAAAGGCAAGGTAGTGAAAGCCTATTATATTATTATATAGTCATAATTCACTAAGCCAAAAAAAAAAAAGAGACATAACATGACAAAATGGGTAAGTTTGAGGGGAAAACAATTTAAGTAAGAATCATAAAAAGTTTTGGATAATGTTGGATGTCTGCTTTAGCCCCCTAGAGTTTAATTTGCACTGGATAAAAGTCTCTATAATGTTATTAGAAAGAGAAATACTAGCATTAGGGAAGATTTACTGTCTTTAAGGGAGACTTTGAACTTCAAGAAACAGGCTTTAGAACAAATATTGCTAATAATGGCAGAATGTAGGACTATCTAGACATGGTAAGTAAAAGATTTTTCCACTGAACAAAGGAGTTATAATAAAGCCAGGCATTTATGAGAAAAAGCAATAGTCAGGCATTTGGGGTTAAATGTACAAAAACTTGACAATTACAGCATAGCTGCTAACGATTAGTGTGATAGGGAAGCAGAAAAAGTGAAAGAAGTGCTCAGATATAGAAGGCAAACTAAAAAAAATCAGACACTAGTTAAAATTTATCTGCAACACAATAAGCAGTTTTAGTTTCTTGTATAAAAAATAAAAGTATTCTGCTAACTAGTTTGATGGTAGAGTATTTTTATTATTTCAGCTGAAGAGTACAGATGGACAACATGTAACAATATTTGAAGGCAGAATAAAGTCTGATAAAAAATTATCTTGGCTTGTTTAGAGTAATCATGAAATAAATCATGGCTTCAGGGGAGTAGTAACACAAGGGAAAGAAAAGAATTATTGAAGAATAAATTATACCATTGGCATAAAACCAAATAGTCCTATTCTTGTACAAGTAAAAGATAAAAGTTCCTTAATCACTGGAAGATTTAGTTTCTCAGAAACACCAAAGCAAAGGCAAAGAACACAGAGAAAAGATGTAAAATTGTGATTTGTTAATTGAGTCACTTCAAGTGATTTGTTAATTGATAGTCACTTCAAGTGACCCTGGCATCCAGGTGAAATAAGATGATTTTGACTCTTAGTACGAACTAAAAAGTGAGAATTTTTACCTTGGGATTTTGCATACTTTATGGAAAAGAGTGATTTCCAGTTTTGATGTGAGGACATTTTATTTCATTATCCCCTGACCTTACCTACCTTTCAGTAATTTGGACTGGGGCAAAGTATATTCTCTTATAATAACTACATCTTGGCACAAATTTGGCAGTTTTGCATCCTTTTGAATATGTTTAGGAAAAAATGGAAAATTATTTGATTAAAAATAGAATTCCCCAAATGAAATGGTCTTTTATTTATATGCTGTTACTATGGAGATGCAGCATGCTATTGAAAGCACAAAAAAAGGCATTTAGTTAGATGCATGCTCTCGTCATCATATTGCTTTGGATTCTTGTGCAATAAAATAAATGATTTTGCAACTTTAGTAGATAAAGTCAAATCCTTACTCTGTCATTCACAGAGAGTTTATTTGCTGAGAAAATTCAATCCAGGATATTCACGTAGCCAACAAAAAGATGTCTCAGCTAACTTGCCCCCGATGAATTGTAAAATATAACTTAATATGCACATGCATCTGTTTCATGGCAACTACAGGGGACAGGAAAATTATATGAGTGGTTTAAGGGTTCTTTAGTAATAATAAACCCAACTGTGGTTTTTTAGTGCAAACTTGAGGATTCAAGAGGAAGATGCAATAATGGATAGAACTCTTTCTTCTCTTTCTGTCATTCCTATTTTTTTTTTTCCTCTTTCATTCTTATTTTATATCTAGTTTAACAGGCTGACATCATTAGAGAGATCCTTTTTTATGTGTTGCCCCTGATATGCAGATTTGTTTGTATTGCTTTCTCTCCCGGACTTGAATTCAGAACTGCAGAAACAGTTCTGGCAGTACCTCTCCTTATGGTTGGCTTAAACTACTTAAATTGTTGTAACAACACTGTGGTTTACAGCAACAATGCAAAGAGACAATCAATCTCTATTTTTTCCCCTCAAGATACCTCATCTGTTCCAGCATTACAAAAGCCCATGGTCCTGTTCTGACACTGGTGGTAACAGCTATAGAGAACAAAGCAAAAGTGCACAACGTGATGAGAAAAATATGGAAAAATACCATATATATATATATATATATATATATGTTTGATGATAGTGACGGGTGAATATTGGCTTGATTTTTGCCTTGCGTTATTAAGTCAAGATTTCTTCAGTCTGTCAACAACACAGTGTCTTGTCAGCTGGGCTGTTTGTCTTGCCAGCACAGAAATACTGGTTTTGCTTTCATCCCTTTCTTTCCTGGCACTGGAAGGAGGGACAGAAGGAGGGGTAGGTAGTTGTTAACATTAAGAAGAACAGTGCTGCAAAAACTTAACAAGGGCGAAACTGGGCATCTTGTCTCTATAAAGTAATGTAGCTGCCTGGTAATACACAAGCATAGTTAAACCTACAGACTTTGGAATATTAGTCCAGTAATGGCCAATTTCCCTGTTGTGAGATACTGAAAGATCACATTGATGGCAACACAAAGGAAGCATGAAATTTGAACAAGGGGTTCCAGCACACTGGGTTTTTGGGGTTTGCTGACTGGAACAGGTGTAGAAACCAGGAGGTTGGGTCACACAAAAAGTTACTTGAATGTAGTGAACTTTACTGCACTGCAAGAAATTACACTCTACACAGGGAAAATCTCATCCATAATCGCTGTCAGTTCTGGGGTTTTTTTACACTTAATCGTGATACATGCCAGCATCGAGGCAGAATGCACAAATTTGATCTGACTGATAGAACTACTGTCACTGTGAAAATGGGGGTTCTCACCTGATGGATTTTGTTTCTAGTTTAAGAAAGAAATAGCGAAGAGCTCCTTGAGATATCCCTTTCCTTGGTTTTCCCCAATGCATATTAGTAGTCCTGACAGTTGTCATCATACCTAGAAGAAAAGAGAAAATAAAAGCTTGTGATGATCATAACTTTAATACCTCTAACCTCTGAGTCATTCCCCCCAAAATGTTGAACAATATAAACTGAACAGGGAGATGAACAGCTTGGTCATTATTCAAGACAAGGAATAATCCTTCAAAACATAAGAAAACAAAAGCATTACTTGAGTTAATGTTAAATCTGGGCTGGGCTGGTAACGTGAATTGTGTCTTCCATCTCCAGTGGGTGTTTTTAATCCTGATTAAGACTGTTCTTAGTGGCTAGCAGTTCCCAGCTTTTGAGGTATACCTATTAGAAATCAAACCAACGTTTAATTTCTTTTTTGATAAACTAAGCAAATCTATTTTGCTAACTGTGGTATTTTCTAAGGTTCTACCATCATTATTGTAATTCTGGTTCTGCAGTTTCTTAACATATTATTTTATGCTGGGCAGCAGGACTCTAGGGTGGTTTATTTTCTTTCATATTACTATTACTAGACCAAAAACTCACTCATATTTCTATTCATTAATTAACTTGTACTAATAGGGTCAGTTTCAGCCAGTTTTCACGACCATTTTGAGAAGAGCAGCACAGGCTTCTTTTTTTTTTCTTTTTTTTGTGAAAGCTACTTAAGTTAAGCAACAGCTCTGAAATGAGAAATTACATGTGTCCACCCTGCATATGTCCCCAGAGTGAATTGCACAGTCTATTACCTCAAGAAAAGCAAATTGCCAACTTGCCTAGAGAGATGCCATTTGCCTCCCACTGGCTTGGCAGAGCATCCCGACGTCTGCCTATAACCGAGCATGTAGCTGTGTGCTAAGCTTGTCCTGGGACCCCTGCAGAACTCTGATCACTTGTTTGTCATATCAGTGTAGATATGAGGAGGCAGAAGTTCAAAAGAGCATGGTCAGCGTTGTGTCCAGCCTGAAATGAGATCCTGTGCCTCTTCTGCCCATGAAAGTATAAACATATCTTACACAAGTGAGTGCTACACGTGGATATATGCATAAATCTCACCAGCCATTTGTTGGTAAGTTTGACACTGCATGTGCAAATAGGGATGTGTGCCAGTGTGTGCTGTTTTACTGTCTGCATATATTACAGGCTGTTTATTTTTGCTTTCAAATTCAAATATGATTTGGTAGGTATTTGGTGGGGTTATTCCTTTTATCACTACTTCTATGATATTTAGAGACATAAAATGCCATCCATTTTTTTCCAAGTTGTAACTGGGGATATATCTTGGTCTTTGCTGTGTCTTGTCAATATAATCCCTTTATAATGTTTTTTCTTACCAGAAGAAATCAAGCATTATCCATTACACATGATAATCTACTTTTGTTGTCCTTCTCACAAAAATGCTACAATCTATCATTTGATCTTGTATCTGAGATATTGTACTTTTGCGTTCAAGAACTTTTATATATAAAAAATACAGTGTTTCAGTCCATTAGTTCCTCACTTTAGTTTGACCCAGCTTTAACTGGATTGAACATTGTGCTAATGAGATAGACTGGAAATGGCCTTCACTGGAATGAATGATTTGATGACCTCTACTAAATTGCCATAGGACAATGCCCACATTAAGGAGATGTGGTTTTCTCTGGCTTAGAAAAGACCTCAGGCTATGTATTAATGGAAAAGGAAAGAAAAAAATGGAACTGACTCTTATGCCTGTTTGGTATTTATTGTCCAAATATGTTTGTAACACTTATAAAGGGGGTTCTTATAAAGTAAACATACAAAGATTACTTAATGTGCCAATTTACATTACATATGTCTCGCATCTTTCTGTCATTTGTCCAACCTCTTGCTCTCATTATAGCAGAACCTGCATCTTATGTTTCATTTCAAACTACATTTTGTAGAACTGAGTTTCAAATCTTCCTCTAATCATCTGAAGGCTTACCTCTCTGGTTCTGCAGCATTCAACAGGAAGAATTCTGCCTTGCTAGAAGGATGGATCAAATATATCCTATTTTCCCTTTTCACCAGCAGTTTTAATAGAATGAGATGGCCCTGATTAAAATAGCGGTAGTTCCCCATCAGTAATGAAGTTGCATCGCTGCCAAAACCAGCCAGCAATATGAGAAATATCTAACATGAGCAGCATTCATCTCACAAGAGAATTCCCAGCAGGGCAGTTTCCCCCCAGCAGACACCCAGCAGCGCACTCCCGCGCAGTGAAGGCTCTCAGCAAGCTCCTTCCAGGCGGATCACACCAGCAAGTGAAGCACAAGGCACCCACAGAGAGATTGCTTCTCTGGAGGGGAGGGAGAAGAAAGGATACGACGGGGTTGTCCTGAATTTATATCCAGTGCGTTTAAAGATGTCACTTGAAAAGGTGCCGAAAAAGTATCCCAGTGTTAAAACACACAAGATCTCTGGAGGGAGTTGTTCGCAGCCCAGGACATTATATTCAATAACACCTGGCTTGGGTTTGGAAGCAGCAGAAGATGCTGTGAAGAGGGCACTTCAAAATCTCTATTGTTAACCAGTCTGTATTTGATCATTTCAAATTGTGTTTTCTGTTCGTGAATCATGATGTGGCTTTTAGGTCAAGCTAATCAGAACAGTTAAAACTACCTTCTTGCTGTCCTAGAGCGTCTCATTAATCCACACAGAAAAGAAAAACCTGCCACTTCTCACCGTGTTTCATTTAATTTCCGCTCAAGTGACCAGCCTATTTCTGCTTGTCACTAGGGGGGAAAAAGGGCCACACGTGAAAGGTTAAGTTTATAAATATTTGATGTGACATGCTTTTATATAAATATATAGGATGGGACTTCCTTGTTACACAGCCTTACCCCCAGGACTGACCAGTACAGAAGGAGTCACAATGCCACCATTTACCAATGTTTTGCAGCTCATCCCCTGGTGCTGGGACTTGCAATGGACAGGCAGTGGGCAATGACTGCTTTTATTTCCACATAAGCCGAAAAAGTAGCACGTACTTTCGCTGGCAAACCTTTTAGAAGATGAAAAGTCTGAAAGTCTGTATTTTATTAAGCAGTTGCAGCATTTAAAGGATTAATCTGTACTAATTATAGCCATTTAAATGTTAGGTATCTAAATTAATCTTATCACCTACAGAAAAATAACAGCTGGACTTATAAACAAACAATGAGCGCTTCCAATCCATAATTCGTCCCTTCCTGACAGGCAGGACTAATCACCTTCTCTGAGAGCCTTGTTCCCTCCCCTGACAATAAAGACAGCCTTGCACAGGCTCATACTATATGTCCTACTTTCTAAAAGCTAAAGTAGATGAGATGAATCCTTCAACCACGAAGTGCCTCCCCAGGGTTACCTGCTTACCAGATACTCTGAGAACTGTCTATTCAGAAGACGTTTCCCTATCGGTTTGCTCCTTTACTGTTCAGTCATAAGTGGACCCATCAAAATATGGGTATCTGAGACCTTCTTTTCATTTCTTGTTTCCTCATGTTTCAATATTAAGTAAATAAAGCAAGGTGCTCTTTTTTCAGCCTGTGTTCTCAGATTCCAAAAGCTCATCCACAAGTTTGACTAGTGCTGAATGAATTATTCAAAGCCTCTCTGTGTGTGCAGCTTCGAATGGTGTTGTTTTGGTTCCATTCATTAGAGCAAGAGTGGGAAGAGCATCCCAATGTGGCTGCCTGTAATGCTTTTATGCATATGCACTGCTGTAGTGCTGTGCTGTCACGTGGAATCATTTTGCACCCAGTAGTTAAGTTATTGAAGGAATGCTTTCTCAGGAGATTTTTATTTTTTTTTATTATCAACTTAAACTTCTGAAGGCAAGGAAATAAATCTTCTGTGCCCTCGTCTTGTAAGTGCAGAGTAATATATAGGCAATGGCATTTTTGAAGTCAGTAAGTTTTCATAGTTATTTAATATCTTTCCCAAAGCAAATGAAGCCACTGATAATTTTGAACCAAATGAGCTCTCTCTGGTGGCTAATTTCAGTGTTACAGTTTCTCATATATTTTCCTCAAGCACGGTCATCATTAAAAAATCCTACTAATTCCTCTTTCTTTTTTTTTTTTTTTTAATTATAGATTAGCACATTCCTGGAGCTAAAACAAGTAAAAGTTTTTTCTTATATAGTGTCCCAGTTTAAAATTCTCTTCCCTATTGCTCCTGTATCTTCTCATCATTGTGATACAAAACACTAGTATGACAGATAGGCAGGAAAAAATTATTCTCCCTAAAGTCTTGTGGCAGTTCCTCTGTGATACATTCCTAATTAGCACAGGATGGTAAGTGGTGCAAGGCAGAGCATGACTGGTCTGCAGAGGTCTCCAGAATCTCCTCTCTTTATGAGACTGTGGCACTGTTTGTCTTTTCTGAGGACTGGTTAGGGGGTTCCTGACATAGGTACCTCCCTGTTCCAAAGGCAGTTGTGCTGCCACAGGCATGTTTTCATGCCACCTTCTCTTCTGTAAGCCACAGGACATTTAGAGGTAGGCAGGAGCATGGATTATTTCTCTGTACCCAGGGCAAGTCCCTGCACTCTCAGCATCACTCTTTAGCAAAAGCATACTGTGGACTGGCACGCGTGCTTGGATCAAGGCCAAGTCTCAGATAGCAGTTTAGTATAAATTAACTTAACTTTGATCAAAAAGCAGAAAAAGACTTGTGAGGCTGTTTAGTGCCTTCTTCCAGCTGATGTACAGCTCTTCTCCGTGAGGTGTCACCCAGACACGCGTTCTATGTCTGACTAAACAAAACCCCCAGGGAATGCTTACACAGACCTTCAGGGTTGAACTTTGTCCAGAGGAGTCTCTTTTAAGGTATGTGAAAAGTAATGGAGATTTAAATCCCATACAGGAGTGGGAACACTTCCTGGGTATGTCACACTTGCACAGTGAGGCCCCAGACAGGCTTGTCTGTTCTTGTGAGTTTGAGCAGATTGGAAATTGGCAAAGGTGACCTCAGAGTGAAGCCAGAAATGGGTAAGTACTTAGTATTCCTGCAGTCTCTCTGGCAAAATATCTTGTCCTAACACTGTTTTAAAGTGAAGTGAAAATAATGTGCCTTATGAAAATAATTTTGGTTTTATCATGTACATTTCTGCGATGAATAGCATCACTTTTATTGGTTGGTTTATGATTTGTCACGGCAAAAAACTTGGCTGGGTAGGACAGAAGGCAGCTGCCTCATTGCCTTGTCCTGGCTGCTGCTCTCTGGCTTGGGGAACCCCTGGAAGCATGGCAGAGCCTGGGGTGAGCCTTAACATAATTCACTCTGGGGCTGTACAAATTTCCATATTGTTTTTCAATAGGATTTGGCTCATTTACAATCTTCTCATTAAAAAACTCAGGAATATTTTTACAAGCATGGTTTGCATGGTTATGTGATGGAAGAGGATTTGGGCCTCTGGAAAGAGCACACTGGAAAAAAACCCCAAACGTACATTCATGTGCCAAGCCTTCATCCTCATTATAATGGATAACAAGTTAAATCTAATGTGTGAGGGTTAAAGAAACTGAGTTTACCTTTCTGCAAAGGTTAGATGAAGTGGATGCATAATTTAAGCCATACTCTATTTTAAGGTCCTAGATGAGACTTAAAAGACTTAGCAGCCTTAAGCTGAATTTTCTCCTCAGAGAAGTAAGCTATATGCAAAGAGTAAATCAGAGATCCATTAATTTCTATAGTACCTGGCTTCAGTAAGAAACAGCAGTTTTTCATGTTTTATGATTTGAACAACCTAGAAAGCAATGAAAAAGCCCAATGCATCATTGAGATGCCATCTCTTCTCCTAAGGATGAAGGTAATGCTCTGTGACACTAATGTATTCGTGCACCATCTGCTTTTTCAGTCAATAACACTCAAAGCTGTTCCTTTCAGAATTCATTCATTTTAAATATTTACATTTTCAGTGAAAAGTATATAGATCATATAATTATTTTTATATCTTTTCATTTATATTGGTTTTATATATTTTAAAATCAAAGAGGCCAAAACTGTATATTAACAAGAAAGAACTTAGTCGTGCAAAGTTCTTAAAGAAGAATTTTCAGTTTTATAAGCTATTATTGAGAGATACAAAACCTTTCGGGGGGAATTTATGTTATTCAGTAAGTTTTTCTATAACATTTAAAAGAGATTCAGAATAGGGAAATCAAGTGCTTAGTGTTTCTTTTTCAATAATGAAGTAAAAACTCAGGATGTGCTGACAATCATAATCAAGAGTTTCATGTTTTTTCAGGTTGGGGAAGTTGATGTCTAAACTATAGTGTAGCACTGAATAGAGCTATTCAAACCCACAACTGTGGGTGCCATCTTAAATCACAGCCAAAATTACCTTGGGAAGAGAAGGAGCCCTAAAGAGTTAATCAAGGAGATGTTAACTTGCATTGCAAAACTTGAACACTCTCATATTGACTGTTACCTGCCGATTCTCCTTTGAAACTAAAGCATATACCAAGTTGTTATATTTGGAGCAATATAACTTTTAGTTCTAGGGGCCATAAATTTTTATTATTACCTGAAGACAGGTACGATCTTTTCTCACAAATCTCAATCTATTTCCTTATCAAAGCTTTTGTCACCATCAGTTTATGTTACTGGAAGTTCCTCCACTTGCCAATGCAAACACTGGAACCAGTGAATTTGGAAGTCCTCCATGAGGGAAATGTTATGCTGGCAGTCTATTAAGACATACACTGTGAAAATGACAATTTGTAGGTGCTTCTCATATTTTGTCCTGGCATTTATTTATTAATCTATATTATTCATATGAATTATATATGCATCAAGCTAAGTGTGCTAAAGCAACAGTAAGTAAGTAAGGAGAAGGCTTCTGTGCACAAATTTTAACGTAATACAGGAAATGCACTTGCATGGAAAAAATGGGAAGAGACACCACAGGAGCTACTGTGAAATGTGAACAGACAGAGCAAAAGGGCTACATGTCAATCCAGGGAGAGAGAACTGTCAGGTAAAATATAAAGGTGGAGCAATCACAGCGCTTGGGGCTCTGTTTAACTCCGTTGGTGCCATGCCAAGGTGACTTCCAGGATACACAGTACCAAATTGCTACAACCTAGATATTTGTTGCTAGAGACAGACCTCCTCACCAGACTTTTCTAACATATGCAATGTAGATATACACAAGAAAAGGATTAGAGCAGGGAACGGCTAGGAAAACCTCAAGGATGTCTATTTTGCCTTGATATCATCCAGTTTTTCCAGAATACAGATTAGGAATTCATTGGAAAGGAAAGTTAGAAATTGCCCTCTCTTTCTCTACTGGCCAGTGCTCATAAGCTATATGCAAAGGTCTTGTTGAGATATACTCATGCAGAGAGCAAGTTAATAAAAAAATATCCTGCATTTCTTGTGCTTATGTGTAGCTGATACCCTGACAGACGTTTCTCAAACTACGATGTGAACTGGCAAGTGGGTTTCTAAGAGTGAGATGAAAGAGCATGACAGAGACTCCAGAGTATGGTAATAATATTCTAATCCCAGCTACACTTTCACTGTTGTTTTGTTTATCATTTGTTATATGCCTGGAGCATGCCTGACATGCTGCAAGACAAAGGGGTGGATACATCTGTTCTGCTTTAATGCACTTTGCTGTGAAACATGCAGCTCTGCCTTTTGTAAAAGCAAGGAAGCAACTTTACCTTATTTCTCTAAGGTATAAGCCCTTCAGAAGCAAGAAATAATATCCAGAATTCCAGTAATTCAAGAAACACTACCTGAAACTTCTGTGAGTTACTTAAAGAACTGAATAAATTATACCCATGCAATTGTTTTTCATGGAAATATGTTTTCTATCTTTTTCTTTCCTCTAGGAAGACTGCTTTAGATATTTCACACAAAGACCATTAATGAGTGCTCCTCCCACATTCCTCTCACACCTCTAGAAATTTGGCCTGTGGAGATTTTGCACCAATCGTGACAACCAGACTTTTTAAGTTCATCCATGCTTGTTCATTGAACACGTCTGGACCAAAAGTGCACTGTGCTGTTTTGTGTGTGTATTTGTGGTAGTTCAATACATTGAACACGACCAGACCTGTGGTGCTGAATTGGGCATCACTCGGAGTTTCTGCCCAGACGCCCCCAGCACCTCTGGGGTCTGGAATGCAAGGGGGTTTATTTTCTGCCAAATCCCTTACCCTGTAACACAACAACTGCAAGTAGTGAAAACTTCTCTCAAGCAACCTGGATGTTAACACAATTAAGACAGTTTGCTGTCATCTGACCTTAGGTAAGTGCTGTCCAACTCAGAACCGTGAGGATTTCATAAGGTCTGTGGTCAAGTTTGTGGGTCTTTATTTCTGCCTCAGGATGGTCACTGGCTTATGACGTTCCAGTTTATGACAGTGATATGAAATATCTTTTTTCACTCTGCAATTAATTGTAAGACAGTTATAAAAGTGTCACACATTTTCCTTTAGAATACGTGCAGGTACAGCCGTCTCCCTTGCAGGACTTGACCAAAACATTGGGCAGACACTAAGAAATGAAGTGCTTAGTCCAGGGCCACAACAATGGCCAGGCAGCTGGAGCCCATGTCATTTGAGAAGAACTGGGCTGGCTTTCACTGCAGAAGAAAACACGTATCAGGAAAGGGAAGAAAAATTCAACCACAAAACCCCACGCAAACAGTAGTTTTCCAGTACCTATGAGGAAGCTAGCAAGATGGAGACAAGCTCTTTACCACAAGAAAATGAGAAGCAGTGGCTATAATTTGAAATAGGTGTTTCTGAATAGATATTAGGTAAAAACGTTCTCTGTGACAATAACTAACCATTGGAACAGGGTCGAGGGAATCTGTAGACTCTCCATCTGTGGAGAATTTCAAGACTCCTCTGGTGAAACTTGGTCTGAACTCAATGCTGAGGCTGGACTAGACATATCATGAAGTCCCTTCCAACTTGAATTATCCTAAGATGCTGTGAGACTATAGACCATTCTGAGACCCACAGCACTTGTTTACCACTGCAACGACAGTAAAAAATACCTCAGCTATTTTTATTGAAATATCTAATTTCAATTTAATAAAATGTACTAATGACATAGGGAAATAACTCAGTGGTGACCTAATTTCACTGAACTCCATGGAAATGGTTATCATTTTTTTCCTGTGGTTGTATTGTTCCTTATGCAACAGAACTTTGATATATGCTTGAGGTTTCTACACAAAACAGTACAGGCAAGTAATACCATGGTATTTTATAGCCAGTTTTGTCTGTGAACATGAGGGCTGTCTTCTGATTTGATGGAGCAGGGACTTTGTGAAAAGAAACAACAAATACGAAGAGAAGCAGAAAGAAAACACAGAAGCGTCCAAGACAGAGTAGAAAAATGCTCCTACAGCATTATTTAAAGAAAACTCCAGAGAGGCAGCTTTTGTGTTACCAGAAAGTATCTTGTCATTCAATTACTATCCTGTTCCAGAAAACATGACTTTCTGACAGTTCTTAATAAATAATCATGACAGCACCAAAGGTATGATATGATTGATGTTTCCTAATAAAATTTATATGAAGGCTCCATGTAATGACTGGCTGGTTCAAAAGTGGGTCATGAGAAAAATTTGTTAAAAAAAATCTTAATTTCTATTTCTCCAGAACTTTTTATGCTGACAATTTTTGGTAAAGACAATTATAAATTTATTCCTCAGCTTCCTACTTGGAGGGAGGCAGGTCAATATTACATATTCATACTAAACTCTCAACTAAAAATATAGTTATAGTTCCCAAACCTGTTATAACATGCTAACACTTGGGATCCTCCAAATAAAACTTTGGTGTTCTAAGTGAAGTGTTGAAACAACTAGCACAACATAAATAATTTAACTACTTTTACAAATGCATTTTTCCTCTAGCTTTTCATATACCTGTGTCATGCTTGCATTCAGAATCATCTAATTAAGCTTCAGGAAATTCAGAGCACATCTGTGCATTCTGGGTTCAGAACATACAAACAGCTGAACTTAGGGATTTGATGAGGAATGAATGGCTGTTTGCTTATTTTCTCAGTTTCAGCTGTAGTGGGGAGGCAAATGCTAACAAGAAGAACGGGATGAGAAGCTCAGGGTGCTCACATGGAACACAACTCAGGTGAAGTAACACACACATCTTTGCCACACAAATTCTATTTGAACCTTTTATTATTGTAGTGGTTGATTTTACTTAATTTTGTCTTGATAGTATTTCAATCCTTGGCATCTGTGGCACTTAATCCACAAAATAGTGCAAGTTAATAAGTTTTGTATTTGGAGAACAGACAGAGCTTGATGAAATTTGGAATGCCGTCACCTCAGTGCGGTGGCCAGGGAGGGGATGATGTTTGAAATAGAGCAGTCTGCTGCACCAATGGAGACAGTGCACAGGGGCACTGTGGGAGGGTGACAGACTGGGGTTGAAAAACTTCTGCTCGAGCTTGGCTGCTGGATGCTATCCAGGGTTTATATTCATCAGGACATGAAATAATTTATTAATTATTTTTGCAAATTCTATTGTCCTGCAATTCTTCACTTGTGATGTTCTCAATAGCAGTGAAACCTGAGCTAATGGTAATATTTTACCTATTAATGGGAATATGCTTTATCTTAAACATATTCTTCACATTTACATATTATGTTAAGAAGTAAAAGTTTGGCAAAACCTTGTGCCTTAAGGGGTGGCATGTTCTGTTGCAGAAGTCTGTGACAGTGATGTTACTCCATAAAGATGAAGCCAATGGTCAATATGCAACACACTGTTCTTGAATGGAAACACTGCACATTCATTTCACTCCTTAAAGATTCAGACAGTACCTAGAAGCTCAACTCTGCTGGGTCTCTAAGGAGGCTGAGAGCCCTTACTTTTTTGCTGAGTAACTCAGTTTCAGTGATTAGGGTATGATCATACAGCCCATGACAGAAAGGGATAGGACCCATTGCAATTAATTTAGTTATATGTCAATAAAAGCAACATTGAAATACTGTTGGCCACTGCCAGTAGCATGAAGAAATGCAATATACAATATAGCACTTTATGATACAACTCAACCAAAGAGCCTATAATGTTCTGTTTCCTCCCAGATACAGAGGCCTGTGCACAAGAACGGTCACATGATGGGTCTGCAATGCACAATAAAATTAGAGTTATTTTTTGAACATTAATCAAAATTAAGCATAATGTTCATTTGGCATTTGTAGCTCTCAGATTGCTGTAGGAATGATGCACAGGCATTCCTAATCCCTTTCCACAAATTGGAACAAAGAGGGATAGTTGTTGGCATAATCAAAAATTAGAATAAAATGTCCTCTGCCCGCTTTCCCTGGGTGTATTCAACCTCTGGGTAAATTCATAGCTCTGGAAAGATCGGTTTGAGTCCGCAAAATACAAATTTTAGAAATTAATCCAAGCTGTAAAAAAAAAAAAAAAAAAAGAAAGATATTGATATTCCACCATTATTCCAGACTTCACTGTGAAACAGCTGGCAAACACTCTGAGCTAAGACAGGTATAAAACGTCATGCCTTGTTGTTATATCCTTCTAGATTTTCTCCAGACCTGTTGATGTTATAGTAGAGCATTCTTCTGCCATGTTTTCATCTTTCAGGCTTTTGGAGTCCCAGTATGAAACTAATTTGTCTGATATGATAGACTTTCTTTTCTGAGTTCAGCTACTCACGGTCTGGACCACTTTCTTGGCAACCATAAGGATGGAGTATCCTTGTCATTAACTTGACTGTTTCAATTTTCTTTGCATAAAGCAAATTATAACTAAATTATACTTAGAGCAATGGATCTGTAGGTGCCTAATTCCCTAGTGCCTAATAGAGAACAGAAGTAATATGAGTCTGTTGATCTGAAAAAGAACATTCTGGGAAGCATATGTTACGAATGAGTTTGCAACGCAATATGATAACTTGATGATTTACTCTGGGTGGAGGCAGATCACGTACCACAAATGCTTGTGATCACAGACATAGTACTTAATAGCTTTCATGCTGCTCTGAAAAGACTGAGGTAAAGAATGAATTTCATCTCCAGTTCTTTGCAGAGATTTTGATGCAAGGAAATTGAGTGGAATGCATTCCCTCTGACGCATCATTCCTCCACTCAAAAAGTAAAGCTATTACTTTGGAAAATAGCTGGTTTAGAACAATATATTTTGAAAAAGAACTGTTCTGGTCAGCTTTTCTGTACAGGCATATAGTAACATTCAGACTTTGATAGGAAACAGTTTCGCTGCTTATAAAGAAAGATTTTGAAAAAAAAATCCCTGCTTATACCTTTTTTATGGCAGGTGATGTTGAAGGGGAACCTTTTAAAAAATAAAATTTTTTACCCTCATTCTTACGTATTCTGTGGATATGAGCTTTGATTGTGATGTTAAAGAACAAGAGGAAAAATACTAATTTACACATGTATTAGGGGTTATGTAGCAATTTGTCACTACATAAATTACAGATTTGTAAAGAACAAAATACATTTTTCATAACCTGGAAGATGCTTGGAGGTTTTCAGAGGAAAAATTATTAGCATATCAAGTAGGAGCCAATATAGAAGAGGACATCAAATGATGCAAGACAGAACTCTACTATGTCAAACATGTAAAATCTCTGCTATATCTGACATAGTGAAGAATATGATTGAACTTCCTGTCTGACCTTTTTCTCACTGAAACTGCAAGACCTCCTTAAATACAAAAGGCATATTTGATTAAATTCATGGAAAGCAGCCAACCTATTATTTAATATTCCACATGACTGGATAATATTGTTGATGGATACTAAGCAATTTGTTTGGATATAGCAAGGAAGCTCATGCATATTTTTCCACTTATATATACAGTTCAATGAGTAAATTAGTTTTCTTTATTTTTCTTATTATTTTTCTATTAGATAGAAGAACTAATAGAAATTAAGAGGCATAACACTAAGGAATGTTTTTCTGTGGAGTTACGTTTCTGTTTTCTAGACTTTCAAAATTGGTCACTGACGTAATTATGCAAAAAATGATATAAAAATACAATTGGAGACAACTGTGAAACAGTGGGCATCCTGAAGGATTCAGAATATATAAACCTGGTAAATGATATCTCCAAAACAATCATGGAATACCTTAGAGGTTTCTGTAATCAACTTGCAAATAAAAAAAAAATCATCAATCTTATCATTTTCATAAGAAGAAAAAATTTATAGCATACTTCCATTAGGTGCTGTACAGAATCCTGGAGAAAACAAGTTGTAGGAAAACCTTTGTGTTTCAAATCAATACAAAACTAGTTTCTTTCTCTCTGTTTTGGGGCAGCAGGATCATGTTAGTGCTAACTTTCATTGAACATTTGTTTGAAAGTTGCTTACACTATTGTTCTCTGCAACTTATGCTGTTGTTCTCTGCTCACTAGCTCTTTTGTTATTTTTATTAAAATATAAGCAAACAAGAAAAGTTTTTTTAATACAAGCCCTTAATTCTATTGTCTTTCCTATTTCTACTTTGTACAAATTTCCCTGTATCATAAAATTACAACCTCATTTGTCTGTTTGGTTTTCAAGATGTGAAAGCTTCTCTAAGCTACTTTTCATGGTACATGTCTCCCTTATTGGTAGTAGCAGATTTTATGACTATTGTGTCACAAGCGATGCTGCAGTGACACACAACTTTAAAAGGACATCCAGTCTTAACCAATTTGCAAAGCTTGATGAATATTTTCATACTGACTTGGTACCAGAGTCACGACCTTTGTGAATTGCCTGAGGGCACAAAGCAATTCAAAGGAAGAGTCATTTAGAGAAATCTTTTCAGCCTCTTCTGCTCTGTTCACTGGTTAACAAGGGTCTTTTTGTAATCACAGTAAAATGCTGATTTCTAAAAGTGGAGAAGGATGTAGAAGCATGTAGGAAGTACATGCTATGTTCTTACAATTGAATGGGAAACCTTAGTCTTCCAGGAACTCTAGAAGTGATCATGGACTGGCCAGAAGGCAAGGATTTTGGAATGTCACTGGAGGAAGAGGTGGTGCATGCGGAAGAGGCCGCACCATATAATAATCTACCAGAAAATGAGAAAAGTTATGCTCTGTTCACTGATGGGTCCTGCCAAATTGTGGCAAAGCACTGAAAGTGAAGGCAGCCATGTAGAGTCCTGCAAGACAAGTTGCAGAAGCCACTGAGGGGCAAGGTGAATCAAGCCAGTTTGCGGAGGTGAAAGGCATCCAGCTGGCCTTTGACATTGCTGAGCGAGAAAAATGGCTGGTCCTTACCTCTATCCCGATTCATGGATGGTAACAAATGCTCTGTGGGGGTGGTTACAGCAGTGGAAACAGAGCAACTGGCAGCACAGAGGCAAACCCACCCGGGCTGCTGATCTGTGGAAAGATAGAGCTGCCCGGACAGAGAATCTGGTTGTGAAAGTACGTCATGTAGGTGCCCGTGTACGCAAGCGCTGGGCCACTGGGCAGCATCAGAACAACCATCAGCTGGATTGGGCTGCTAAGATTGAAGTGGCTCAGGCGGATCTGGACTGGCAACATAAGGGCTAATTATTCATAGCTTGATGGGCCCATGACACCTCAGACCATCAAGAAGGAGATGCCACATATAGATGGGTTTGTGGTAGATTTGACTATGGACACTTACACAGGTCGCCCATGAATGTGAGACCTTGCTGCAATCAAGCAAGCCAAGTGGTTAAAGCCTCTTTTGTATGGAGGACAATAGTTGAAATATAAATACAGGGAGAACTGCAGATTGATTTTACCATACTCCCACAAACCCACCAAGGCAAGCACCATGAGCTCACAGTGGTGGAAGCAACCACTGGATGGCTGGAAACATACCCTGTGCCCCATGCCACCACCCACAACACCATTTTCAGCCTTGAAAAGCAAGTCCTGTGGCAACATGGCACCCCAGAGAGAATTGAGTCAGACACCAGGAGTCATTTCTGAAACAGCCTCATTGACACTTAGGCCAAAGAACACGGTATTGAATGGGTCTGTCACAGTCCCTATCATGCACCAGCCTTGGGGAAGATAGAACGGTGCAATGGACTGTTAAAAACTACACAGAGAGCAATGGGTGGTTGGACTTTAAATCATTGGGATACACATTTAGTAAAGGCTTATTAACACCAGGGGATCTACCAACCGAGCTGGTCCAGCCCAACCAAAACTTCCACATTCTTTGGAAGGAGATAAAGTCCCTGTAGAAGTCCCCATACGAAGAATATGCTGGGGAAGACCATCTGGGTTATTCCTGCCTTGGGCAAAGGCAAACCCATCATGGGATTGCTTTTGCTCAAGGACCTGGGTGCACTGGGTGGGTGATGGGGAAGTTTGATGTGTACCTCATGGGGTTCTGATTTTGGGCAAGAATAGCCAATGAATCAAATTGTATGATGTTAATTGCTAAATAACCCTGCCACTGCACAGCCTCATTTCTCTAATTGCTATCAGTTGTACTATAGTAAGAATCACCCAAATTAATGACAGATGGACTCTGATGAAAAAACAAGTAAAGTGGAGCAGTGAAGGGATCAGAACTGACCTCAGCAGCTGGCACCCAGCAACTTCATTAAGATCAACATCTTCAACCCATGGACTGTGGGCATGAGCTGCACCGGATACATCAGCTGCAAGCCCCGAAAATACAGCATGCCACAGCCCAGCACCACACACCACCTTGCCTGCCCTGAGGGACTGTTCTAACGGATGGAGCCCAAAGTCAGGGATTAAATGAAATGTCAATGGACATTTTAGAGGGATGGAACATAAACTAAGGACAATATATCTGTATGGATATATATGCACATATATATAAGGCAGGGGAAAGTGTCTGTAAGATGTGGGCATGGCATAGATAGTATTAAATAAAGGGTGGATAATGTCCTGGTTCCAGAGAGAATAGGGTTAATTCTCCCCAAGATCTAGCAAGGACACAGGTATTCCATATCAAGTGAGCCATGCCCACATCTTACAGTTTCCAATTAATTGCTGGGTCAGCTTCCCCCAGGAGCTGGCAGAGGGAGGGAGCAGGAAGTCACAGCTTGGAAGTGGGCTAGGGGGTCCCAGGTGGTAATTGTGCTTGTATATTTCTCTCTCACTTTTATCGTCGTTTTCTTGTTCCCTATGCTGTTCTGTTAATCTGCCTTTGTCCCAACCCATGAGCTTTGCCTTTTTCTTCCAATTCTCCCCTCATGGCTGTGGGGGAAGCATCAAGAGACTGGCTGTGTGGTTCTTTCTTGCCGTCTGAGTCTAAACCACAACGGCTACCGACAACATCGACTCAAGCACAGTGCGACCTCACACTGAATTAAGGCTGCCTGTGGCAGCAGTAAGATGTCGTGTCTTCAGAACACCCTGGTTGCTCCTTAGCAAATGACCACTCACATTCAAAGTGGTCACAGCCACTACAGTCAGGATATTTTCTTCCCAGATTTGGTAAACCCCATGTGTAAGCAAAGAAAGTATAAAGATGTCATCACCTGTGTAAACAAATATTGAATTCCACTGAACTGAGAACTGGGTTCTGTATTTTTATTGGAATAAATGATGATGGATGATCAAAGCAGAGGCATCTAATAGGCAAGTATATGCCAAATCAGAAGCCTCTAATACAAGAAATATAGGACACTATGCTCAAGTTCATGGTAATTCATTCTTTGTGAATGACCCACACTATTATACTCAGGGTTAGAACATGCTTTCCCAACCCAAACTTATAGGGAACTTCTTTGATGTCACTGCCTATTTTTATTTTATGATTGCCACCCAAAAAATGATTAGGCCCTAGGCAGAAGGAAGGTCCAGAGCAGAGAGAGAGACTGAAGAGCAGTCAGATTAGGAAACAGGTGGAGCAAGTTTGCTGAGTGAACATTTGTTTCACACCAGTCCTGCTGATGCTTGCCAGGAACAGCAATACAGCCTCTCCCAGGGCAGGCAGTGTCTGTTCTCCTGCCTGCAGCAAAAGGATTGAGTCCCAAGGAGCTTTGGAGCAGGATGGCATCAAGGGCAGGTATTACAAATATTGATTTCTTAGATAATGAGGGAAAAAAATGGGGTGGGATCTTCATGGATATTTCTTATCCACATCCTCACCTTCTCCCCTCCTTAACTACAGAAGCAGGTTCATTTTTCCTTAATGCATTGTATAGCAGAGTTTGAAATCTGCAGGTGGAAGGCACAGTGCTGTTATTATTACTTACTGTTATAAAAGACAAGACAGGGATTGCCATCAGTGAATCTGTCTCTCAGAGTTAGGTTTGAAATTTGCAGTCCTCAGCTATCTGGGTAGGTTTAAGGAATAACTTCTATTATTTGTAACACATGAAGCAATAAACGGTTACTGAGAATGATTAATAGCCAAAGTGAAGCTCAGACATTTAATCGATCTCAAAAGCCATTTATTGCGAGTATATGAAAGCAATAGAGATTATTGCTATTACACAACAAACCATAAAATCAGAAAGAAGAAAAAGGTATCTTTTTCTTCTTGTGAATGCTGAGAAAGTGTTCTGCGCTTTCCCTCTGTGCTGGATTTTCCATCTGAAGCACACATTGGAGGCGCAAGTGGGATCAATAACATCACAGACGCAGCTTTAAACACTGATTAAATGATCAAGGATGGATGCTGTTTGAGAACAAGCTGAAAAATTGTTCACAGAAGCAGCTGGTGCAGAACAGAAGTGACCGGACTGGACAATGAGGGTTTTGTGTGCAGCTACGTTTGAATTTTTCTGGCTGAAATTCTCTGCTTGTTATATAACCTCTCTTGATTAATTGAGCCTGAGTGCCCGTTTGTCAGCTGCAGCTGAGGTATGCCTGGCACAGCCCAGGGAAACTGGCACAACAGACTTTACTTTGTTCTGCCCCAAGCCTAGGACAGAATAAGTCAAATGAATATTTGATGCGCTGGATGTTCCTGTGCTGGTTCTGTAGCACCTGAAGACTCTCCTTCATACCAAACAAATGTCCAGCAGTTTGGCTTCACACTGGTCAGAGCAGTCCCGAGGAGGAATAGAAACCATTCCACTGGTCCTGTGCCACCCAGAGAAGTACTTACACCTGTGGAGCAATAGAAGGTATCGGGTGCAGCGGGACCATTGGAGGTATTCAATGTCAGTGAACCTGGTCTTGCATTTTTAGGCCTCAAGTGGAAAAGGCCTAAACCTGTGGTGTCACTCAGAGTCATGACAGAGTCTCCCGCTTACTCCATGCAGTAGTATGGAATGTCCAGGATTAGGGAAGTCTAATTATGAAAGCTTGGATGCAGCTGCTTATTGTGTGTGTGTGTGTGTTTTAACCATTTCTCCTGTGTATGCTCCTATAAATAATAATGTTTTATTTCAAGAAGCTGAACTGAAATAATTTACCTGTCCTTGTGAGGCAGATTAAAATTGGGTTGTACTGCTTCTCAGGTGTGAGTAGCTGACTGACTCCTCCCTGCCTCTTGGCAGGGATGCCCATGGAGACAACAATTCAGAGACCAAAACTTTCAAGAAATCAGCAGAATCCTAACTAATACTGGATGGAGGCATTAGCACTCTCTTTTGTTCTCTCTCTTTATTTACTCTTTTTTACTTTCTTTTGCTTCTCCCTGTGTGCTTTGGGAGTTTCTTTACAAGATATTTGTGTACCTAACTGCTCACTACAGCCAACCTTTCCTCTTTTTTTTTTAATTCTTAATAGAAATCAACTGTCTTTACCAAGAATGAAAATTTAATAACATCTTATAGATCCAGATGAATTACTAGCTCTAACGTGTTGGAAGGGAGTATTGCAGTTGCTTCATTTGGATTATCAAATTCTGGAGACATACTGCAGTTCATGGATTTTATGATGCCCAAGATGACTCTGGCTTCATCCAGGAGGTAACTGATGATGCCTAATTAATGACAAATATTTCAAACACATACTCGCTGTAGCTACTATAGACTTTGAGCTGAACTCAGCAATTCATCTCTCCTCCTGGCTCATTAAACACTATTTTGAGCTCCACTAACATACAGATCATGATCATGTCATTATGAGTCATTGCAAATCAGTTACCTTTTCCCCAAAATTAGTTCTAAAAAAAATAGGGAAGTCTAAAAATCTGCAGTCCTGTAACCAAACCGCAGTTCAATTCTTTCAGACCCTACATTGTTGGAAGGCCGAGGGGTTATTTTCTCCCTTCTGCGGAGTTCTTTTGGTAAGAGTTTCTCTCCTCCTGCATGTGCAGGGTAACAGATTCAGTCTCAACTAAGTTTTCCAGTTGTATTTATAAGTTTTATGGCTAGATTCTGGATATTGACCGCTTCTCCTCAGAAGAGCACTTCCCAGTATAGAGGCATCCCAGTGGCACAATACATAGATACTGCTAATGCATCCATCAGTAATTTATCTAAGCAGCAATTACAAAATTGAGACTTGGGTAGTGCAGATAATTGATTTTTTTCACTGCAATAGCTGAAATGAGAAGTTGGAAATGAGTCTTAATTCAGGGTGACTGGAAATAGAAGTGTTGAGGGGTTTTATCAGAACACAAAAAGGGCCCTCACCTGTGTATTGCACCAGGGTTCAAACTTCAAGTGTGCCTGCATAAAGGACTACTTCTTCCATCTGCCAGGAAAGAAGCTTACTTGCAGCTATCATAGCAGAGGTCAACTTAGCAAGTGACCCTTTCCTCTACAGTTGTGACTATCATGTGAAAAATACCAATCTTTCTGGAACTATTTTGGAAATTAAATCTTCATATGTAATAGCTTCAGTATGGCTCCCACTGTGTGTTTCAACAAACGTTTTCTGACACCTTGTATGAAATTTGCCTCAGTTTGTATGTAAAAACACCTCTGCTCTTCACCTCTTGTGAGGCCAAGTGATTTCACTGGATGACTTGTACCTTTGAAACTTCTTTCAGCTATCTCTGTTACTGATTGAAGGGTTTGGCAGAAAGGTCGAGTTCAGCATTGTGATCTGAAATTGATTGCGATCAGATTTATTCTAATCAGCTCTGGAACAAAGTGACAATACAGGGACCTCTGCCAAGAACAGCCTGATCTCAGCTACTGAGAGCTTCACAGTGTATTGTTGCAGCCCTTGGACTTCCATGGAGAGCGCATGTTTTCCTTGGGTAAGAACGGATAACAGGTTGCTGGATTAGCAGTGTTTTTATTTTGGAGGGCCCGTAAGGAACACAGAGAGCAGCACCTGGTATGCTCCCAGGAGATTTGGGTTGTTCTGTCTTGCACAGGTTGAATTTCCAAATGCCTTTCCAGTCCAATGCCAGGAAGAAAGAACTACGGTGACCCAAGTATGAAACAAAGGAGCTAAATCCTAATTGGCGATAAACAGTCACAAGTCACAGTAAATCAAAAAGACTAAATTGTAAATATTGTATATTACCTCTGCTGCTAGGTAATAGACATGTAATCTAAGTTCTAGTTTATGTTTTATTAAGAAACATTCCCAGGATAACCATGGTCATGTCTCTGGGGAAAGGAATAGAACTACAGACACTAATGGATTTCCTATCAGCTGTTGGGAACACGAGGTGACTGCTTTGGAGACATTAGGTCTTCAGGATGGACTGATGATTCATTAACTTCAAGAAGCATTTAAACAATGCAGTTGGATTCACTGCCCCATGAATGGGAGAATATTTTGTGTTTTTCTTCCCATTATGAACAGCTCATGAAGTTCTGAAGAGGAAAGCTTAAGGAAATAGCCAAATGTCACAAATATAAGCAATCTCAGGCTTCAAATTCTGCCTGCACATAGTTAATTTTTATGTTTCTTTAATATGAATTTAAGATTTAGTTATTTATTATGAGTTGTTTCTCTGAAGGATGGCTAGTACTACCCTGTAGCTCGTTTTCCAGTGTGAAACTGCCATAGGCGTCATATTAGACTTTACTATGCACATTATCTTTTAAAATTATCTTCTGCACAACTTTTTCTAGTGTTTCCAAATGAACACCACTAAAGTGAATTAAAAGAGCAAGGGAACCGATAAGCTCTATAAAGACAATACTATGTTAAAAAGACAATGTTATAATGTCAAAACTAAAGCAGTTTAGAATCAATTGGAGGATCCTTTGCAATTACAGAGTAAATTTGGCTCTCTAGGTTTACAGCTTAAATTTCTAGTTGTTATAAGCCTCTTGAGTAATGTTGGAAGTAATTTATTTTCATGGTGCCTCATTTTACCACGTGAAACAAGCAAAGTGGTCTCCACCTTGCAAGACAAGCCTATTGTTGGAATACCAGGGATGTAAAAGGACACTGATGTAAAGAGAGTCACGTAACATTCCAGACTGATAATAATAAAAAGAATCTCATTATGAGTCTCTTCGTATGTATATATGTGTGAATACACACACATATATTTCTGGATAAATACTCTCTATAACAAACCTAATAAGGTAATTGAATAATGAGATAATAACCCAGATATCAGACATAGCATTGAACTGATTTTGGACTCATATCTCCTCTAGTCCGTATTTTTCCAATGGTGAAAAGAAAGCCATGTGTTTGCATATTGGATCATTACTAAGTTATTTTTCCACTTGTATGCAAATAAAAACAATTCTGGTCTTTGATCTTGCATCTCAATGAGTTTTCTTCAAAGGAAATTATGCCATGACAGTTTTGCTATTGCCTTCAGGACAAATTATGTCATTACTTCTGCTGTATTCCCCTGCATTTCAGCTGGTACAGGAAGGTAATATCCAATTGCAACAGCATAGGGTATTTAAAGAACAGCAAAGAAAGCGGAGATGCCTAGGTGCAGAGCACTATGCCTTAAAGCAGCCCCTGATGGAAAGAATGATGTAACAGGTGCCTATAATGATGGAAGACTGCTTGATGACTCTAAAGTTTACATTTCTACCATTCAACCCCAGGAAAAGGGAGTGGCCCTATATGGTTTTTGCCATACAGTAAGCAGTCCTCTTCAGAAACACAAAGCTAACACACACCTACTGCTTTATAAGATCTGAAGTACTTGAATACAAACTAACCTGCCACTTTAGGCAAGCAGATTTATGCTCATATATGATTCATAGCAGCAATGGGGCTGATTTAAAAATTGCAGTATCTTTACTTTTGAATTCTTTCAGGTCTTTCAGTAGCAGCAACACATAATTTGCTTTTTATTACAATGCTTTCTCTGGCACAGAGGCAGCAGCAGTTGGCAACTGGCAGAAAGCTTTTCTCTGTTTTGAAATATATATAACTGCTCAAGGAAGAACAGTCATTTCATGAACTGTAAAATTATTAAAGCCCATGGCATTAAAGCAATCTCTGATTAACAAACCCCAAACAATTGAAAGGAATATATCATACACACATGAAAACTAATTCTTTATACCAAAATCCTTCAGTTCCCTCAGTTTCACGCAAACTAAATTAAAATGAGAACCTTCAGGCAAACTGCCATTATATGAAAACTCTTAAAAGGAGAATGTACAATCTAATTATAGTGTAACAAATGTGTACCTTTCATCTACAAGGCTGGTACTCCAAAATTTCAATAGTCAATTATGATTATATTGTCTATTAAAAAGAATAACCACAGAATATAAAAGGGAAAACCTACAAAAGAACATGAAAGACATCTCCAGTGGCACAAAGTGGCGTAATAGTAGTACCCCATATAATTTCTTTTCTCCTGTAGCTTGTATGTAGATTGTGTTGCAGAGACACAGATGCTGCCACTCACTCCCTGAACTCCCATGAATGTATTCTCTGTGGCTAAAGCCCACTGAATTTACTTTTTTTTTTTACAATATTGCATGAATCCATTTATCTGGCAATAAAAGGCATGAGGCTCATAGCTGAATCATTAAATCATGGCTAAGAGAAGTATTTCCTTTAAGTTTGTAGGTCATTAATATATTATTTTCAAAAAGCTTCTGAGAGTCTATCATTTCCTCTTTTCTTTCTCTTTCTTTCTTTCGTTCATTCTTTCTTTCTTGCAGGTTCCAACTTTCTCTTTCACAATTTTTAATTACATAACGACACAATTAGAAAAAGTACTGTGAAGTACTAAAGCTTGATCAAGTCACAGAATAATATCTAATCTGCGACTGAGCAACCACACCAGGACTTTTCAACCTGAAAAGATGAAACTAGGCAGGATATCACAACTCCATCGTATCACAAATGATAGAAAAATGACAAATGGGGAATCTATCCACCACTTTCTCAAATACAAGAAATTAAGTATCTAAAATGGAAAAAAAAATTACTTGATGCAGTGTGTGGGTCAGCTGAGGAATTTTGCAATAGGATATGGTGGACAGTAAAACTATTCAGACTCAAAGAGTGAATGAACAACTTCACTAAAGAAAAAATACTCCAGTGTCTCTTATACCAATAGACGCTACCCCTGCCTTAGGGAATATGTGAACCATGACTCTTTGGAGGCTGTGAGACTGTACTGGGAGACAACAATACATAACTACCTTGTTCCTGTACTCTTCTCTAGACATCTATTGACTGCTGTCAGAGACAGAAATCGTCAGCTATTTTGCTGCAAACATTGCTTATGTGAAAATTGCAAACTGCCCTAACTCCATGGAACTTACTAGAAATCAGATACAGTTTAACGGGAGCATGCCACAACTCTCTATTGTCTGCGATCATACACCAAGTCTGAGACATAAAACTCCCTGTTGACTCCATGACGCTTTGGTCAGGAATTTTCTCATGTATATCTACCCTAAAGTTTACCTTTGTTTAGTGGTTTTTCATCTCTGATCTACAATAAAGAAGTCAAAATCTCTAATGAAATGAAACCTCTCTGGTACTGTCATACTGAAACCTGTTTCAAATATCCTTTACCAAAACAATTTCAGTCACAGTACGTTCCTTTAATCTAGGCTAACATTTCCTATTTCTTTTCAGGCTATAGAATATTATTCGTGCAAAATAATGTTTTTATTTCTGCCTTTTAAGAACCCTCACCTTTGAGAGCCCGATCGTTGTTCCATATATTTCTAGTTTAAATATGATATTCACTTGCATGTTCAGCCAACCTCAGTCCCAGAAGATAATTTCCACAGACACTCACATATCCATCAAAATATCTTTCAAAAATGCCTACCAATGCTCTATAAAATCCTCTTAAGAACTTTAACTTTCTTAAGTAATATTGTGAAAAAGAAACAACAGAAAATATGACCGCAGGCAAACTGAAAGCATCATCTCCATGGGGGGAGGAGGTTCTAACGCTGATCTGTGAGGTGCTGCATGTCCTCCAACAGTATCTGTGGGCCATGATTAATTGCAGATGTTAAAAAGAAGGAATGTGAGAAGTGCTACATGAATGTATCAGACAAGTTACAATGCCTTTTCTGACAGTTGTCTCAACTATGAGACCAACAAGGAAAGCAAAACAACAGAATTACTGGTGAGAACAGAGGGTTAGTACAGCAATTTTTCTGGAAAAATCCAACAACCCATATCAGTTTCAGAGACTGTTCTGTCCTGCTCATTAAGGCACTTGTGATAAGTCAGCTAAAAGTTTTCATTTACAGAGGAATCCCGTGTTCAGTTGAGTTTGGTTTCCACTTTACAGATATTCCACTTGGCATAAACAGCTCTTCGGTAGCTCTTCAGTAAGATAACCAGGGCAGCAGAGACAGGCCTCAAGCATCTCAAATCACTTGCACACAGTCACTTACTCTGGCAAAACCTACCAAAACCTAGATTCAAGGTCCAAATAATGCAGGGTAGGTGTCTGAACCTGAGCCTGCTACCCGGACAGGGAAATGCCCTATCACTCCATTATTAATTGCCTTTAGCAAGTGAATTTCTCTTATACAACCAGAAGTGTTGGTCCTTTCAAAACCAGCGTGTGAATTTCTCTGCAGCACCCATAGGTTTGACTTAAACTATCATTCTACAGAAATGTTTATGAATACTCAAGTGGAGATTGCAATGGAGTGCTTATTTAAAATGTATTTATGGATGAGTGCAAATTTACAATGTAGAAAAATTGTTTCTTTTCTTTTTCTTTACAATGCAGTTATAGGTCCAGCCCATGAGGGTCTAGAATTTAGGGTTCTTCTTGGGTAGATTGTGCGGCCTGAGGAAAACATTTTGCCAAAGATAATGGTGAAATACATTTTAAAAAACATTTCATAAACAAAACAGTGCTGTTATCGGAGTCGCATTGGACTTTATTTTCAGAACCAACATGCGCTCACAGTTTCCCATGCCTTAATATTTGTTCACTTTTAAAGGCTGTTGTTACCAAATGACAAGTGTATATCTATTCGAAACATTTGTAATAATGGCAAACATTTTATGCATATCAATTTACTTCAAAATGTCTCTAAGACAGCATATATATGAAAGATTCCAGTCTGCCTGGGTTTGGGGTTTTTATCAGTAGCATGCCATAACTGTAGAATGTATGCAATTAATGTTTAATTGGGAGAAATCTTACAAGTGCTGCAGGATGACTTTTATGGGGCAGTTAATCTAAGTATCTTTGTTTGCTTCATAGTGTTTGTTAATGTATATTTTAATGGAGTATTAATCTTTTCCAAAGTGTACTCCATACAAAGTAGAATATAAAACTCTTGTCTTGCTTGATGTAACGTGCACAGATTAATTCATTAACGTACTCCATTTTGACACAGAATTACAGGAATACAGGAAAGCAGAATAATGAAAATGGCACTCTTATTTCCCAAGCACCTGTAGTTGGGAAATTTAATTACAGGAGAAAATAAATCTGTTCTCTCCATCCACCATGCCGGTTACAACAGAGATGTGAAGATTCTGGTGTGGCTGCACACAATGCTAAATCAGGAGAGCAGGGGCTGGCACCGCGGGCACAGGTACCGAATGCCCATCACCAACCGCCTGTTCCCCTTCCTGGGCAGAAGGGGGAACGGTGGCAGCCCGTTTGCGTGGCACAGCTGCTTCCAATGGGGTTTGCTTGAAACAAAACCACGGCGTGGTTCTTTTGAAGGAATTTCATCTTGAGCCTTCCATTTCAAAGGGAGCTTTAACGAAGTTATTGCAGACAACCTCAGCCCTGTGGATAGCAAAAATGGGCTAGGGCTGATGAAAAGAAATTTAGTAATACCAGCCTGGTTTTGTTTGTGCTTGCTACGGTTTGAACAGCATCAGGAGTTACCACCATGATCATACAAAATAACTTGGGCCACCTGCAGAATTCTAAATGCCGGGCTTTATCCAGTAAATAAACAACAGGGTTTATTCAAACAAAATAACTACTCAAAATATTACAAAAAAATATTCAAATAAAGTAAATTCAACCATGTAGGTTTAGGCTGAACATTAGGAAAGAATTTTTCCCAGCAAGAGTGGTCAGAGCCTGGAATGGGCTGCCCAGGGAGGGGGTTGAGTCCCCATCCCTGAGTGTGTTTCCGAGTGGTTGAGATGTGGTGTTGGTGGATCTGGTGTAGGGGAGGAATTTGTAGAGCGGGACTGATGGTTGGACTCGATGATCCTAAGGGTCTTTTCCAACCTGAAGGATTCTGTGATTAAATCCAACGCTTTGGAGTCGACGGCGCCATGAGGCGGCCGGGGCTCACGGCCCAGCAGGGCGCGGTTTGGGCCATGCCGAGGTGCCCCTCACAGCGGAAACCGCTCGGTGGCGGGAGCGACTCTCCGGCCGCACCGACTGTCAGCACCTCGGGCGCTCGGGCCACGCCGCCGCCCCGGCCACTCGCCTCCGCACTAGGTCTCCCTCCAGCGGCCCCGTTCAGCCGCAGACCGGCCGCGGCGACCGCAGCTGGCAGTGCCGCAGGCGTGCCCCTCAGGGCCCAGCCTCCTTCTTGCCTGCAGTTTCCCCGCGACCCGGGAGGAGGGGAGCGGGGACACGCCGGGACTCGCCACCGGCCCCCGGTGACTCTCCAGGGCGAGGCGGGCGGCAGGGGCGGGCGCCACCGCAGGAGGGCGGGAGCCGCCGCAGTGAGGCCGCGGCGGGCCGCGTTACCGTGGCAACGGTGCCCCAGCCGAGGCCTTAAGCGGAGGCGGGTTGCCGGGAGAGGCAGGGGGTCTCTGGTGCTGGGCCCCACCGGGACGGGAAGGGGTTAAAGCGGGGTGGGCGAGCGGGCTCGGCGCTGTGGGGGTCGCCTGCAGGCGGGCGTAGGGATGAGCTGCGGTGAGGGCTGAGGGCCGTGCTGCGGGCGGGCAGGGGAGCCTGCGGAGGTGAAGCCTGTGCTTCTTTGCCGGGCGGAATGGAGGCTGCTAGCGCCACGGAAGACGTGTTTTATGAGGAGGAGGAGGAGGAGGAGGTGAACTGCTACGACTTTCAGCCTCTGCCGACCCTGCTGGAGGATGAGGTGAGTGAGGCAGGTGCGGGGCCGGAGCCGCCGCCGCCCTTGCGCTCACCTGTGGCGAGGCGGTCTCAGGGGCGGCCCGCGGGATCCCCACGGCGTCCCCTCCTGCCCGTGCTGTGGGGGCCGGCCCGCCAGGAACGGCCAGGCCGCGTCGGTATAACTGTTCCCTTCCCGTGTGTTCGCCGCGGGTTCCTCGCTTTCTCCTGCCCGCTGATCCCAGCCGCCGAGTTGGACTTAGTCCATCCCTGTGCGCCTTCTCCCCGCAATAGCGAAGCCATGGTCCTCCAGCCTGGCCGAGCTCCCGGTGTAGCCCTGGGTTAATGCTGCAGTCGGGAAGCGTGTCCTTGTCACACCTGGTAAAGTGAATTTTCTCACAACAGCAAAAGTTTCCAAGAGCTACCAACTAGATTTTTGTACAACTGTTTCTTGCTGCCCTGTGTAAAAAGGCCTTTGTCACTGGGAAATAAAAAAGGAAAAAAACTACAACCCGAACTATAATCTGTTTGTTCAGTTCTTATTGCCAAATAATCTGTAGCTAAACCCAGTTCTGTCATCATGTGTGTCTGTATTTGTACTTGATTTTGCACTTTTTATTGCTCTTCCTCATCTGTATTCGTATCTTCCCACATAAAGTGTGTTCCTGACCTCCTAGTGATTATTTGGGCAAAATGATTGGGGTTTTAGTCTTGCTTTAGTAAAAGTTTGGTGAACCATATGTGAACCACTTGTTCCCCAAGCCACATCTTGTAAGCTTTCTTATTTGCTATGTCAAGAACCTAAGTTGAATCAGGATTTAAAAGATAGTTTGAAAATGAAAAGCCCCTTCTAGCTTTCATAAATTATCTAATTAATGGCTGAGCAGTTGGACTCTCCCATCCATGAAGCATTCACTTTAGTAGGCCCTCTCAGACTGGCCCATGCAAAATACAGGAGGAAGGTGGCTGTGTCCCCCATTTTACACATTGGCTTAAATATTTGGAGTGTTTCTTCAGGATGAGAGTAGGCTGAGGATCAGTCTTCTGTGTGAGAAGGACCCAAACCCATTTTTCTCACCTGCTCAATATATACTTTAATTGTGGGTTCCTACCAGTCCCTTTTATTGAGTCATTCCAGGTGCATGAATATTTTCAATACTCTCACTGAGAGAATGAGCACGACCTATCACACGGAGATTAGAGAAGTTAATAATAAAGGGCAGATTTGAAGAGTACTTGGTGAGCTTACCCAGGCCACCCAGTGCTTTTCTTCAATGTGGTCTATGTAGTGAACGATGTCTGCCACGTTTCTGTGACTCTGAAATAGATTGTTTTGAAGCTTGTGTGAATTAACTTGGCAAAAAGACTTAGGTGCCAGAGCACTGTGAATGCTGATGTACCTTACTCTCAGCTGCTTAGTCATTTCATGGAGCCTGTGCATCACTGTATATAGCATAAGGAATGAGGCTGGTGTGTGATGTATGTGGTTTACAAAAGCTTATGTGTGAAACAAGAAGCTGCTGGAGCTGAAGAGTAGGAAATACTGAGAGTAAGGGTGTATTTCAAATGCCTTTCTTTACTAGTACTTTCTTTGTCCCACCCTCCTTAATATTTAATTTCAATTTTTTTTAAGAAGTCTGTGGCAAATTAATTTGTTTTCTCTTCCTCTGCTTAATCACATATGGTACTGAACTGTTTTATAGATACTGAAGAAAACATAAGGGACAATTGAGAACTAAAGTGAATAATTAAGCATGGTTGTCTAACTGGTTCACTTTTTGTAGCTATTAAACACTAATTGATTTTACAAGTGTCTTTTACTGATAATGAGATGAGAGAAAAGGCATCAGCATCTCTGTAAGGTAACACACTCAAGTTTTCCTGTCATTTGAGTGAACCAGCTTTCAGTGGTCCAAAGTACTGCGTCACAGAATTGTAGGTGTTGGAAGGGACTTCCAGCAACCATCTAGTCCAACTCCCCTCCAAAGCAGGATCCCCTGGACAGGAATATATCTAGGCAGGTTTTGAATGTCTCCAGAGGAGACTCCACAGCCTCTCTGGGTAGCCTGCTCCAGTGCTCAGTCACCCACAAAGCAAAGAAGTGCTTCCTCACATTGAGACAGAATTTCCTGTTCCAGTTTGTGCCCGTTGCTGGGCTCCACCAAGAAGAGCCTGACCCGTTCTCTTGCCACCTGCCCTTTACCTATTTCTAAGCGTGGGTGAGATCCCCTCTTAGTCTTCTCTGCCTCAGGCTGAACAGACCCAAGTCTCTCAGCCTTCCCTCATCTTGGTAGACCCCCACTGGACTCTCTTCAGTAGTTCCCTGTCCTTCTAGAACTGGAGGGCCCAGGACTGGACACAGGACTCCAGACCAAGTCTGACAAGGGCAGAGTAGACAAGAAGGATAACTTCCCTTGACCTGCTGGCCACGCTCTTTTTAATGCACTCTGAGTGCCAGAAGCTTCTGTGTTATAGTCTTAAAAGGATCGTTTCATTTTTTTTCCCACAGTGAAAACTTTGTTTCCATATTGCTTTGGGGATGCAAACTAATCAAACACAGATCTTGGTGTTTTCAGTGCTTTGTTCTCTAGAAAGGCCTTGCTTTGCTGCCATAGCAGCTTTAATAATTAAAGTCAAGAGAGTGTGACCATTTGAGAAATACACTGTTTCTGTGAAGTAAATAACTTCCCATCCTGAAGCACTGGAAAGAGGAAGGCTTGCTGTGTGTTGGTGGTGGTCTACTTTGTTTTTCACCTTTACCTAGCTGTCCATTGCTGATGGAAGCCATTGAACATTCATAGGCCTTTTTAATTTTTTCCTTTTTTTTCCCCCTCTATAGTCTAACATTGCTTTCCACTGAAAGGAAGATAAGTTTGTCACGGGATCATCATCCTCTTTTGCTTACTCCCCAAATAACCACAAGACAAATGTGGTTTTGTAGGTATGAAGTGTACATATTGCTAGTGATGATTGGTATCTGCTGTAGAGCTCAGCCTCAAAGCTTGACTCAAAACAAACTGTATCAAGTCCTGACTGTGATGGGAATTAGATATTGGGACTGTATTGAAGGTTGCAGTTTTTACTTATTTCACATAGTGTCTAAATTGAGCCTTTCTTGTCCGTATGCACAGATAAAACTATAACAGTTTTCTGTCTTTATTAGTGAAACTTTTTGTTTCTTTCAAACTTCTTTTGGTTGGCCAGAAAATAAGCAGTTTGTCTTTCTTTTCCAATCCTATCCTCATCCTGCTTATTAATTCGTTCACCTTCAAAGCCTAATGGTTGGTGCTCTAGCTCCTTGTCATGTATTTTCAGGTACAGGAACCTCTCTTCTGCCTTTCATGCTTGGAAGAATTTGCCCATAAAGATGTGCAAAACTTCCTCATCTGCCCTCAAAGATTGGTAGCAGCATCACACATGTGGTGCTGAGCACAGCACAGAAAAAATTAGCTCTTTCATCTCACGTATCTGAACTGTAAGAGAATTTGCTGTACATTATTATGTAGGACTGGACTCATTGAGACCACGGTTCATGATTAGTGTTAGATGGCATTGTAGTAATGCTGCCATTAGTAAATTAATCCATCTCTAGGCTGATGAAAACTAGAATATTGAAAATAGCAGCTAACTTTCTCAAATAATAGTGAGTGCCCTACTTGGTTTTTTTCTCACATTTATTAAGTATTATACTTTAGAAGAAAAAGCAAAATAAATTTTTAGATGAAAGTGATCCTTTTTTGAAGGATATTTTGATTACAATACGTAAATTATCTGAAAAATATGTTAACGAACTCTTAAACTTTCTGTAAATGGTAATCCAAATGTCATTTATGCTCTCCAGTATTTAGGTATGTAAAGAAAGTTATAACTGTATTTTTCAATGGGTTAAAAGCTTAAACCACTGCACTTCCCTCAGCTTTAAAATATCTCACGTCCTGCTTTGGTGCCAGTTGAATAGTTCTCTTTTTCTATATTGTAAGTACTGTGCAGCTACAGCGTCAGTTGAATGATATTAAATATACCTTCAGAAGTATAGTCTTTCATCTTAGTTACTACATATAAATGACAAATTATTATGTGCAATTAATAGTGGCATAGCTTTGATACAAAATAACCTCTGTAGATAGTTCAATTTTTCTGTTAACTTGTTTTTCCTTACAGATAGAGTTGATGTTTTGTTTGTAGGCGTTTTTTGTTATGCCTTTAAGTTAATTATTTTTTTTTTTGTTTTTACTTCTGTAGCTATGGGTATTGTATTCGAATATATTCCTAAAAATGTACATTAATAGTCTAGCTGCTTTGAACAAAGCACTGTATCTGAACATCTTGACCTGAAAAGTCATGTTAGAGCCACATTTTTTTTTTTATACTGGAATCTTCATAGCCTTACTGCAATGATGGGGTCAAAGGAAGTTGACTTAGATTTTGGGGCTGTAACTCAGAAACAAAGTCCATAAACTATTTTGATCACAAAGAGCACTGGGTGTAATGGGCAACCAAAGAGTTTTGTTTTAAGTCAAAGCATAAGAATGCTTTTCCTATGGGTGGTTTGGCTTTTGAGTGTTTATCAAATAGTCTACACCCCTAAACTTTGCAGTATCATTCTTTAAACAGCCTAATTTAGAGGGTACTTTTTTTCCAGCTCGTAGATGGCTGCGAAAACTGCTGTGAAGAGAATGTTTAGGTAGTTTATCCAGAGGCACCTGGGAGAGTTCAAGGGACCATGGGTTAAACAAGACGTTTTAACTTAGTCTCTGCTTTTACTTCCAAATTTAAGAGCCAAGTAATGTACTTGGTGTTTCTTGGGGTCTTCATCAGTGTCCTAGAACGTCTGAGAACTTGCTGGAAACATTATTTGTAGCTGATTGTGTCAAATATAATCTATGATACACAAAGTAGTGTCATGAAATCCAGGGTAATTTATGAATTCCTATCTTGGCAGGAGAATGTGTCCCTTGCTGATATTTTGTCACTGCGGGATAGCTGTCTGACTGAGCAAGATATTTGGGCAATTTGCCTGGAGTGTTGCCATTCTCTGAAGAGCATTGCCCACTCTGCAATCTTCCAGACGCTCTGCATCACTCCTGACACTCTGGCTTTTAACACCAATGGCAATGTATGCTTCATGGAACAGCTCAGTGGTAAGTATTTGTGTTTCCAGCCCATTTGTTTTAGAACTATGGAAACTCATAGTAGAGACTGTAGTAAAGCATTGCATTATATTCTTGTAATTAAAATAAAGAGAAAACAAAAACTTTTTTAAGAGCAGATCTGTATGAAACTACATGCTCAGTTTTGTGATGGAGTGGAAACGTGCTTCGTCAACACTTTTATCATAATTAAAACAAAGTAAGCAGAAAGGTCAAAGTTCTAAGCTAGCCTGTAGGTGAAGAGGCAATTAGCTGTTCAGGTTGGTTTTGCTGCTTGAACAGGTCTGCTGCAGTGGAAAATAGGGAATGGAAATGTCCCTTTAATCAAATCAAACCTGCAAGTCACAGCTGAGCCACACCAGCTTAGGGGAACGTGGCTGAAACATAAATGTCTGAAGGCAAGAAGTGGTTGGGCACGGTAAATGTATTTCTTTGGAGGTGTTTGTTTTGTTTCTTAGTAGGAAAAATATGGTATCCTTCGGCAGAAAGCTTGAAAATAGCACTTTATTTTACTTACAGTATTAGAACCATGGATAACAAGTTCTTTGTACATCAGATACCAGTGAACCAAAATACTTCTATACATATAGTTTCTTCAATATCGTGTACAAGTGTATCATTACATTGGTTTGTTTTTTGAACAAGCAGTGCTACTCGTTTCTCATCTGACATCTTTCCTTTTGCTTTCAAAGATGATCCAGAGGGTGCCTTTGTTCCACCAGAATTTGATATCACCGGTAACACTTTTGAGGTAAGTTCATAAATTTATTTGTAAAATAGAGGGATTTTTAATCATTTTTATTACTTCTGGCAGTACCAAATGCCCAGTGTTCTCAACTATAATTTTAACACATTTAAAGATTGTTAATAGTAAATTGTGCTGTTTAGCTATATCTTGTGGAAATCAAAAGTAAACTTTAAATGCTGTATTAATTCTCTGTATAAACATTTAGTCACTAGCTGTTAAAACATGAGAATCTGTTTTGGCTGAATAATGTATTGCCCTAAGCCACAGGTGATCTATATTACGTGCACTGGTATCCTTCACTGGTTACACTTGCTTGTTTGGGGACTAGCCATGAACTTTTATGACTAAATATGAAATTTGTTTGCCATCCTCTTCAATAAAATAATTCATGGAAGGGTAATCAGCAATTTTATCTTTGATTTAATGAAGAAACAAATGACTGTCTTGCTTTGCAGTGTGCAAATGCTCTACATTGTTAAATTAAATTAGATTTACATTGTTTATACTAATTCATTATCCTCCCAAGTCAACCATCTCATTTCATGCTGCAGGAGTGCCTGCGTGCTTAATATCTTTTTTTTTTTTTAATACAGTGGTTTTTTTCTGGCATGTATTCTTAGATAATTGCTTTAAGTAGCAATGTGTGCTATTCGAGGTGTTAAAAACATTATTCTGTTTCTGTCTAGTTCAATACAAATACCTTTTGCTTTTGTAGTCACATTTCTGGTTGTATATGCTTCTCAGAGGAGGGAAGGATAAGTGAACCTTGGCAGTGTGTAGTACCACAAGAAAGGTGAGTGTTAAGGCAGGAAGGGTACAGCTGTAGACTGTGAAGTACAGTCTTTGAAGGTCAGAGATGCATCATTCCTCCCTGTTGCAATGCTTGGTTATTGTAGTTATATAGGGCCAGTGAGACTTTAGTGACTTTGTCCTCGATCTCTCCTCTGGCCCCAGGCTGGTTTTTGGGGAGTCTTTGTTTGGGGCGCAGGGGCCAGTGTGAGTTGAGGGGTGGTTAGGAGGTGACCCAAGTTTCATCTGAACTTGGCAACTGTAGGAGTTGCCAAGTTGTGAAACAGGGATTTGGAAAGACTGTGAGAATATTCTGATATGGTTGAGGAAAGCAAGTCCCAAAGTCACCCAAAGGTAGTTATTTTTTGTTTCAGTTTTTGTTGTGCATCTGAAGCTGGGTTTAAGATCTTACATAAATACATTCTCCACCCCTTGCCCCTCAACAAGCCTTCAAGACTTGACATAGAAACACTTCTAAGATTTGTGGAATTACTTGTTTCTCCGGTAAACTCGTGTTCCCCTCCAACACTTTCTCCTCCTCTAGGAGTTGCTGAACTTCTGTTTGCTGTACTGATAGATACATTGAAAGGTGTTTGAAGACCAAGGGGAAGGGAACAAGGTGAAACAGGGATTTGGAAAGACTGTGAGAATACTAAACAACCCAAAATTTTAGTTCGGTCTGATATGCAAGGCCATTGTATCCCTCTTGGGTGAGACTCATCCTACCTGTGTGCAGGTTTATTATTGAACTCTTCTCTTTGGGCAATATTGACAAACCTGTTAATCCTAATGTCAGCTACAGCCCAAGCAAGTGCTAGCACAAAGCAGAGGCAGGGAGCATTTGCTTAATATCGGAAAGCTGTTTGAGTCAGGAGTGGCTCTGACTAGTGTCTCTGTCTTTGGCTTGCTTTTACAGTTATGTACTTGTTAGAAGGGGTTTATAATATTGTAAGCTTTTCAAGCTAGCTGTTTCCTTCCTGGTACTAGTACTTCAAGTTCTTCACTTCTTCAGAGATGTTTATAGTTTTGTCTATCCCCTCACCCCTAGATGTGACCTCCTACTGTGCAATAGCGCTGATTTTTATACATTCCTCTGGGGAGCCTCTGGGCCCTTGTGCTTTCTCAGTATTACAAGATTCTTTGTACTGTACCAGTAAGCTGCTCTTTTTACAGGGGCATGAAATCTTTTGTGTTACTGCTTGCTCCTTCCTTGATAATGACCTTACTGGGTTGTTCTTTGTTGAAGGAGTGTTTTTGCAGCTGCTTGGTATGCTCTGCTGAGAACAATGGAAAGTAGTGTCTGTATTGAAAATAGCCAATTTCAGCATAAAGAAAAAAGATAGTATTGGAACTACAAATTCTGTTCAGGATGGGTTTTGATAGTTGTTACTCCATTGCCAAAGCTCATCTGATTTAAAATACTAATGTCAGCCAGAGGTTTTGCTTTATTTGAGTGTGACCTATTTTGTGGATTCTAAAATGGAAGCACACAATGAGGTTTGTGTAGTTACTCGATAGCTTCTTCCTCTTTAAACATTTCTTTTTAAGAAATCCCTCAAATAAAGCTACAGTCACTTCAACAACAGATGTTTTGTTTCCTGCTTGGTGAATTACTGATCCAGAACTCTAATGGAATTGTGACTCCAGTCTAGTTACTAAACTTAGCTGGCACTTACAAGTACAGGAAACAAATTGAAATGTATTACTGTCCTGATATCTGAAACAACACTACTGAAAAATCAGTTTCTAGTTGGAATTTCAAATAGCAAGAAACCTAAAGTTTCATCCAAATGACAAAGCACAGGACTGACAAGTAATCACTTTCATGTGGCTTGTTTTAGGCTTGTGCCTTGCTTCCTGACCTGCTCTACAATTGTAAAGTGGGAATAATAACATCAACTTCAGTTACTGGTGAGAGTAGGAAGGTAAAAACTAGCCCTTCAGGGAGTTGTTGGCTTCAGTCTGGGGTGTAGAATAGACTTTTTTAGAGAGAAAGATGTTACAAATGAAGTAGCTGTGAAAGTGGCATTTGTGGCTAGTAAGAAGTGCAGCTGAGCTTTCCAACTGGCAACTTCTGTAGTGCTGCCACAGTTCCAACCTTTGGGGTTGGACGAATGAATTCAGTTTCTCAGGGTCTCAAGAGACCTTGAAATGACTGTGTTGCTAAGTGGTTGGAGCAGCAATTAATTGGGTAGTTCCATTATGTCCTCTTTCTGGTGTAAGCATCGTCACAGCGCAAGGGCAAAAAAGGCAGCCAAGCAGTTACCACTGGTTTCTAGGAGAGTGTTGGACTAAAAGAATAGCCTGAGTATTTGCACATGTTAATTTTTTTCCTCTAATTTTGCTGTCTCCTTACAGACTTCTATTACCTTTGTGCCCTATTAACTGCACTGTTAACAGTGCTGCAAAAAGAGAGAGAAACTTTAGAGTTATGATCCATACTGTAACTCCAAAGAAAAGGTGAATTTCTATACAGTACACTTATAATTTTCACTTTTATTCCTAATGTGTATGCAGGGGTGTGCTGTGGCTGCACTCAGTAAAAGCTTTCTGACAACTGAAGCTGTTTCTTGCCTTCTTTGGTGGGAAGATCTCACCTTCTGTTCCTCCTCTAAAGTGGAAAATGTGTCTGTATTTGCTATAGCAAGTACTGACTGCTTTTTTTGTTCTCATTGAATCATGAGATGGAAGTTGGTTAGAAACATATTGAGTGTAAAGAGCCTCTAGTTTTCTCATGTTTTACTAGTATGGCACTACAGGGGGCCATATAGAATGTGAATTTTTCTCTTGTCTAGAAAAACACATAATACAGATTTGAGGCTTCTTTTAAAATTTGCCTACTTGGCTGTACTGGACTTATCAAACATCTCCTCTTCAGTATAAAAATAATGCTGAGTTTTGATTCCTGCCTCTAAATAGCAAGAGCTTTAATCTTTTCTTAATGAAAATGATTCCTATTTAATTTTCTTGCTCTGGGCAGTAGTACAGTGTTAGACTTGTGAAATTTGACCGATGGGAGGCCCAACAGGAATAGTTAAATACTGGTGAGTTTATTAAAAGTCTTTTTTATATCACTACAATACAAGTTTGCCTCAGGTTAAAAACATTGGCTGTCTCAAACCAGTTTCAAATAGCTATTTGTCTGCATCACAAAACTGCCATTGAGTCTGACACAGAGGTTCATTGATATAGAATCCCACATTTCTAAGATATGAGTTTTCAGGGAGAGGAAGAACCAATGTCTGCCATGTGTGAACTTCCATTTATAATCTTTTAATAATGTGTCTATTCAATTTTGCTTGTTCTAGTGCAGTTCTGTAACAGAAATCAGTGAATTTTGGGTCTTGTCTGCCTATTTTTCTTTATACCTAGAGCAAACTGGATAATACTTTTGTTTAATGACTTTTTCCATTATCTAGAGGTGATAAAATGCAATAGTTCAGAATCCTCAGCATGCAGCAGGATTAAAACCTTTCAGAAATAAAAGAGGAGCTGAAAAAGTGGTATAGAGTTGAATGCTACCTTGAAGAGAAGGGGAAAATGTGGGAAAGAGACTGGGGAGCAAGTGAAGTCCACATTCTCCCTGTTTTCTCATCTAGAACTTGTTCTTGCTTTTTGGCTGGAGTGGGGTGTGCTGAAAACTGAACACTGCCTGTCCCTTGCTAGAATGTGACAGCTGTTGACTCGCAGTTCTCACTGGGTTACAGTTGAGTTACATTGTAGTGGTTTTTGAAAAAACAATCAAGTGTTTCAACAATCTTAAAAATAAACAATTCTACACAAAGTGGTATAACTAGTGCCAATAGAAAAGACAAGCTGAAATGTATTGCGTTGTTCTTGAAAACAAGCTAAGGTTTGTCTGGCTGATTCCTAAGGAATGTGATGAGGCAGTTGGATTGACATACACCATATGCATAGAACTGCATGGGCTGAAACGCCAGGTGAAACCTACTGTTAAAGGTAATCAATAAAGCAAGCAAGATTCACGGTGCATGTACATACATAGATGTGCTGGTCCTGCAGAAGAAAACTTAGCTGAGAGTTGAGTGCTGCAATATTTCTCAATATATGATCATTACTGAGCTAGAGCTCAGGTCTCAGCTGTTGGTCCTCCTCTAAATATGAAAACCTTCATCTTTCTCTCAAATCAAAGCAGTAGAAGGTATAAAGGAAGTCTTGCCTTTGCCACTTCCCTGGTCTTTTAAAGCAGTAACTTTGAAAGCTGTGAGATTCTTTCTACGCTTCTTTATTTAGCTCTTCGTACAAGAGGAAAAAAGAAAACTTTACAGGCTCTCCTGGATGAGATTTTCGTTTTGTTTTTATCTGATGGGGGGAAATAAGTCTTTTGAAACACCTAGTATCTTCTTTCTTGAGCTCTGTTTCCTTTAATTTCATGTAGCCTCCTCTTGAGACTAATTCTATCTAACAGCAGCAAGGCTTGTCACCGGCAAATGGTAACTTACCTCCTCATTCGGTCTAAACCGTGCTATCTTCTGAAAGTTATTTAAAGCTGTCTTTTTCTTCAGTGACAAAAATACATGACTTTTATTTGGTTGCCTGTGCCTCTACTGTGCTATAGAAGAGGAAATTGAATCCTCCTGCTTTGGCTTTTACATCATTGGCCCAAATGAGGTTCCATTCAGGAATCTTTGTACTCAACGAGTAGCACCTTTTATTTGCTCTACACAAAGAGCTAATCAAAGGAAGAATGAGCGGCCAACGGCATTTTTTTTTTCTTTTTCTATAGAATACCCTAAAGTTTATAATTTGATTACTTCAAAAACCTACAGCTTGTTGCTTAGTCCTGAAGTTGGGCCTGCAAATGTGTCATATTGGTCTTTTCTAGATGGCTTTTTGAGTGTATTACTGGTATTTTTGCAGTTTTAATCTGCATCTAAATCTGAAACACAACTTTTGACAGACTGACTTCTATTTTTATCAGGAATAGCCTGTCTCTTAAGCAGAAAAATGTCCTCAGAGGATCAATGACTGACTGTACAAGTAACCTGCTCAATAAAAGTATGTAGTATTTTAGGTTTCTTCTTTACTTTGCTTGTTATTAGTTTCCTATAAGAAGGCATTATTAAAGCTAAGATACATATTTTCCTTAAGACTGATGAAGATTATCCTCTGATGTACAAAAGCAGTTTTCAAATAAGCTTATTTGAGGTTCAACAAGGTCAAGTGCCAGGTCCTGTTGTTGGGTCACAACAACTCCATACAGGCTGGGGGCAGAGTGGCTGGAGCTGCCTGGCAGAAAAGGACCTGGGGGTGTTGGTAGACATCTGACTGAACATGAGTCAGCAGTGTGCCCAGGTGGGCAAGAAGGCCACCAGCATCCTGGAACAGCTCGTTCTGGGCATTATTTCAAAGCATCTGGAGGAATAGAAAGCTATCAAAGTAGTGAGCATGGATTCACCAGGGGGAAATCACGTCTGACTAATCTGACAGCCTTCTACGATGGCATGACTGGATGGATGGGTGAGGGAAGGGATGTCGTCTGCCCTGACTTCAGCAGGGCTCTGGACACAGTCTCCCACAGCATCCATAGCTAAGCTTAGGAAGTGTGGGTGAGGTGAATGGACAGTGGAGATTGAAAACTGGCTGAAAGACAGAGCTCAGAGGGTTGTGATTAGTGGCACAGAATCTAGGTGGAGGTCTGTAAGAAGTGGTGTTCCACGGGGATCAGTATTGGGTCCAGTCCTCTTCAATATATTCATCAATGACCTGGATGAAGGGATAGAGCATACCCTCAGCAAGTTTGCTGATGACACAAAACTGGGAGGGGTGGCTGACACACCAGAAGGTTGTGCTGCCATCCAGGGAGAGCTGGACAGGCTGGAGAGTTGGGCAGAGAGGAACCTGATGGAATTCAACAAGGACAAGTGTAGGGTTGTGCACCTGGGGAGGAATAACCCCCAACCAGAACAGGTTGGGGCAGGCCTGGGATTCCTGGTGGACACCAGGGTAAGCATGAGGCAGCAATGTGCCCTTGTGGTCAAGAAGGCCAATGGCATCTTGGGGTGCATGAGGAAGAGTGTGGCAAGCAGGTTGAGGGAGGTCATCCTTCCCTTTTGCTCTGCCCTGGGGAGGCCCCATCTGGAGCACTGTGACTATTTCTGGGCTCCCCAGTTCCAGAAGGACAGGGAACTGCTGGAGAGGGCTGCAAACATGATCAGGAGCCTGGAGCATCTCTCTGATGAGAAAAGGCTGAGAGACTTGGGTCTTCTTAGTCTGAAGAGAAGACTGAGGGGGTTCTGGTCAAGGCCTATAAATACTTCAAGGATGGGTGTCAGGAGGATGGAGCCAGTCTTTTTTCAGTGGTGCCCAGGGACAGGACATGAGGAAATAGGCACAAAGTTAACATAAGATTTTCCTTCTAAATATGAGGAGAAATTTACTCCCTTTCAGAGTGGCAGAGCCCTACAACAGGCTGCCTGGAGAGCTGGTGGGGTCTCCGTCTCTGGAGACATTCCTGTGGGACCTGCTTTGGCCAGGGGTTGGACTGGATGATCTCCAGATGTCCCTTCCAAGCCCATAGCATTCTGTGATTTTGTGACCACTGGAGCAGGCTTTACACTCAAATAATCTATTTCAGTTGGAATGGACCTACAATGATCATTTAGTCCAACTGCCTGATCAGTTCCGAGCTGATCAAAAGTTAAAGTATGTTGTTAATGGCATTGTACAAATGGCTCTTAAACACTGACTGGCTTGGGGTGTTCTGCTGTTTGACCACCTTCTCTCTAAAGAAATGCTTCCCAATGTCCAGTCTAACCTTCCCTGCTGCAGCTTTTAACCATCCACATGTCTTCTACCACTGGATACGAGGGAGAAGAGCTCAGCACCTCCCTTTCTACTTTTCCTCCTCATGAAGCTGTAGAGAGCAATGAGGTTGCCCCTTGGTCTCCTGTTCTCCAAACCAGACAAGCCCGAATCTCTGAGCTGCTCCTCATAGGACATTCCTTTCAGCCCTTTCATCAGCTTTGTTGCCCTCCTCTTGGCACATTAAAGGACCTTCACATCCTTCTTAAATTGTAAGGCCCAGAACTGCACGTAGTACTTGAGGTGAGGCCACACCAACGCTGTGGGACTATCACCTCCTTTGACTGGTTATACTGTGTTTGATGCATACTGAATAGGCACAAACCTGGTAGTATATACATACTCCAGGATTCTTGAACTTTTGAGTCCTTTTATCAAGTTTATTTAAAAAAAA
>VXBJ01004346.1:370883-441111 GCA_013400055.1 Nycticryphes semicollaris | reverse complement strand
CCCATAGCATTCTGTGATTTTGTGACCACTGGAGCAGGCTTTACACTCAAATAATCTATTTCAGTTGGAATGGACCTACAATGATCATTTAGTCCAACTGCCTGATCAGTTCCGAGCTGATCAAAAGTTAAAGTATGTTGTTAATGGCATTGTACAAATGGCTCTTAAACACTGACTGGCTTGGGGTGTTCTGCTGTTTGACCACCTTCTCTCTAAAGAAATGCTTCCCAATGTCCAGTCCAACCTTCCCTGCTGCAGCTTTTAACCATCCACATGTCTTCTACCACTGGATACGAGGGAGAAGAGCTCAGCACCTCCCTTTCTACTTTTCCTCCTCATGAAGCTGTAGAGAGCAATGAGGTTGCCCCTTGGTCTCCTGTTCTCCAAACCAGACAAGCCCGAATCTCTGAGCTGCTCCTCATAGGACATTCCTTTCAGCCCTTTCATCAGCTTTGTTGCCCTCCTCTTGGCACATTAAAGGACCTTCACATCCTTCTTAAATTGTAAGGCCCAGAACTGCACGTAGTACTTGAGGTGAGGCCACACCAACGCTGTGGGACTATCACCTCCTTTGACTGGTTATACTGTGTTTGATGCATACTGAATAGGCACAAACCTGGTAGTATATACATACTCCAGGATTCTTGAACTTTTGAGTCCTTTTATCAAGTTTATTTAAAAAAAACAAAACCAAAAAAACCAAAAACCACCCCCACCTCCAATCAAACAACAAAAAACAAAACCAAAAAACCCAACTTCCCCTTTTCTCTCAGTTGTGAAGGTAACTCACTTTTTCCTCAGGGATGCTCATCTAACCTGCTTTTGGAGAAGCACATGAATGAAATATGTATGTTGTGCTTTTCTTGTACATTTTTTTGCTTGTTGGCTACATAGTTCAAGTCCTATCACATTATACATAAGTTTTATGTCTGAATATGTCTGAATATAGCAGAAGGAACTCGGGTTTCTTCTGTGGAAATCATTCCCCTATGAAACAATGAAACAAAAATCAAACCCAGCCTCCCAATGCTTTGGGGGGAAGAAGGTGGGGAACAGAGAAAACACAAAACCCAAATCCTTCTTGTTTACCCTCCTCTAGTTACATTCCTGATGTATTGAGAGCTACCTGCTCATTTGCTATGTTAATCACCTACAGCTATTCTGTGAAACTTGATGTTTTGAATGTAGTCTTGACAAGATGTTACGCAGTGGGCTAAGTTCAGAACTGTTTGGCCCTTTTAACATGGGCATATATAAGTTCCTTGTAGAAAAAACCTACATAAGATTATTCCTTCAAGAATAATGTATCAGAGTCCTGATGTTGATTCGTGGCATGGTAAAGGCACTGGGATGCTGGTTGAGTTTATTGGCCCAATGGTCCTAACTGGAAGTGTTGCATGTCAATTCTTTAGCTCCAAAATGTGGAATAAGCATCCCCCAACACAGAATTGTGTGAATGCATTACTTGGCTCAAAGGGACAGACCTTACTGTTAGGCACCTTCTCTTTAAGTTTAGGATAAAAAGAACATACTTTCTTTTTAAAAAACAAATTATTTCACTAACTACATATAACATCATATTTGCCATACAATGGAAAGAAATCTTGTATTTATACAGTTGAGAGAAGACAGAACTAGTCTGCTCACTTAGTATGTATATCACTGTTCCTCGGGGTTTGTTTCCCTGTGCCGACAGGGAATAAATTGTGCTGAATTACGTTATAAGTGAATTACTTATGGCAGGTGACTTAAAAGTAGGGAGGTTAATGGCTGATAAATTCATAAGAAGACTTGTGATACCTGAAACTCAATTTCAAAAGGAGTTAAAAAAAAATGATCTTAGTGTTCAAGAAGCTTTAGACATAAATGTGTGTAACTTTTGCTACCTACCTTCTGAGGTCTCCGGCAGTTTCACTGTGACGTGTTTCTTTACCTGTCACAGTCATACTTCCACAGTCCTGCAGGAGAGGAGTCAATCTGTGTGGGTGTACTCATCTTTGTGATTAAGGAAGCCTGAAAATATGATAGGGCTGTAATAAACCTGTCCTTAATTTGTGTCCTCACCCTGCAAACAAATGAGGAGCTTCATGCACGTAGCATGGTTTAAATTCGGTCAAGCTGCTCTGCGTGTTTATCATCGTTTGACTTCTTAAAGAAAAAGGGGATGTAGGAAAGGTGGCTTCACTACAATAGTTAAGGTAACATTTTCTTGAAATTAGATTGAGGTCCAGGTGAAAAGTTTGTATTTCCTCACTCTCTGTGTGTCGATTTAGATCAACACCACCACTGCTTTTCAAATTAATTACTGCTATAGATGCCAGTAATTTAGCCTATGGACAGCAGTCACCTGTGTTTTACATAGCCATGTGGAAAGCCAAAACATATGGCTGTTAAAGTGTTTGCAGGTAGCATGGAGACTGCTGTAAACCTGTTGTATGATTTATTTCTTTAAACCAATGCATATCTCCTGTCAAATGAAAAGAGGAGTGTATACAGCAGCCTCAGGAAGTGATTAGAAGTCTAAAAGTATTCAAAAAGCTTACAAAACTCTGAAAAGGTAGCAAACTTTTTTCCAAATCTATCAAAACACAGAAATGCTGCCCAAGGTCTGCAATGATTGCAGGTGCAGAATGTACAGAAGAGGCTTTCAAAGAAAGCCAGAGCAGAAAAACTGCAATTTTTTAACCTACCTTCGTCTTGTAGGACCTTCAGGAGACTCGTAGGTTGCAACTCTTCTTTATGGGAGTTATCAAAAGTTTGAGTCAGGTAAGAGTGTCAGAATAGACTAGTGACCAAGCTGACAGAATTAGCAGTAAAATAAATTTCCAGGACCAGATGGCGAAACAGCATTTATAAAAGAAGTAATTACTTAGAGTAATATTCTTTAGCCTGGAAGAGAATGCTCTGAGGGAGAAGTCATGCTAGAAAGCTGTGAAGCGTTCCATGGCAGCATCCACAGAGTATGTGCCAGCCCTCAGAGGTGGAGAAGTAGGTGGCAGCAATGAGATGGAAACAGGTGGACCCAAGCAAGGGGAAACACTTCCTTTTTACGCAGGAAACTGGATATTCTTGCTGCAAAACGTAACCTTTTTGCATCTACCTGTGGATAGAGTTTAGACAAATGGATGGAGATGGAACAGTTGACACGAAGCATTACAGACAAGAAGCACACAACTACAAAACCAGGAGACTGAAATGCTGTGCTAGGTGGAGTTCCTCACTTCAAACTGCATGATATAAAAAGAAACCAAAAGCTAGTAAAACGCAGGGACTAGCGAAGATTCAGTCAGAGGATTTGTGATACGTGCTCTTTCCAAGGGCTTTAGCTTTTGCTCGGTTTGTTGCTCCTTATGTTGTCAACAGCATTGCTTTTTAGGTGATTGTGTCTGTGAAGCCTTGCTTGTGTTTTGTGATGGAAGCTTATCACCTGGTGTTCACCTAAGAACATATTAAAGCTTGAAAGCTTTCAGTTAATTGTTAGGTAAATTAAAGGCAATTGGAGAGTTTAAATACCTGTGAACTTCATCTGTGAGTAGATTGTTGCAGCAAATCTGATCTGTAGCTCTATTTTTGTGCTTTTCTTTTCTTTTTGGAAGTCTTTTGGACAAGAATGTTTTCAGACAAAGCTGAGTTGCAACTGTAGTTAGAAGGGACAAACTGCAAGTATAGCTTTGGTTTAAAATGGGGTTTTTTCAGCATCTGCTACCAATTCAAGCTAAAGTATGTTTTCTGATTATTCTACAGTGGTTTTAGCACATTCTGCAGACTAATTATCTACACAGTGCCAAATGAATAAAGAGCTAATATTTAATGTAGTCCCTTCCAGTAATTACAGTTAGGTGGAAAAGTGTTTAGTGCCTTTGTAACAAAGGAAAATATTAAAAATAATAGGCCTATTTCCCTTCCATTTTGCTGAAGAGCATTACTGTCTTTGTTGCATATAAATAGTGCATTTTAGAGCAAGTACATTGAAAAAAGACATAAGTAAATATTAAATGTTTTCTCACAAGAGTAACTTTCTCAGGCATTTCCTTGAATCTGTTCATAAAACTTTGATAAAACACTGAATCTTTCATTTATGGAACCTTTAAGTGCTTTGATTTGTGAAAGGGTGGAAACATCTATACATGTGTAGCAATCTCAAAAAAGAATATCAAAACCGCAAGATAAAACTAAGGGTCAGATATTGTCTTATACTATTCCCATACCTTATCATTTAGTCAGACATATTTTACAGGAATATTAATTCTATTATGTTCTGCCTTTTTCAGTTTTGCTGAAGACCTACGTTTCTGAACTCAGTGACATCTCAATACAAACTGTAAATGGTCATTATTCATAATTGCACTACGCTAAATGCTTATGCAGTCACTATTCAAAAGCTCTTTTGTCAGCTTTTCTCTGCAGTTATGCAGTAAGTACAGAAGTAGTTTGGAAGTGTCAGTTCCTACAGAAGCTTAGTTCATGAGTCCTGCCAAGCAGCAGCACAACAGAGACTCTGTAGCCTTGGAGCTCGCTCTTCCTCTCCTGATCTTTTGCAGGCCTTTAAATCCAGAGTGAATCTGTCCTATTCTCTGACTTCACATCCTGTAATGTCAAATGGCCATAAAATGGCATGCAACAAGCCAAGTAGCTTTTGGCTGGAACTGGCAGAGGCCTCTTTGAATATATTTCACTCATGACATTTGAACACGATGGCAGAAGCTGCCCTCTGACTGCTGCTGGTACTTAGCCTGAACATTCTAGAAGTAGGTAGTGTCTTCACCTTTTGAATTTTTATCTGTTTTTCTTCTTTTCACTTTTGAGTCTGGTTATGCCCTCGCCCATTGGAAACCATTCTAGTCTTAGAAGGTACCGTGATTTGAAGCTGCTTGTATGGTTGTGACCTTCCAGTGTTTTCCTGAAGTGCATGAACTCCCTTAGCCTGTTGCTGAAAGGAAGACTTCCAGACCTCAAGCCATACTTGTGACTTTCCTCAAATGTCTTTTCTTCATGTTGCCATTTTGATTTTTAAAGGACACATTATTTCCATGATGACCTTCTCAGTGATGCATGCGATTGTAATTTTCCCTATGATTCCTGTTATATTTGCTGTGTTGGCTAAGAGTAGCTGTACTTTCTAGGAGCAAATCTAGAGATGGAGTCTCCTTGTGCAACGTCCTCCCTTTCCCCCCATCCACTCTAAAGCCCATACTGTTCTGCAGCACAGTCTGTATTTTGTGTAACAAGTTATGTTTAGCCTTTAACTTAAAAGTATCCTTAGGAATTGTGAAGTCGTAGTTCTGTGGTTTCTTTTTCTCTTGGATCTTCCTTGAAATGCATGCTATTTATCAGCTATAAGTATTATTATCCTGTAATGCAATAGTTCTTATAAGCTATTTGCTTTAGGTAGATTTAAAGCAGGTGGGTTGTGGTTTGGTTTAGTTTTTTTTTCAGAAACTAAGGAAAAATCATTTTTCAGAAACTAAGGAAAAATCATAAGAAAATTCCTAACTGCCAGTACAGTATCAATTTTTGCTTGTTTTACAGAAGGAAAGTGATTTGCTGCCCTTTCCTGTTTGTTACTTTCCTTGTAGTGTAATTGTGAGATTGTTCTAATTGAGAGCAGTCCCTGTGAATGTGCTTTATTTGTTTAGCGTCCTACTCGCCCTTCCCAGAAAGTGACCTTTCCTTCCTGAGCAGAAGCAGCAGATTTAATACATATATTTGGGGAACACCCCACCTAGTGGATGATCACATTTCCTCATGGCTCCGGTTCAGGCAGGAGACAAGGTTAGGCTGGGACATTAACCATGTTTACTGCCAGCTCAGGAAATTGGTTAAATAGCTGGATTTTCTTCCTGCTTTTTCCTGTGGGGTTGGTGGTGGGGGGGTTTGGGGAGCTGGGTGAAGAGGATAAAGGTAAAAAGGGGATTTATATTAAAGTTCCAAGTTGGAGAAGATACTGAAGTTCCAAATAAATGTTTTGACATAAGAAATTAATTACAAGCTACGGTGATCGAAATTAATTTCTTCAAAACTGGCTTTCCTGAATGTCAGAGAAAAGGAAATATCTCAAAAAATGCTATTTTTTGTGCAGGGAAAAAAATTCCTTCTATATTTAATATGAGACCAGCCTTTCCCTGTTGTGAGAAAAGATGCAGTGCTCTTTAATTCTTTAATTAAGCAACGGGGCAGGAAAATGGAGGGTGTTGAAGCCTGTCTGCTTGCTTCTCAAAGACACTTGTGCTTTTAAAGGGAGTCTACAGGGTGTGAATTAGACTTCACAGTGAATAGAAATTATTAATTGGAAAAAGTAGAATGAGGGAATATGTTGCTCTGCTCTTCCTATTCCTGTATCCTACAGTGTCCTCATCCAGCCTCTTGTGGATGAATAAAATTTGTCAAAAGGCAACTTTTGTGTTCCCTCAAAGTTCTTCATATTTCTGCCTTTCTCTTGAGAGAGTTATTTGAGCTGCACGTAAGATTATATTCAAATATGCTTTTTAGTCTTTATTATAAGTAGTACTTTAATTCTTAGAACAAAGAGAAGGGGAAGCAGGAACAAGAATCTCTTCCATCCATATCCTATTTCCGTGCGTTTGCCAGGTATATTCCTTTTGCTAAATGCCAAACAGGGGAAAGAAAAACTGCTCAAGTTGACAATTTGAGGTAAAATGTTTTCACTTCTTAGTTCATGGCTACAGCCTGTCTCTTGATGCGGGTTGTTAAGGGTATGCCAAGTGTTTATTCTTCTTAGGTGCTTTTTCTCTCTTCCTGACCTCCCCCATACCCCGAGGAAGGAGTAAGTAGAGTAAGTGGGTTGTTTTTTTTTTTGCTACTGCTGCCTTTGTTAACCCTAGCATTTCTATAAATAGAACTTTGCTGAATAAATAAAAGTATAGGATTTGGCTGACAGAGTCCCAATGTAATGTGTTGTTTACTTTTGGCACATATGTAAAAGCAATGTATTGTCTCTAATGTATCATCAGTGGTGAAGCTTGGTGTCAGTTCTGTAGTGGATGTTACAGTCTAAAAGCAAATTTTCCTAGTAAAGAACTCTTCTACCCATTCCTGATGCTATGGGTGGTACACAGAGGCAGAAATTATTAGAGATGATGAATTGGTAGCATATTTAATGCCTTTTTTTAAACTTCATGCAGGCACACATCTATTCTTTGGGTGCAACACTGAAAGCAGCAATAGAATATATAGTAGAACCTGAGACAGAATCCGAATTTGGGCAAGATCTGCATGCTCTACTGGAACAAATGCAAGAAGAGAATCCTGAAAATAGGCCAGATATTGAGGTAACACCTCCCTACATAATTTTCTGATTAAAAAAATTACAAAAGTATTTGTGCATGTGTGCTAATTAATTGAGAGATGATATTTGTATGTAATATGCTCAGATTTTGCAAGAAAGCTGAGAAACTCTTCTTTCTTCATACTCTAATGGAGATAAAACCTGAGAAGCTGATTAGATGTTTTATGGTGATTTGATTTTTCAGGAGATTGGGTGAATATACACATGAGGATCTAAATTTTCTCATTAAGTGTTTCTTCCCTTTTAAAAATTAGTTTACAGAGACAGAGTCATTAGAAGAGCACAGGCATTATGCTGTGAAATTTGTGTGGTGGCTCTGATGATGTTTGGATTGGGGATGGAGGCAGCTGTGGCCCTGGAAACCGTGTTCCGTGACCGTGTTCCTTGATATGGTCAAAGCGGTGTTGTCTGAAGCGTTACTACTAAACTAGTTTTCTCTAAATATAAAGATGTTTTATGGTATTTGATTAGGTATCTTGACATATGTTTTGTATTTTATTCCATTTAGCCTCTAATTTTATCTTTAATTTTAGGATTAAAATAGGATTTTTCAAGAGGATGTTTTCAAAGAACACAAATTCTAAATGTAGTTTACCTAATACAGTGTTATTTGACAGGGTTGTGAAAAAGTTTAGTTTTAATGCACAGTTTTGCAGACTTTCAGAGTGCAACCAGAGAATAGCAGTTGTCCTGAGGTGACGTTTCTTGGATTCAGTTCTGCTGCAGAATAGTGCTGTCTTCTGTTTATTGGGTTTTTTGGTGGTGGTTTTTTTTTTCCCTGAGCTGATAGGGTATATTCTAAATGGTATAGCACCTGTAATCACTGCTTTGCAGAAAGAGTGCTGCAACAGAAGAATGAATAGATTAGTTTCTATAAAGGAAATAATGTTAACTGCCTGGTTGAGGACTACCGAGGCAGGAGACCTTTCCTGACACACAGCCTGCTTGATCAACTCCTGTATCTCCATTTGCTTTCAAGCAGAGTCAGGAAAGGGATTGTACAGAGCTCCCTACTACCTCTAATTGCTCTGCAGTCCCTGAAAGCTATTGCTGACTGCTTGTATCACCCCCAAAACAGTGTGGGTCAAGGCTGGTCTAGGGTATGTGACAGTTGCTTTGTGACTGTTCTCTTTTCCGTTTCTTTTCCACTGGGCCCTTTCTGGGTGAAAAGAAGCTGGGGGGAGCTATATGGAGGGAAAACCCATAGACTTTCCTAGACATTTCACTTTTTCCTGTCCTTCCTCAGTCTTATATATGAACCTACAGAACCATTTTCCTCCTTCCACTCAGGACAGCAGAAGAGCAGTTGAACATTAGGGAAGTAAGAGCTGCTTCTCAGAGCTGGATGAGCTCTCATCAGTGTTTATCTAGGACCAGTTCCCGAGGAAACAGTACTAATGCCATCAAATGATGCTCAGGCTACGTGTTAGTAGTGCTCTTTCTTACTGTGATCTTGAACTATATTAAATAATTTCATGGTCGCCCATAGTAAAAATGAGAAATTAATTCAACAACATCATAGAAACATACTGTGTAATGAACAATGCGGAAAAACCTCCAATCTGGCATCATATCAATTCATATGTACTGTGTGAATTAACATGATTCACTTTAGTCAAAATTCACAAGTCTGTTCGTTATTAAAGACGTATTTAACACTAATTTTCTCCAGATCATTTTGTCATTATGTGAAGAAAAAATGAAGATAGCTTCATCAAGTAATATTTGCCAAAGCCTGTCTGCTATTGGAAGAAGAGTTCTTTCAATTGAATCATTTGGTGCTTCTCAAGGTAACCTTAAGGTTTAGTATTTAGTGAACAATTTTAGATTGCTTAGTCATTACATATCTAATGACTTCTAAAAGTTTATGTTTCTGTACTTTCCTGTTACAGGTTCCTTTCTAGATAATAAAAAGTCATTATTAAAAATTAAGTGTTTTGGGATGGGGAATAGGGGACATACAACTCTTAATCATAAAGGACAATCTAAATATATTAACCTTGTTCATTAAAAGTGACCTGTCCAGAAGTAATTAATTTGTGTAACATACTGAATGTAGCTAACAGAAGTGGCAGAAAAAGTAATTTAAAGGTTTAGTGGGAAAACTTAGAAGGTTTAAATACAAATTTAACATAAGCATCTGTTTTTGCATCTAGATGTCTGTGATAACATGTGGAAGGGAAGAATGTGTCAGAGAACTTTGGGATCTAGATTATATTCAGATGAGAGAAACAGCATAGCAGGTGATTCATCTGCAGTGGAAGATGTAACAGCTACCTGTCATAAGGACTCCTCTGTAGTTACTATGGTGACTGGGAGAGAAAGTGCTTTCACAGAAACACAGATTGATGCGGATAATGAGAAAATGCAACGTTCTCAACCTGTAACTCAAGCTAAAAAGAACAAAGACGACGACAAACATGCAGTGCATACTGAAAATTTTGCTAGTGTTGCTTTGGATATAAAATCCTGTGTTACTGACCTCGAAAGAGATGGCATTTTTAAGAAAGGTTCTTTGAGGAAAATTAAAACCGTTTCAAAGCTACCGCTTGAACCTGCAGATACAAATAACTTTTTTACTTCTATAAACTACAGTGGACCACTAGGTAGAAAAAATCACTTGCTAACACAAGAATCAATAATACCTCTAGACAATAATAATGAGGTTGCTTTTTCAAGGGGAAAATTTAACTCCTTTGCCATTTGCAGTCCACCAAAAACAGAACCAAAGAATCACCAGGGTAATGATCTTCATTTGGAAGCTCCATGTATATACTCGCAGGTGTCAGGCATGAATGTAGAAGAACATATGTCACTTACTAATGGTAAAAAGATAGGGTTTGCTTCATCTGGTCACAAAGAAGACTGTTCTGATGCTACCTCTGAAATACCAAATGCAGCTGTTATGCTAAAGGGCCCAAATCAGTCAATTGCTGGAACAAAAATGCTAGACGATTACATGGTGTTGGAAGACTCTTCTGAAACTCTTCAAGAGTCAAATGAGAATTCTTTGCTACATTTTAACAAGACTGCTTCAGTGTTAACGACAAAACCTAGTGGGAACAGATATGGATCAAACCTAATTAGGTCTCCAGAATTAAGCAACGGTGCAGTGAGCACAAACAATAATGAAGATAACCTTTGTGGAGGCAGAGGGTCAGAAATCAAAAGTAATGAGCAGGTAGTAAAAATAAAGTCTTCATTATATAGTTGCTGTAGTCACTTATGTGGAGATGAAATGACTTAAATATTGTGTGATTGCTTCCCCCCTCACCCTCTTTAGCATCCCAGAAGATTGAATTTTGCTAGTCCTCACACTTTAAGCGTTAATATTGGAAATATGGTGATCCTTTTTTTCCTCTTGCAAAGTGCTACAGTGAAATTCATGCTATTGCAGAGTCAACAGTCATTTTAAATTTTGCTTTTTTACAAATGTAGTATATTCACTGGTATGTTAGAACAGCATCCTTAATAGTTGATTACATTTGTAAGGGAACATTACCAAAGCATATGTAGACTTTTAACTCTTTATGTTACTGCCAATGCATAACTCCTGCTGCCTTGCAGTGAGCCTCCCAGGTACTTATGGAAATTGCAGTGTTTCTGACTGTAAACCTGACCTCATGGAAATCAGTGCAATATCCCATCTGTTTCAGGGGGTGAAAAGGTTCCACTGTTTCAATTTACGTGTGCATTTAAGGTCTTGAAAATTGTACATATGCTGTATCTATTCTGTGTTCTTAAATTACTGCCTCTGTGTTATGTGTATTTCCTGACAGAAGTCAAGTATGTGCACAGTATGATGGATATGTTGTCTCAAACATGTCTTCTTTATACACAGCCAAATAAGAAGCGGGAGAGCTGATAATCAGTCTGCTAGAATTTGTTGATAGACAGTTGTTGCATGGTCTCTACTCAAATTATATCTTCTCAGGGTAGACAAGTTTGGTCTCTGACTAGATGGTTTTCTTGTGCCACACTGGAGAGATGTGAACAATCCATGGGACAGGAGAGCTGCTGACTAAAAATGCAGGATGGCTGATGTTTTTCCAGCCCTGCTGTGACTTGATAAAAAAGAGTAGCACAAATTTCTCGTCTTTTACTTCTAGAAATTTTGCTTAGGTGAAGGTGTTGAGGTTTTTTCTTGTCTACTGCAAACAACCTACTTCTCATCTTCCAGCCATTCCATGTAGTGACACTTCAGGTTATTTTCAGTCTGTATCCGTCACTCCTTTCACCTTGCCTGACCACCTCCACTGGAATAGTAACCTAGGAGTGTTAATTGTGTAAAGAGCCTTTGGTTCATCATAGCTAAAAAATATTAGTGCAACATTGAATATTCTGACTGCTTTTTTTTCCCTTTCTAGTCTCTTCTCACCTTAACTGCATGTGGGTTTATTAAGTTCATAGTGCAGGAGGACAGTAAATATGGATCAATAGCACCTGGTGTGGTTTTGCTGTCTGAGGGAGTTACTCATTGTATGCACATTGAGTCCTTCATTTAGTTTTTTAATCCTGCAGGTGCATTCTGCAGACTCCAGATGAAGATGATGTGTTGCAGACACATCTCTTTTTCCCACCGCCCCTCCTCTCCCCCCCTCCTTCCTGCTCTTGTCTGTGCAACCTTAAGTATTCAGAGGAGAGTGCAATGTAATAATCAGGTTTGTCATCATTCCAAGGTCTTCTGCTCTGTCATTTGTTACTCTGGATTTACATTACCCTATTTCATTTGGTAGATATGCTTCCATTTCTAACAAGTATCATAGCAATTTCAGTCACTGACTTCATGTGAGAAAGCCTGTTAGTGTACCCAAATCTAGATATATCTTAGCACTCAGGCAACAGAAACAACTTTCATCTTATGTGCAAGTCTTTTTTCTGAAGGGAGTTTTTATATTTTTTTAATATTAAACTGTGTAAACCTAGGAATTGATTTGCATGCTTATTTGTTGTGGAGAGGAGGGCTAAAAGGTCAGCCTTATGTCAGACCACTATAAAACCCCTGCAGCTGGTTTGTTAGGCTTCCTTGGTTTGGGGTAGTTTTGTTGTTGGTAGTGGTTATTTTCATTCCAAGAAACAAAGGTACCACGCTTCAGTCATTTGCCTTGAGGTGGAAGTGGACTTACTGAAGCCTCTGTGTTAAGTGGAGAGGTGTGGTGAATAAATTGCCACAGCTGAAGAACAAGAATTGGGTGTATTGATAGGGGTGGTTCTTTAAGGAGGAAAAAATCTGTTGAAACCAGACCTCTGTGCTGTCCTTACTGAATTACCAGGACAACAGTTTAAGTCTGGGTACGTGAAGATACTTTTAAGAAAATAATCTTCCTCAGAATTACAGTTCTCCAGAGATCTTGTAGGATTTAAAAGCTGTAACATATATCTTGTTTGCTTTCCCTTTAGCAGCACTTGAGATTGGCACACAGAAGAGTAAGCCAAAGTACGTATTTTGCTCTTCTGCAATCTCTTTTACTTCAAATATTTCATCATCGTTTTAAATAAAGTGTTCTTTCAGCCTGAACAGAATTTCTGTCTTCCAAAGAAGTAGGCTCTTAGTGGATGGGAAGTTACCCTGCTCCCACTGAACTTGCAGGACAGTCACAGGGAATGAGGAAAGGTAACTACTATTCCAGTTACCTTGATAAGCAATGTCATAACACGTGTGATCTGAAACGAAGAAGGGGTGGAGGTTGTCTGTGAAATCAGAGTTTTGTCACTCAGTTTTCAGTAGGAGAAATGTTTGATAGACTCATGCTCTACTTTTTTTTTTTTTTTCCTAGTAATCAATTCTAGCAAATGTTCAGTTTCTGCTGGTTAAATTCCTAACTTGGACTTTAAAGAGACAAACAAAAATTAAAAAAGCACCAACAGCTCCTAGCCTGGTAATCCTTTGTGAGGGAGGGTCATTCCTTTCCAGTAGTCATTGAACTGTACGGCAGACGCCATTAGAAGCCTTCTTAGAGAATGTGCTTGGGTTTTTTAAATGTTTTCAGCTTCTTTTTTCCCTTCTGGAAAACAGATTTTATTCCTTAGGCTTCTGAAACAGCATTTTCTGTCTGTGTCTTACCTCCTGACAATGGCCAAACTAAAGCCATAACGTGCTATCCTTTATATGAAAAGGTTACAACTGATGTTTGTACACTTTCAGGTTCCCTTCAAATCCTCCATGCCAGAATTCTACCAAATACCTAAAAAGTTTGGCTCTTTTTATTATTTCTTTAAGAAGCTAAAACTTGAGCCTGAGATTTTGTTCAATTACTGCATAGGCACAAGAAGTGTGAAGCCTCAGCTAATGTGATTTCTATCTTCTTGGCCAAATGGAAAACACCTCAGAAGATTTACAGCACTGCTCTTCCACTAGTTTGCTCTATCTGATAACTGTGGCTGCAGCAAATAGAGCTTTTAGAATAGTATCTCTGGCATCTCTTTAAATATTTCTTGCTCTTCAGAGAAAATGCAATACCAGTCCCATTCGTTTGAAGATCAACCTTGTGTACTCTGGAGAACAGACAGTTTTTCTTACCTGTCAATAATACTTCTCCAGTGGACAGCATTTTTCTAATACCCCAACACTGTTTCTTGATGTTGTGTGCTTTCCTGCTAGTAAGCATTACTAAAAATACTTGCTTGCTTTTGTCTGGCTACTGCAATGTATCTTGTGAGGGTTTTCCTAGTAACTTTTATAGTTTTGCATGCCATAAATAAATATTTTTCACTTCAAGTTTGAGTGGGGATCTTTTATTTCTCTAACCATTTTCATTCAGGTGCGTCTCATCACTAATGCTCTTAAAGCCTGTTCTGATTCCAGTGCTCCAGCCTTTACACGGGAAGGGTTAACGGGATCCTGGCACATAGACCTTTGTTTTCTGTTGGCCCTTCATACCCAGTCAAGCATGAGAAAAGTGAAAAGCCATGTAGCCAGAGAATGACACTTGAACACTGGGGAAATAACACTTGAAGGAAAGAAATGTTGTCAATTCCCAGAACAGTACTTATTACGAAAAGAAAACTGAAAATCTTGCTTGCTCTGGCTGTTCAGAGTATGCCAGTGTTGCCAGCACAAGATCTAGGATGTTGGCATAATCTGAATGCTTTGAAAAGTTTGGGTTTACAGTTCTGGTGTCACCAATGAAATAAAAGATGTGCTAAATAATGTTTGCAGCACTGAGGAAAAACCACTTTTTCAACAAGTGAGGTTCCAAATGCAATCTTTTTTGCATTAAACCAAATGTCACCAGTATGTAGCTATCGTATATAATACTATATTGTATTGACATATATGACAATAAGCAGTCATGGGCTTGGTCTTATTTTCTTTCAAAATTTCTGTGCTGGGAAAAACATTTTCTTATTTGAACACCTGGGTTATAGAATTGCTGTTATGAAAAGGCCTGGTTTAGAACATGAAGGAAAAAATTCAGGAAGAGACACTTTATTATAGTTCTTGGTGCGATTTCATTGGTGATAATATCTGAATATGTGTTTTATATCAGTATTAACATAATGCTAATGCTTTAAATGAATTGTACTTGATGCCATACAGATGCAAGACTTGAACTTGCTTTGCTAAAATGTCTGAATAGATAGTCAAGAAAGGACACGTGCTACAGGCAGTTTGACTAAAAATGTTAATCATATGTTTTCCAGCCCTGCAGAATATTTATTTTTTTTCCTTGGTGGCTGAGTGGGACTTTTTGAAGCTGTAGGAAATAGTAATAGCTGTGAATCAGGGAGACTTGCCTGTTAAAAAAATAGAGCCACCAAACCTGAGACGGCTGCTGGAATATGAGAGTTTTACACTTAAATGTTTACCAAAACATAAGCAGGTTCAATGGAATTTGAAAGTGCTTTGCGTTAAATTCCTGAGGCTTAATTAGAGGCTTAAATAAAAGTGGCCTCATAACGTTATGTTGAGAATGGTATTGGTTTTGCTTTGGAAACTACATTAATCAGACTACACATGGTTTATGTCACAGGTGTAAATCATAGAATGATAGAAACACAGGGTTGGAAAGGACCTACAAGATCATCTAATCACCAGTACTACCCACTCAGCTACTAAATCACGTCTGTAGCACGTGTGCGATGCAGCATGTTGTATCGGGTACCCTGACTGTAGCAGACACCTGAACTGGCTTGACTTTTACAAGATCTTAGAAGGACAAGTCCCTAGCAGGTTTGAACCCTCACTCTTCAGATTGTCTTCCAGAATTCTCTTTCTGACATAGGAAGATGAGCCTTTGGAATAATTAGGACACTAAAAGAATGACTTTCTTAGGTCATTTTTCCTATTGGGTTTTTTCAGGAATAAAAATAACCGTTTGATATTTTTCATGGTGGGGAGAGATTTGAATTGGAGTGAGAGACAATAGCAATGCAATCAAATGTTAGTATCACAGGAGAACATCTAGCACGTGAATACTAGCTAGCAATATTAATAGTTGAAGTTTAATCTTTCTTTAGGGGTGCGTGCCAGAGAGAAACAATGAGGATGTACTCTTTATTAAGTTCACCGATCTGTAACCAGACGGCATCCTCTTTATCCTGACTCAGATTAATTTGGCCATCCTGCATAAGGCAGGAATCCTCACTTCTGCTAAGATTTGCTTTACCTACATCCTTTTTTCTTCTGAAATGCAATTTCAGTTTCTGGTGCCTTTTCGTGCTCTACTTTGTTATCTGTCATTGACACTTTCTTCTTTCTTTATTAAAAACTTTTGCTGCTGCTCGTAGGGTTTAGTCCTACTTTCCTGCTGGGTTTAAATCTCTTTCTGTCATTTCTTTCTTCCTCTAGAGAGCTTGGATATCCCAGATGTTATGAGAGATACCACTCAGTGTTGTGTGAAGTTCAGCCTACAGTTTAGTGAGAGATTCTTCTTCCCTTTGCTGGTAGTTTGTCACCTTCTCCTGAAGCAGAGAGGTGATTTGTATATGCAGTAGAGGAACTTCATCTTTCTCCACTGTGGCTTTTAGACCCTCTAGGGACATAAACTTCAAGAGCCAGGATCCTTTCATAGGGAAGCATGTGACAGTGGTGCGTAGTTATTACAGAAGTATTCCCAAATCCTCAAATCTTCTTAATGCTCTAGTCAGTCTGTGAAATCTCTTTTGTGATTTCTCTCCACTCATGTAGCCGTGCGGGGTGAACGTAAAGATTTGGCTGCTGCTTCCCGTGTAACGTGTCTGTGAGCAAAGACAGTTGAGGCACGAGAGAACCAGGGTACTGGAGGGGGACACGCAGCGCTGATCAGGCACAGTCATCCACCAACAGGAGGAAGTCCCATCTTGAATGTTCTCTGGACTAATTCATTCTTCTGACTGTCTGACCTTGTCTCTCAGACAGTTCAAGAGCTTACTTTTCTAGATATAATGAAAGAGCACGTTGATGAAAGAATTGTGCCCTCCAGGATGCTGGTGATGGCAAAATTTGAGACTGAAGCTTAACGTTATTCCCTGGCTGTGCTGAAATCACTGATTTTTCAATGTGCAACAGTGGAGGGCAGGAGGATGAAAGCACCAAATTGAGAAGGTCTTCTAGTAAAAATTACAGTACCAAAAACTTTTCAGCTGCAGAAATTAACCTAGTTCTTCTTCTCCGCTCCATAGATTGCTGGAAAGCTACTTCTGTTTGTCGATCTCGATGAAAGTTATTGAAATAGATTGTTCATTTTGTACTTTGTGATAAATTCAGAGGGGGTTTCATAGCCAGGATCATGAAAAATTGACTACAGTAAATGACAGTGCAGAGCCTTATTTGTCAAGGTTAATAACGTGCTACCACTGAGTGTGAGACACCCTTAGTCTGTTTAGATTTTATGAACATTGACTGGGATATAAAGGTGTCTGTAAAAACAACAGAACAGTTCTGAGGTTTTAATTTATGTTTCCATCTCCTGTGTTCTGGATTTGTTTTGCTTTTTTTCCAGAGCATCCTGAATTGCTTCTGGTAGTGCTTTACCTCCACATGGCCTAAAGTTGACTGTATTTAGAGATAGTTACTACCTTAGGGCTTCGTAAGCAAAATAAAATGTTCTGTGCTGGTTTTTTAAAATAATTGGATGAGTCTCCTCTAACCCAGAAGTTTCTGAATTCTTTAGTGTTCCTTTGGTAGATGAATGGAGATCATAAATTCCAGCTGATGTCAAGAGCCACTAGTAGTGATAAGCTTTTTTTTATTAGCACAGCTTGATCAAGAAGGTGTTTGTGCAGCACCATCAGCTATGCACCCCCCAAAAATAAAAATCTGCAAAATGTAAAACGTGGATTCTCTGAATAGCAGTAAGTTTCTGTGGAGCAGTATCTTTGTCACGTTAAGGTATTACCCCAGCTGTCAAACTGAAAAACCAGAAAAACAAATGCTGTAGCCGGTGATTAAAAACAGAACGTGCTTGGACTTCAAATAAACCTGTCATTAATTCTGTCCATATTGTTAACATCTTTCACAGAAGAACAAGAAGTGTTGATGAAATCCTCAAGGTAAGACCTGTAATGCAACTGCCAGGGTAAACCAGGATTTGGATGTGGGTGGCTTTTTGTTGGTGGAGATGATTTGGATTTTTATGTTTTTAAGGCTAGGTGGTGTCCCTAGAATTATGTGGCGTCATTGACATTCTAAAAGAATGTTTCCTTAGTACATGATAAGAAAGAGCTTCCACACAGCTCACTTTTCCTGAAACACTTCTATTCTTGCCAAAATGTCACTTGAATTACACTTTTCTTATGTAATTTTTTTTTTTTTTAATTAAGAAACTACTGGTTAATCTGTACAGCTAACTGCAATGCTCTTTTTCAATAAGAAGTATTATTATTTCATTACTGGCAAGGGCAATAAATACCTTCTCTTAATGCTTTGTAGGTGAGTGCATTGTATATTAGGATTTACTTTTTCATTACATCAGTAAACATTTATGGTTTGTGATAATTTTTAATAACGTTCTGCATCCTCACTCTTTTTTTCAGTGGATCTCTCTGAAACTCCTGTTGTCATGGTATGGAAAACCTCTGAAAGACTATGAACTCTGGGCATTATGTCACGAGTGTTTATGTACTCTGCAGACCTGCATAGATTATCCAGGTATAGTCCTGATTATCTTAAAACATTTGCTTAGTTATTTAGACTCACTTATTAGTACTTTCTTTATTCTCTTGATGCAAAATATCTTGACTTCCATTTTGCCTACAGAAAAAGTCACGGGTAATATTTCTAACTTCACTCTCTTAAATTGTGACTTAGAATTTTTACTCAGTTGGGAGTTTTCTTCCATATATAGAAGAATGTCTTCACTTTATTCTGAGGTTTGATGGCTTTTGTGGGGGAAACAAATCTTTATGACTTGAAGCAGTGAAACAAATTTTGTGTGTGGACGTTCTGGGGATGGAGGAACCACTGTGATTTTTAAGAAAAGCCGTGCATCTTGAGAGCAGGAGGAAATAAGTTTCATATACACGTAAACTTAACAGTTTCTCTCTTGACTGGGTTTCTTTATGACAAGTGATTCCTGACATACCTTTGATGATACAGGGCTTTGTCAGTTTAATGTACCCAGGGTCTTCCTCCATATTCCCCGTGCTTCAGTTCATAAAAGTCACCTTCTGGGAGGTGAACGGGGAGGAATCCTTTGAGGGAACTGGAATACGTTGTAAGTGACTTGGGAGAAGACCATCCTAAATTTCCATAGGCATTCTGAATGTTGGTTTAGCTTACACTAATGATAAATCTGCAGCAGTTCTGATAAACAGAGCAGAGGTTCCCACCACTGTCACTCTGTCTTTCCTTTTCCTTGATCAAGAAGGCCTGCTTTTGAGGGTTTGGACAGGGTTGAGTTTGAAGTCTGTAACTGAATATAAACAATTGGATAGTAAGGTGCACAAAACTTACTGCATCTCTTGTTGTCAGTTTGGGTTATTTTAGGTTTTATGATATGAGATTGTTAAAAAGGAAATTGGCCAGAAATGGAGACTTCTGAGCACGTTGAGCAATGGTACCCTTAAAACTAGGTATTTGATACCCCTGACATGTTCCTAATGTATATGAAGGTTTCAAATAACTGCACATAATGACCCGGATTCTAATTTAATATGTGTAGCCAACCTCTGTTACTGTACTTGCATGTACCCAGAATGCATAAGTCTTCAAAATACTAAAGACTGAATTGTCACCTGAGCCTTATGTAGCCTGTAAAAGTCAACAATAATGATACAAACCACTAAATGGAAGGCACCTTACCTAAAATTTAATTTGAATATTGTTTTCAGAGCTCTCATATTTCTGCTAGAGGATTCTCTGTTCTGAGAGTAGCTGTGCATTGTTGAATGATTTACACACATACATGTGTCCACACGCATAGACACGGAAAGTTCTGTTAGCATGCCTTTGGACTATCACTAATTTATTAAAGCTGAAGCTGGTATCATATGAAGTGGTTTTTTAAAATATCCTTTGTCATATTGGTAGCTGGTGAGTCATGGTTAAATCTATGAAATGTTGAATAAATTTAAATAGTTATTTATTTAAACAGTCTCCTTCTCCATATTCTCCCTTATTAGGCTTTTTTCATTATCCCAAGCAAGAATTATCTGGGTAAGATAGCACAGCCCAAAGCTAGTCTCTTTTTTAATTCATCCCTCCATTAACTCTTTACCTATTTCCTCTCTCCTTACCCAAGGATGTTGCTTACATGTTGCTCACAGGTACCCTGGGGAACCCTTGCGAGAGTTCTCTCTTGTTCTGAACTCAGGAGGTGAGGTTTGTGTGAACTGTGCTGCAGCTGAGGAGCAAACCCAGGCAGCAGGACGAGTTCTCCAGGGAGCTGCCTCTGCAGAAATAACTAGTAAAGGTTCCCATTTGGGAAAACTTTGCTTTTCAAGACACATAGTCCAGGTCCAGCTTAAATATTATTGAAGGTAGTAGGCGAGCCTTTGTTTACATTGAGCATAGTGAGCAATTTAATGGCTTTAGATATGTTTTGTACAGGAAACTACAAGAGCAGAACGATGATTTCTTGTTTTTTCTTACTTTATTTTTCTCCCTTAGACCTCTTCAGTTTATTATTTAATATTAAATTAATATTTTATTTACTCTTAGGCCTCTTTAATATTTTATTTAATATTTAGTAAATTTAATGTTTTAACCTTTAATTTAATGTTAGACTCAATTTTCCTAGTACTTTGTTTTTAATAACAAACCAGCATATTCGGTGGCAGTCTCCAAAGGCATGACTACATTGCTAGCCAGTTGGCTTCCTGTATTGAAACATGTTAACTTACAGCGTGCTGTGAAGATATCAGATAGACACAGTCTTACCAAAAGGTTTTCATCATTGAATTTATATAATGTGATTTCATGACCTTAATGTTAAGTTCCTGAAGACCTCAGGTCATTTGAAATAGTTTTAGAAGTCAGGTAGTTCTTTCCTCACTACGGCAAATTTCATGGCTTTGCAAATACCAATCTACATAATGATTCTTCAGTGGGAGAGCGTGTGTGATTCTAACTGTTGGTGCCAAACTGGGCTCTGTATCCTGTCCCACCTGGAGGAGTTCTGGATCTGGCCATGTGGGTCTCAGCTGTCTCCAGATAATGGCCCTGTATTATGGTGGGGTTGGAGGAGGAAAGAGAGGAAAAACTCCATGCTCAAGATAAATTGACCAGCTTTTATTGGTACCTTATGAGAAGAGTAAAGTATACCTTGCTGTTGTATTTCTTTTTGGTTTGTTCCTTCCTTGGCCTTCCTTTTCAATGCTGGGTATAAAGAGAATAATCTTTCAGTATTCTAAACCCTTTTATGTATTGTGATCACATTTTGGTTTACTTTTTCATCTTTGTTCTGTGAGAATTGCTTTGGGTGATTATGCATCTGCTGTCTCTTTACTGAGTGGTATCTGTTCAAGCATTAGTGTTATTTAATTGATAGTGAGATTGTAGGGAGTGGGTTGTGGTTTTGTGTATGGTTGGACTTGGTCATCCTGGAGGTCCTTTCCAACCTCAACAAGTCTGATTCTGTAATATATTTAGTACATACACTTTACCATAGGGTAATTGCTGACATTGCAAATTATTTTTAAAATTATTTAATTTATTTTTATTAGTGTCAAATAGTGAGAAGAACAGATATCTATTATGTCTTGCCCTTTTGTGGTTTGTTTTACAGTGGTCTTATGTTTGGACTCTGTGCTGATTGACTGCCATGGAAGTATGCTCTTTGTCTCTCCAAAAGCTGACGGTAAACTAATATATTGTGTGCTCTGCTAATATTTCTTTTGACAGGGAATGAAGAAGAAAGCAAATGTCTTACCTTTTGTTTCCAATTTCTTTTTGCATTTAGAATCCTGTGATATATTTTATTTAGCTCCTGAAATTGAAGAAGAGGATGTGGATACTGAGAAGGTAATTATGGCTAAACTCTTAGAATATTCTGATAATGTTTCTTGTTTCTCCCAGTATTTCTTGGTTATCTATATGGTTTTTAAATTTTTGAACTTCCACAAATTTTGTTGCCTCTGAAAAATAATTTTGCCTTTCAAAGTTATTGAAGTCACTGCCAAAAATGTGTTATTTAGTAGTTTTCCATAAGGCTTCATTATTTTCAGTTTGTTAGCAGTAAAAGAGACTTCGAGGTCACACTCAGATCAGTATTTTAGACTGTCTAGGCTAAAGCCCAAACATTAATCTCAGTTGGAAGACTGGATACAAATACCACCATCAGCATATTTTTCTATGAGAACATTAGGAATTACGTCTCTAACCAATAGATTTTCCCTAGAGCTTTTAGCTGTAGATATAAGCCATAAGGAGCTCTCAGAGCACAGATGATAAAAACATTCCTAAATAGCAGGTGAGTACGTGCTTCAAGACAGTGTAGTGCCAGTCACAATAACTGTACTGACAGTAAAAGGACATTTCTTGAAGGATACGCTGGATCGGATGACAAGTTTTTCCTAAATGAATAAATTGTTATTTATTTTATCGACCCCTTTTGTGATTCTGAGCCTAAGGGGAAGAATTTTTTTTTATTTTTTTGATGAAGCTGATATCTTCTGCTTCAAATATTTTTTGTACCTATTAGTAGCTTTTGTTCAATAGTTCAAATGGTTCACGGGTTTTTTTTCTTTATAGTGAGTTTCCTTGTTACGTTGTGTTCCTTACTGTTCATTTGGCTCAAATGTCTGCTAGAAAACATTGGTTTATGATGAGAGCACATTATTCAGTACTGTATTTAGGTTTCTGTCCCCTGAGCATGTTTCAGAGGCAATGTGAAGCAGCATGGTGCTTTAACATTTTCAAAATTGCATTTATAGTACATGTTAACATAAATAAACTAAGCATTAAGCAAACTAAATCTGACTGTGTCTGAAATTGTAATTCTTCAAATGACACAAGAAAGCTTGTGAATATCAACTACTTTTCAAGGTCCCTCATCATGGCAACTTCAAATGATCTAGCTGCAGGTAGCATAATACTTGCTAAAATAAATATGTGGTTCCTCAGTCTTCTGGTAGGTGTAATCTTCTCTCTAAAATATGACTCGGTCTGGCTAGCTTGGAAGTACTGTGTGCCATTTATTTGCTGAATTATAAGGCATTTTTATGTAAATTGCAGCTGGCCAGGTTATGTGGGGGAACTCTAGGCTTGCAGCAAGCTAAGTTTTTACATCAGAAAGAAATCCTTCAAAATGGGTCCTAAAATCACTTTTTTCCTCCATAATTTTCCTAGGCAAAGGATAAGAAAAATTGTCTCTTGCTGCAACCACAGAAAATTAGGCACTGTTGTTGGCCCTGCATACGTAACAGCTAGTTTTTTAATTGGCCTGGGATTTTCATCAGCATCTTCAAAAGCCAAATGTGATCTGTACTTTGGAAGATCTAGTAATTTTATTTGTGGGGAATGAGGGTTATTCTTGGTTAATTTGCTGGAATTGGTTTTGAAGAGGAGGGTTTTTTTGGTCTGCTTACATCTTTCCTGTCTCCTGTGTTATACCAATAGGTCTGCATTTATGGTGTTGCTGCAGTTCTGTGGATGGCTGCAAAATACAGTCTGCCACCGAGTCACAAATTAGCATTGCCAAGAAAATTTAAAAAACTTCTTCTGGATATGGCAAGAAAAAACCCTGAAGAAAGACCTTCTCTAGCTGATGCAATTAAGGTTACTAGATTTAAGCAATTCTGTGTGAAATCTAGTTGTATCTAAAGACTCATTTTAGAGATTTGAATATCAAAATATTAATTTATTTTTTATAATAGACTGGTGTCTAATTAAATCATAACCAGTAACATTTGGGGGTGTTTTTGAAGTTACCTCCCTAGGGACACAGAGGGGTGTGTTTCTAATTTGTATTGAAGTTGTCAGTAAGGTGCTCTGAATGGGTTCATAAGACTCTTCCTAACCTTAGATTACTTCTAAATGACTGTTTATCTTAACTATGTCCTTTTCCAAGAATACTTCCCTTGATTGAAAACTTATTTATGGACTGAAAATTATTTTTTTTTTATTTCTTTTTAGACATGCAATTATTATTTACTTGAACAAGGTATAAACAGCAAAAATATTTTGGCATTGTTGAATAAATCTGTCTTTAAGGTAAGAGTACGAGGCTTTTAATTCTCTACATTTTTTCAATTAATTCTGACATTGTATTCCAATGAGATTTGTCCCCTGTGAGTGCAGTTAAATTTGTTCTCTGGGGGGGGTTATTTATTTATTTGTTGTCAATTAATCTAACTATAGCTTTGTTCTACTTCTTGCTGTTGGAGTGGGCACTCACCAGATTTTGTTGCCCAGACTCCACAATCTGCATGGGTGAAGAATCAGTGACTTAATTTCATAATGTCTCTTTCATTTACCACTCCTCTTATGCAGTTGTTGTGGTCTGTTTCAAACGTATGTATGTGATGCACACATCGTCCAGCCAATCCATGGGCCTGACTTTGTTCAAAACTTTGGTTACCTACAAGTTCTGATTTGAAGCAGAGGATTGTCAAGGTTTCCAATCAGTTCTTCTAAGAGTTTTGTAGATCATGTTTTTTTAATTCCCCACCTTGGCTTGATGAGGTTGTTGCTTCTCAATGTTCTAGGTTTTTGTGAGAGTTGGGTTTTTTTCTTTTAATTGATGTTCTGAGAAAAAAAAAAAAAAAGCAAACGCTAATAAAAACCATTGCATTTGTACTTCAATTTTTAATGTTAGACTGTGGAGGAAGAAGTAATGTCATCTCAAGACCATTTTGCTTTTGAAGTTAAATACAAAAGACATGAAATGGACCTTTCAGACTCAAGCCTAGGTAAGCAGCCAGACTCTGACATGTTTATTTTGCTGTAGTATTCTCTAGATCAGTTCTCCATGGAAGATTTTCTGGGTCAGCTGTGCAATTTCTTTTCGTGCCTAAACTGATTGTTATTGACTTTGCCTTTATGGTTTACGTATTGTCTTTTTGGTTTTAGGATTTGTGCCTGTTACCAGTGAAAGTAAACTTGTAGCAGTTAAAGGACCAGTACCACGCCGGATTTCTCTGAATTGTGGGAAAGCTACATTACCTGTTGCATTCACCTCTCTGGCGACTCACTTTAAGCCTATTATTCTGGAACAACATGAAAATATAACAAAGTTAGTATATTCTGAAGTGGAACAAGTGAAACTTGAGACTTCATTGCTAAATCTGCTTGATTTGTCCTCAAAAATTTTTTTTCTTCCTTTTCAGAGAGGTTCACAAACCAGTTTCTGAGCCATTAAAGAAAGAAACGAGAAAGGAGAAGCATACGGACCACAACAAATCAGGATATATAGAAGACTCTGAACACAGTAGTATTGTGAACACAGCTGTAGTTGAAACTGTGCCTGAAATACCTGTATGTGCTTTACAAGTTCCAGACCACTCATCCCAGGTATCTTCAGACGAGGAAAAGTCAGGCAACACGTTTACTCCTATAGTTAGGTTACCATCACCGTCTGATTCCTCACATATCCTACAGGGAAAGAGCATTTTATCTGAAGTTCCTTCCAGCACCTTAGCTTGTCCTACATCTCCTAACTTTCTTCATATAAATAACATCATTCTTAAGCAGGACTCAGAGAAAAGAGTTTTGACCTTTGTACCAGTACATTTAGCTGTATCAGAGCAAATACCAAACAAACCCCTTCGCTCCAGAATTGCGTATGATTGCTATCAGAGTTTGCCAGTGCGACTTTCAAGTACTATTGTGGGTAATAAAATGAGCACACAAACAGAAAATGATGCTTCCCTTTGCAAAGTGCAGATCTGTGAGACTTCTAATGCACAGCACAAGATTGATAAAAGTGACCAAGTTATTCAAACCAGCTGCCAAGAAACTGAGTGTGCTACCAAGGTAGACAGTAATGTCACTGAACAAGGACACACGCCGTGTACCTCAGTGAACCAAGGCAATTCTCATCTCTTTGATGTTGAAGTCCTGTCTGAAGAGAACAGAACAAGTGATGCTTTACTACAGGAAGTGGTTCATCTTATACAAGAGGAGTTTGCATTTGATGGCTATCTAGAAAACGGAGTTGAAGTTATTGATATGGGTATGTACATTTTCTTCTGTATATTGTCATCGTTGATGTGTAAAAACATTGTTATGAATGTCTTTTTTCCTCTCTTTTTGTTTCTTTTCTTCTTTTTTAAAACAAGGTAACTTCATTTTAAACTTAAAGGAAGCTAAGTTTGGTATGTTCTCTGATAACATTTGTGAGAAGTTCTGTGACCTCTACTGGGATGAAAAATTACTGGAGAATCTCTATCAGGTAGTGAATGGAGAAAGACCTTCACATTTATGGTAGGTGTGATTTTTCTTTCGTACAGTGCAATTTAATGCTTTTCTTCATACTTTCTAGAAGCGGGAAAGGATATGCTGCTTCTCTTAAGGGATCCTTACTTATTTCCTGCCAACTGTTAATTTCATGGTCTATTAGTCTGTCATGGTCTATCTTCATGGCATCTAATTAGATGCTTCGTGAAAGCATAACATTAGTGTAGCAAATACTACTATGCTACATTGATATGCTATGTGAAATACATATTTGTGTATATATATAAATATATATATTTATATAAATAAATATAATAGCATATGTTGAATATGAATATATATGAAATGAATATAATAGCATAGCAAATATTGCCCCATAGCAAATAGTGCTTAATGGCTTAGCATTTTCTGCTAAGCTGTGTGTAACTCCATCTTAGGGTAGCTTAATGATGGAAACCTAATTCTGATCAGTATTGTTTTCAACCATTGATGGAGAGCTTTGTAGTCTTGTTAAAGAGGCTGTTTAATCAGAAGTGAAATATATTGTTCTTACTGTTCAGTTTGCTTATTCTGTAAAGTACTTATACATCCTGTTATTCTATTGAGACCCAAGATCAAGGAGATTAGTTTCGCTTTGCTAGGAATGTTTTACTTAACTGGTTTAGTTTGACTCTGTTCCTCCTGTCGGTCTTTTGTAAGGAGCCTGTTAAGTGAGAAAACACCAGCTTAATGTATTTCTCATGTTTAGTGTTTCAACTTCAATGGCATATCTATCTGAAAAATAAAAAAGTCGTTCTTGTTTTATTGCAGCCTGCAAACGTAGCATACTTATAAAAGCTTCTCACTCAAGGCTATTGCAAACAGTAATCAGCTTATACGTAGGAGTTCTGTGTGATTTGGGGGTTTTTGTGTCATGATCTAAAAGTAGAAATTAGAAGGTTTTTGACAAAGAATCTTGGTAGATACCAACTAGAACAACTTCAGTCATAATCCCTACAGCAAGTTTCAGAGAGAATAGACGCCACCTCCAGACGCCAGAACCTGACATTCTGGCCTATTTCCCATTTGGGCTGGGATTTTTAAGGAGCCATTGAAAACTGATTGAAGGTTAGGCTCTTAAATCCCCAGAGCTGAACGTCATGGTAGTAGAAACTTGAACTGTTCCAGCTGAATTACTGACACATAGGAAGAGGTCATCCTTTATATGAACTTTTGTTACCAAGTAAAGTTTTTGAAAGCGAGAGTGAAAAGGAAATTATCATTTATTATGTAGTATAAAAATACAGGTCTGGGTTTTAGATCACGTGCAAAAACTGCCTGAGAATAGCTCTGACACATTTCTGACTTTATATTCTTTAGACAAAGAATATAGCAGGTTTTGTTACCTTCTTGAATTTAAGATTATGATTATTCTTGTTAGGGATGACTTAGAGTCAGACTGTTACCTAGAGGAACCCTGAGTGAAAAAACCTTTACAGTAAAGTGCAGACCAAGTTATGCCTGGAGTGATGCCTTCTCTTTCTCTGTGTCCTGATACTTCTGTTGGAATTTTGCCAAGTGGCTGTAAGGAAAAATCACTGTGTCTTACTCAGTGTAAACTTTAAATACTTACTTTTCTTTTTTTTTTTTTTTAAATAATCAGCTTTAATATCCATTTGAACACCTTTTCTTGTTACTTTAACAACTGAAGGTGAACATGCAAACTTCAGGAGGTAGATAAAATCTATCCCTTCACATACACGGTAGAGTCATCTGTAAGATCTCACTTTACTGATGTAAGCACAAAAATGGTATGAAACATTAATTTTTCCTAATCTTCTTGTATTTTCAGTACAACTGAGGCAGATGATTCGACGTGTGGAAATGTATTCCAAGATCTGAAGAAATCTGATAGCGTTGTGGCAAGCAGGGATCAGAGAGAGGGTAAGAGAGGACTTCATGTTTCTAGATATTTGTGTGTGGTAGGAGTCTATCAGTGACACGAGTTTTGGGAGATTAGCACATGGAGTACATCTTGAGGAGAGCACTCACCTTAACAGTCATGAATGTTATCAGTGACTCTGAACATTGTCAAAGCCTTGGGGACCTGTTCATACGAACAGATGTCATTGAGCTGGGATGCCCATTTCATTTACTTTTACTTACACAGATGTGTCTGTTGAAAAACTCCCTAAATCCCAACTGCTACATGTGGCTCTCTTTTGTTCATCCAGTAGATGTTCTGGTGGTGTGCTTTAAGGTAGGGAGAGGGAAGGGGGATAGTCACACTGAGTCAGCTCCATGTGCCATAGAGGCTTAGCTAAGCAGAGAGAAGAGCTGTAGAAAACGTTTACGACTCGTTAGGTGTTACTGGAGAAATTGAGGATGGACTGAAGGATGGATGTGCAACAGATCTGGTCCTTCTGGTTCACTTATTAGGATTAAAACAAAACTAAGCAGTAAAATAAATAAAATGCATTATGATTAAAAAATGGTATTGTCAATAAAATTATTTACAAAGAGAATTGCACAGAAATACAGAAATGGAATTGCTTTTGGATTTAAATGGACATTTTTAACTATTCATCAAAAGGGTTTTCACAAACAGGTGGATAAGAACAGTCTTTAGATCTCTTCTAGGAATCTGTCCGCTTCCCTATTCTATCCACTGAAGTGCCTTGTTAAAGATAGATAGCAAAATGAACAGTGAATCAAGATAGTTTTGCCTTTTGATGACAAACTTGGTTATGGGACACCATTTCAGGACAATTGTTGAGGTTATTTTAGTGGTTGCTTATACGTACTTCTTCAGTGAGGGGTTTGTACTTTTCCTGGCACACTTTGTGATTGAAAGTTTACAAAATATTCTGTCTTTCAGTAACTGAACTCAAAACTGAGCTGGGACTGCTAAATCTCATTGTTATAACAAAATCATTACCCTTTCTAAGCTTGTATTTCGTCACTCTTGTGTCAGGTGTTGTTTTTTTTCAAGATAGTTCAGCCAAGTTTCAGCACTGACACGTGGTTACTTCTGTGTTTTGAGCAAAGTTAAACTGTGTGTTCTTTACAGAACAGCTTATAGCTCTGCATTGTTAACTTTTATGGTAAAACATAAATTTGTAAACTTGCACTTGGGCTGCTGCCATTCTGGGTTACAATTTTCCATTTTGGCTCAGGATTATTGCAAATGTAGGGCCAGACTTTCCCATGGGGTATGTGATTTCTTTGCACCAGTAATTGAGGTCTGTCTGACTCCAGGGTGACATATCTGAGCCCTGGAGCATTGCTCAAGTGAAAAGGGAGGCTTCTGGCAGGCATAAAATCTCCTGTCAGCATCCTACCAACCTTTGGCTGTCACCTCTGTCCCTTAAGGTTGGTAGTAGCTGTTATAACTGCAAAGAAGTCCCATCATAGCTCAAGGGAGTGAGTCCTGTAGGAGTAGAACATGTAAGACCTATGTCCCCTTTGGCTGTATTGAGTATTCTTGCCCACTATGTATGGAATAAAAACTTCAGAACTTACAGGTGGAAACAACCTCAAGAGCTAAGTTTTTACTAAAGCCTGCATGGTCTGACATTCAACTTGTTTTAAAGCTTCTGTACGATGCTTCATTTAAATGCATTCTGTATATGCACAGAAAATATTGTGTAACTTTCAGAAATGTATTGCTGAACTATTGCATAATAATTCTGAAATGTCTTCAACCTTTATCATTCTACAGTGTGCAGTTGAGAAGAAGAAAGCACAGAGCCAAAATAAGCCTCTAACACCATTGTTAGAGCACACAGGCAGTCTCATAGATGCATTTTGTTTGTGTAGTGTGTAAGTTCAACAACACAAGCAGGGCAGCAAATGACCATTATTTCCTTCCCCCTCCCTACACCTCTTTAGGAGAAGGGGAAGCAGCCTTTGATGTGAAGGCTGAGCCTGCGATAAATACATCATTAGCTGAAATGGATGTTGATGAGTCACCTTTGGATAATTTCAAAAAGGAATGGAGGCTGCAGAATGCTATCCCTATAGAGAAAGAGGGACAATGGTTACAAAGCCACAGCTGTTGTACTGGTCCAGGCTTTGCAGAAGAAAATATAGAGCCAAAGGAAGAGACCGTGATGAAGATAGCTGGAAACAGCTACCTTGTGTCTCCTGGTCTACCTGACTTTTGTGGCTGTAGTCCTGGTTGGAGCAGTGCATTTTATGGAGCTGAATGTTTTGATTCAGAAGTTCATGGTTACATGAAAAAACTTGGAAAGCAGAAACCAAGTGAGTCACAAAATATAGATGCTAAAAAAGTGGTAAGTACATTGATTTAAAAACATTATAATACCTCTTTGCTTACTGGTTAAAAGTATGCTAATAATTATTGTGTTATAGTGAGTTGAAATCCCCTTTCTTCTTTTAAGTACTGACTCTTTATTTAAAGTGTTTTTAAATGCCCAGAATTTATGTTCTCTTATCAATAGATCAGGGTAAGGGTAGCATTCCAAAATAGAGAACGCTGACATGAAATTGATAACCACTGAGTTACAAGCCATCTCTTGCTGAAGTTGAGCAGAGAAGTACCATCTGCCACAGGCAGTAGTCCCATGGTGGGAATATTGTAGAAAAGAGCTGAGAATGGCAACGGCTGGTGTGTATCACAGGCTCCGAGAGGTCCTCCCTGTCATGTACTCTGAGCCCTTTTTCTCTGTCAGCTGTGATTTCCCTGACCATTTCTCACCATTTTCCAGCAGAACGACAGTTATTTGCTCACACCTCCTCTTGGAGACAGCCATCATCATGACTTCTGAGTGTAACTTGTAAAAATGTTCTTGAACAAGATAAGTGCAATTATAACTAAAAGCTTATTTATATAAATGGATTCAGAGAGATTTCAATGGGGTCTCACCAGGCACAAACCAGCTCCAGTTCTTAAGTTGCAGAATTGTGGTGTAACTGGGGACTGCTTTGCTGGGGTACAGGTGATCCCTGCTGAAGCTTTCCTGTAAGCACGGGTGGGGAAGATACACTTTTCCTGCTCAATACCATGTTCTTGTTTGTTTGGATGTTGTTTTCTTCATAAAAAGCACTTCTCTTTTAAACCAGTTTCCTACTAGAACTTTGCACATATTGTTCTGATCAGAATCCTTTTTCCCTTTAAATAGGAACTAGAACAATTGTTAATGATGGAGACAAAAAATTACAGAAAGACCATAAAGTTTTACCAGAAACTATTGCAGAAAGAAAGAAGAAGCAAAGGTAGAATTACAGCAACTTGTCAGTAATGAAATGAGTGCATTTTTTTAAGGATTTTCTTTTTTCTGTAAATCAGAATCATTGATGTTCTTACACTGTGTGTTTTATATCTAAAGGTCCTGAAACTAAGTCTATGTTGCCCAAATTGAGAGGACAGCTACAGGAGATGAAATCAAAAGTACAGTTTCTTGAACTGGTGAAGAAATATGTGCAGGCAAGTTGGACCTTATTTTGCTTGTGTTTTATTTGTCATTTCAATACTGCATCAGTGCAGTGGCTTATCAAGTCACTAGATGAACCATGAAAAGTTTTGTGTGCCAAATTAAGTAGGATCTAAAAGAATTAATAAAGTAAAGGTAATTTCTACTAGTATTGTTTAGAAAGGGGGAGTGGGAGAAGCAACTGCATGAAACGTGATTTGGCTTTAGGTTGAGTCGACTGCATTTTGTGCGAATTTTCCTCTTTATTTTCCTGCACTTTGTTTTTTCCTGGGTTTGTGTGTGTGAGCAGATCATGTATGCAGAGCAGTGGGGTGTGGAATCCTGCCTGCTGCCGACAGTCATTCACAGCGGCAGAGCTGATCCTGTGGATGTGGCGTCTGAGGAGGAGTCATCATTGCTCCTTTACTATGGCACAGAGAAACACCAATGTAATAATCACAACGGAGTAAGAGTTCTGCAGGCTGGTACACCGCTTGGTTTAATGGCTTATTTATATTCTAGGTATACTATATTTTGCTCATCCTTAATTGGGAGTGGGTTGAGGCACAGTTGCTAACTCAGGAAGAAGCCGGCTCTGCGATAACTCCTAGTTACCCAACATTGCATAAATTCTTCTCTCTCTATCACCTGTGAACATTTATTTACAGAAATAGGCATGGAAATGCCAAAAGACAATCTGTTAAGAAATAAGCCAAACTGCTAAGTTTGGATTTGAGTAAAACTTGAAGCATTTGATAATAAAACAAAAAGTAATAACTTTTTTTTATCCTTTACTTATTTGAGGTTTTGCTTTGATAGTTGTCATGGAATCAAGGCTTTAGGTTACTGCCAACAGTATAACAATTCTTCAGGACATATAATTTGATAATTCCTATTAATAGTGTCTGGAAGTGAAAACATATAGGTTCTGTTTTACAGATTAGAGTCCCAGTCCTTGGGACTGACCAAGATGCAGGCTCATTTTGGGGCTTGAACTGGGGACAAAGATGTCCTTTAACCTTCAGTTTGAGTGAGGGCAGCGTTGTTTTAAGGTACTTGAGCCTTAATAGTATGAAGGATGGAAACTGCCTGAGTGGCTCCTCCAGACTTGTGCCACTGCAGAGGGAGCAACTTCCAGCTACTTCTCCCAGCTCATACTGTCTCTGAGACCCAGTTACTTATCCTGACTGCCACTTGTCCTGGTAGTTAATATTTTGCACAAAGTGAATAAAGTGGTTTTGGAATTAGAGCTTCCATATTCATCAAACCCAAACTTTCATGGTTAGCTGTAAGCCATCAGAAAACCAGGACAATTTACCTGTGTTAAGACCTTGAGAGTGTCTGTATATAGATAAAAAATTAAAATTAGAGTATCTACTTTTTATGCTGGTATTATAATAAAAATCTTTTAAAACAATATCAAGTGAGATGATAGAAAAAAAAGAAAATTAAATATGCTTTTCCATGCTATTTAGAATGTAACTTTTGATAATAATAGAAATGTGAAACAACATTGCAAGTAGCGAATTTTCTTTTTATTAAATATGCTTTCAGTGTTGGACAATATTTGATGGGTAAAAATAATAAAAAGGAATCAAGGTTTTATATAGAGCTTGAGAATTTAAAATTCTTATTAATTCTTGATATTTGAGGACTTTTTTTCCTGTTGCCGTACTCTAATGCAAGAAGAAATTTTGTTCTTGCTTTTCTGAAGTTTTTCTTGTACTTCCAGAAATGCATTTTTAGAAGGTTATGTACAGCAGTTCCTCTACACGTTTCGCTATTTCTGCACACAAGAAGAATTTTTGCAGTTTCTTCTTGATAGAATCAGCAGCACTTTATCCAGGTAAAGTAATTTCCTGTGAAAAAGCACAATTGGCTTCCACCCCCAGTGGCAAATAGCTGTTTCTGAAAGAACTACTTAATTTAACCGCATGTTGATGTATTTGTAAGACTCTCTTGATGAGTGAGAATGAAACTAGAGCAAGTGCTATGTTTGACAGCGTGATTAATTCTTTTTCCCTCTGAATCCGAGCCGTCAGTGATGGGTAAGAACAACCACAGCTTTGTTTCCATAGAGCCATGGATTCTAGAGACATGAAACGTAAGAATTTAAGATTGGACAGTCAATACCAAATAACACTTCATGTTTTTTCATCACTTATTTTTAAATTGGTATTGGATATCAATTTTGGTGAAATAAGTGCCTTTTTCTTCTCACCAGTGCGAGCCTGGATCCTTCCACATCACTTACCAAAATATATAACCGCAGTTTCTACATCCTGCAGGCTTGGATTGAAGACTGCTACAGTGTAGACTTTGCAACAAATGCTGGTCTCTTGTGTACCCTAAAAGAATTTATTTCTTCCAAGGTAAGTCAGAATTTCATAAGGAGCGTTAAGAAAAAAACATCAATTTATGTATATTATATTATGTATATTATTATATATTATCTTACATCAATATGTAAGATTATTATTAGAAAAAAATGTTCTCATTACAATTAAAGTAAAAGAAGAATAATGCTGTCTTTGTCAGCTGTGTTCAATATGTGTGTCTTCGGACAGACATGGATCTTAGAACTATGTTGTGTCTTGCCTATAATTTATGGGAAATTGAGATGGATATTCTGTTAACCTGCTTTGCATTTACAGGTTGCTCCATTAAATGGCCATGGAGAGCACTTGTTGTCACTGCTTGAGGATACTTCTGCCAGGAAACGTGGCAGTGCTCATCAGAGCTCCAGCATGGACAAATGTGAAGAGGAGGGCGAGGAGGACAGAAAAACGTTACATTCTCTGTGTAAAAAGCTGTCAGAAGATGTTTCAAGAAAGGGATGTATTCACAATATAAACTATTGTATGGCAGCAAGCTTGAGTATGGAGAACTTTTGTTTGCTGCCTGAGATCTGTGAGCCTCCTGCTCAGGCTCATCAACTCTGTTTATTATAGCAGCTTAGAACAGCAATGCTGAATGAACCAATCAGCATCTGGGCTAAACTTTAACTTTCGCATCCACAAAGGTGTTTCTCTAAAAAAAAAAAAAAAAAGAAAAAACATTCCAGAAAGTTAAATCAAGGGGAGACATAATGTTTGCTTTAGAGAAATTGTATCTTTACTTGTTTTGTTTTCTACAGAACTTTAACTGGAAACTTTCCAAAGGTCTGGGACAGATTGCACCCTATCAGAGAGAGCGACTGCACACAATTTCATCAGTTTTGCCAAAACCATGCTATAACAGTTTTACAGAAGAATTCCCAGTCTCCTTTGCTAAAGCAGATGAAGTGGGGCCATATCTCTTAATAGAATACAGTGTGCAACAGCTTTGTTGTCAGCTGACATTATTGCAACAGGTACAAAGGTTTATGTTTACTTGGAAGTAAAAATAATACCTATTTTCTTACTTTATACTCAGCCTCCTTTCTCTACCATTTCCCAACCCTGTTTCAAGCTTATTTCATACTATTTCATGAGATTTTTAATTAAAATAATCTTTTTTTTTCCCTTGAAATCTCTACAGAATCAATTTAGAATGGTTAATTCCATTCTTGGGCTGTGATCCCTCTGATAAATTTGCTGAAGGCGGTGCTGCAGCAGGGGGAGCCTCTGTCATTTTTATCCCTGAACATTTTAGAACTGCCAGATCTAACAACAGATATATCTTGCTCTTTTTGTTTAGGAAGTATTTCATAAATGTCATCCAGTACACTTTCTAAATTCAAGAGCACTTGGTGTTAAAGACAAATGTGTTGCTGTCCAGAAGTAAGTTGTTTATTTTAGCTGCCCTTCTATTCTGTTGCTGCACAATAACTTGCTGTGTTACACCTTCAGTACATCCAGGAAAAGAGAAACATTTTAAAAACTTGCTATTATTTTGATAGACTAGATAGTCTGTTTACTTTTATTTTTTTTTAATTTCAGGAGGTTTTGTACAAGTGTATGTATATGCACATACACATGTGTGATAAGTCACATTTGCAAATGTGAAGTGAATCAGGCTGAAGACTTGTGTTAGTGGGGTTGCTTCAGAGATTTTCTTTTTGTCAGAAAAAAATTGTAATGGTTTCTGAAACAGGCTAATTGATAATACTTGTGTGTATGTACATAAAATATCATTGGCCATCATAGAGTAGATGAGGCTGGAAAAGACCTCTCAAGATTGTGTGGTCCAGTGACCCTGCCTTGGGCATGGTCAGCTAGAGCAGGTTGCATCACCAGTGCCCAGTCCAGGGGACAATCACCTCCCAAGTCCTACTCCCCACGCTGTTCCTGACACAGGCCAGGATGCTGGTGGCCTTCTTGCCCACCTGGGCACACAGCTGGCTCATGTTCAGCCCACAGCCCACCAACCCCCCCAGGTCCTTTTCTGCCAGGCAGCTCCAGCCACTCTGCCCCAAGGCCTGTAGCGCTGCAGGGGTTGGTGTGACCCAAGGGCAGGACCTGACACTTGCCCTTGTTGAACCTCATCCCATTGGCCTCGGCCCATCCATCCAGCCTGTCCAGATCTAGAAGGTAAAACCTTTCTACCCTCCAGCAGGTACCCTCGTGTGCAGTTGGGTTCTGAATGTGGATGGAGACTCTCTGTGCCATGTTCATTTTGCACTCTTGGGTAGATGAAGTATCAGTATTCACAGTGGTTAACAACCTACTTACATTACTTGCTCAATAGTAATCAATGTTTTCATCAACCCACATGGACCTAATTGTATTTGCTTATGGTCTGCTTCTTACATCTTCAGTGGATTCAGCTAGCTTCTAATTAGTATTTGTTAATTGCACTACCTGTAGTAACTATTTTGTTTAAGGATAGCGAATGAACACCTGAAGCACCATCTTTTACAGGCTGTTAAATGGCAGAGGCTAAATCAGTTGGTAAATACTGGTTTGAGGTTCAGGCTTTGGAGACTGTGTGGTACCTCTGGGCATCAGGCTCCATTTATTACGTGGCTGCATTTTTTAATGAATGTGGTGTTATTTTGTGTCGGGTTAGATGGGTCAGTTTGTTCAGTAGCAAGTGGTGAAGGTACCTGTATGTACAGAAATGTATACTGCATATGCTTATCTTGTAATCACATATAATTATCTGGTAATTATAGCAAAGAAAAAGTAATACAGCTTGTTGTGTACTTTGTAAAAGATTATAAAATCAAGACTGCAAGCACTGCAAAATTATTTTAAACTGTTAGAAGTCGGCATCTTCACAGATCAGAATTTTCTTTGAAAATCCAAAATCAGCATGAATTATTTTTACCTTTTTTTCCTCATTTTCTCCATAGAGCTGTTTCTTCTGAGACAGTTTCACTTAAAGTCTGTAATCTGTTTCTGTCAAAGTGCATACAAGACCAGTACCTTCTACAGTTACTAAGATACGCAGACGGTATCAGCACCTGGATTGCTGCTGAAATTGTGACATGTCACACAGCTAAGGTTCGTCATCCTTTTATCCTAGTATGAATTATGAATCAGTTTTTTATTTGTTATTAAGCTGCAAAAAATGTTCAGAAATACACCTGTGAGTGGGCAGTTAACAATTTGAGTTGTTGCCACACGTTGAGTCTTGGATGAGTCTTGGATGTTTGGTAGTTGCAGGTGTCAAAACCTACTAGAATGCAAGAAAGGGGTTACCTGAGGAGAACAAATGTCAGAGTTTAACAAGGACACCTTGGTGCCAGGAAAAAGAAACCTTTGTCTTAGGGGGAAATGTTACTACAGTCAACAATTTTTATACCAAATACAAAAATAAAACACATCTCTTCTGCCTTCACTTAATTTTATTCTGTAGATTTACTATATATATTTAGTATATACATATATATATATAAAGTCTATCTTATTTTTTTTCAGTTGCAGGTGACCTTGTTATCAAAATTTCTTCTTATAGCAAAATGCTGCTATGAACAAAGAAATTTTGCTACTGCAATGCAAATCCTAGCAGGCTTGGAAAATCTTATTGTACGACAGTTACCAGTAAGTTTGGCACTCTGTTCTGTAGTTACTTTGCTTAACATAATCTTGTTCCAATATGGACATTAATATGAAAACCAGAAATATTTTTTTTTTATTGTAAGGCCTGGAAAATTTTACCTGCAAAAGTAGCTGAGATAATGGAGGAACTCAAGGCTGTTGAGGTATAGTATAAAGTCCTTAATGTAAAAATACTTTGAGGTAGGAGATGCAAGATCTGCTTAAATGGGTGCAGGATGAAAGCCATAATTATTACCTTGAATTAAAATCTCCTTCATAATACAGTTTAAGACTTCTGACTCTTAATCCAAGAGTTTACATTCATTTTCATGGTGGTATTTCTCAAAAATTATCCTGTGTGTTGCTAAAAATCAAGAAAGAAATTTCACAGCAAGCTGGGACATTAGATACACTTTTTCTGATGATTTCTGCAGGAGTTTTGTGGCTGTAATCTTGAAAAATCTTAAATGTTTATTTTATTACAGGCATTCTCCTGCTGATCTATACAATTTCAAACTGTAAAGTTCTAAAACTTAATTTTGGCTGTGATTTAGAACAATTAAAATTCTGTATGAACTGTCTTTTGATTAATTTTTTTTAAATTTGTGTACTTTAAAATGTTTGTCACCAGATTAATTCCTAGTATTGTCTTCAACTTCAATGCCAAAAGGTAAAATTCATGGCACATAAATATGTAGTGCTAAACACATGAAGTGGAGAAGTTCTAGTAAAACCTGCCCCAGTACTTAAAGTGAGATTTGTCTCTGCATTTTCAAACTAGGTGTTTTTAAAAAGTGACAGTTTGTGCTTGATGGAAGGAGAAAGATTCAAAACACTCCCAACAATTCCGTCAGCCCATGTTTTGGCAATGCATGTCCAACAACTTGAAACTGGAGGGTTCACGATGACAAATGGAGCACACAAGTGGACTAAACTTAGGTAATTTTTTTGATTATACATGTATGTCACCTAAATTTTAAAAATAGAATATTGTCTATTGGGGTAACAAGAGCTGTCACAACATTTCTGTTAGTTGAATTTGTTTCAGTGATTTTGACACCTGACTAAAGGGAGTGATACTGTGGCAGAGAATGCCTTTGAATTATCTTTAGTGTGGTATTTGCGGTTTTGGTTTTGGCTTTTGGGGTGGTTTATTTTAATCAGCAGCAAACCAAACTAATCTTTTTTTTTTTTCCCTCTTTTGAGAAATATTGCAAAAGTTGTGAGCCAAGTTCATGCATTTCAAGAGAATCCATATACATACGCACCAGATTTCAAGCTGCAGTCTTACCTCAGACAAAGAATAACTCGTTATAAAGATTCAGATGTTTCTGCCTTGGCTGCTGACAACTCTGCCAACTTCCACCAGATACCAACAGAAAAACATTCTCGAAAAATTCAGGACACGTTGCGCAGAATGAAGGCAACATTTCAGTAGTTACAAACATTTCATCTGTTCTCTTCCAAGTGTAAGTCGTAAAACTTCGTCTCCTGCACCAATTCCCAAGCAAATACTTAAATGAAGTGACTTAAAATACTATCTCAAGTTGAAATAATTATATTTCTTAACATGGGATTATAAAATGCTGATGAATGAGATTTGCAGCCCTGGCAACTGGGTGATATAGGTCAAAAGAATAAAGGTAAAGATAGAAGTAAAGAGTGAGTGTAGATGAAAAGGATGATTAATTTTGTCACCCTTCTTTAGCATTAAAAAAAATACAAACAAATATCTGAAAAGTATTGTGGAAATAAGTTAAAATTAATGCATACAGAAAATACAGCTATTGCAAGGTTGGCCTGGCAGAGTTCAGAGTATAGTTCATTAAAAGGTGAATATATTTTTATATAAACGTGGTACACTTGTATCCTGTCACAGAGTGCATATATTTCAGGGACACAGGTCCTCTGCTGGCCTTTGACTGTTGCTGTGTCTTGCTTTTATGCTGCCTATTATGAAAACTATAACTGACAAATAACTGGGCATCTTTTTTCTCCAAGTACACTAAGGAAGGAGAGGAATGCCACGCTGCGACTTTTTTTGTTTCAATATTAGTGTCATCGAGCCAACCTGCTTCCAAATGAGAGTAAGATATGAATTTAAATATTGCCAATTTGTTCCTCTGCTTCTGACTTCGTGGCCTTGTGAAAACAGTAAATGTGAAATTGTCTCTCTTTTTTTTTCCCCCTGTATTGGGCACAGGAATCACTTTGCCAATCTGTGTATGTGTGTGTGCACATTTGATTATGGCTTTTGCTCCTGAGGTTGCTTTTGTAGATTGCAGTACTCCAGCAGCATTAAATAAAAGATAACTGTGTGAAATTTGGCTCTGCAACTTGTAAAACTTTGGTGCTAACCTATTAATAGAGCTTATACTTACAAGACTGTCTAAATGGCAGCAAAATGTGCTGCTGCTGATAGAGAGTTTGTTGAACTGTCCAGTTTATGCAGTGACAAAATGTTAAGGCTCCACATCAGTTGTGTTTCTACCAGAGGGAACGATGGTGTTGGAGGAGGAGCAGGGAACAGCTAAGATGAGCTCTGTCCTGAAAGTTTTTTACTAGAACTGTGTTTAGGAAATGAAAAAGGAAATGCTTTGAGGGGTGTGAACTGTCTTGGCACGTTTCAGGGATGGAGAAGGATAATGATGTAAGAAACAGGAATGTGCACATCTCTGGCACTTTGCAAATTGTACTATTGTATTTGGCAGAAATGCATGTGCACATGTTCAATTGCAGCTTTTTCAATGTTTAAGAGGAAAGCTGCTCCTTTTCTCTTGTCAGTAACAGCAACATGTACATGGCAGGATGCCCACTTCTCATCTGTCTGAATAAAAAAAGGAATGTCCATACTTTCCATTTTCCACTTTCCACTCGGTTACTTTTTCATGCTAGTGTATTATACTAACTTCTACACACTGGGGAATTCAGTCCTCAGCAGTGTTTCATTGTACTTGATCTACTTTAAAGATGATTTCTTTTGCTATTTACCAAATGTAGGTTTAATGTCACTAATTGTAGTATTCTGACTTACCCTTCAGGAAGTAAAATGGGAACATGTTTAATCTTTTCCTCCTGTCTTTACACTATACGGTGGTTTGAGGAGGTTAACGAAAACCTCATCTTCAGACATATTTTTCACATATTTACTCTATATGCATTTATTTTAAAGGATTGGTTTTATTAGCAGTTATTTGTTTTTTCTCAATTAAAAATTACCATCACTTAAATACACACCTCGCCTTTGAAGGAGAACCAAATTTTAAGTAGCATAAGCTTTACTAATGTAAAGAAACCTACATAACTTGCTAATCACATTATCTTAATAAATTAATTTTATATATTTGCTAGTCAGACTGTTGAAATTGCTTTTGTGGATTTACTTATTTATATTTTGCATTTGGGATGTTTAGCTCATATTTCTTAGAGGTTTTGTCAGGATTTAAAGGAATTACTGCATCTAGAAAATATGATGTTTATACAGCATCAGACAATAACTGATGCTATACAAGAATTTAAAAATGATCTCGTGTTTTCTGTATAATCCTTCAGAGTATCAGACCTTCTGTTGCTATAAATGCATAGCATTGAGTTACACTTTGGGGTGGTTTCATCATTCAGATATTTAAGAATTTGTATTTAGACCCCATCCCACAACAAAACCAACAAAAATGTAAATAGCTACTGGGGGGTGGCAGGAGGGGAACTACTCTTTTACAAGGAAACTGGTTTGCTTTTTCCCATGAACACTGGTGTATGCACATTCTATGTGACACATTTTAGAATAAAGTTATATCTAGCATATAACTGTACTGCTTTTTTATGACTAACAAGAAGAAAAGTTGGGCTAAAGTCTTCTCTCTTTGTGGGAATCGTTCTTTTAAAAGAAAACACGACAAAATGTGAAAGAAGTTCAGTGGTATCCAGTTGGCAAAAAATTATTGCCATCAGTAATTATATTAAATAAAAGAAGGGACTCTGCCGTCTGGCCCCACGTTTCCATTCCAATACCAAATTAAAATGTTTGATAAAAAATGGAGTTTGTTCTTTAGGCCAAAATTTACACCAGCTGTCCCAGTTCTTCATTTTTTTCCACACTTCCCTCAGCTTCTTTTTATGTTGTTTATTTTTCAAACAGTGAGCCATAGAGTTTCTGAAATGAAATCTGCTCCTTGGGAGCCTTTCCCGTTGCTCCGTGCGTCGGTGCTCTTTCTGTGTCCCTTTGCAGATGTCTGTCCCCAGGATCCCTGGGGTTTTCAGGCCTCCTGTAGAGAGCTGGGAACTGTGTCCCGAGGTACACTCGCTGCTTTTGAAACCAGGTTTCCAGATCCAACAGCCCCAGAAAACAGGGATGAGTTGAAATGGATTGTATAAACTATTCTGTAGAACCCCAGAGCAAGAAGCTGGAAAATATTTCATGAATCGACACTGAGTTGTGATTTTCACAGATTTTCTCAACTACTTCTGAATTTTGCTTTTCTGGTTTTCTGCATTCTTCTTTTATGCACTGAATTGGTTTCATAGGCATTGCTGGGACTCATAACTTCCCCAAGTACTGTATGTGACTTGCAAAGGATTAAAATTTTAGGAAGTATGTTTCTGAAGAACAAATGAATAAACTACAGTTTGAAGGGAGGAAAGTGAGTAATAATTCTTAGTGTTAAATATATGGTTGATTGGTTCAATCCTTCATATTACAATGAGGGAGAGAGTGCAGATAAATTACTTTTCTCCCTCATACTTGCTCCAATACAATCTTTTGTCAGAGTAACTGTCCCAGTAGATAAAACCAAAACAGGATGTTGTATGTTAAAGTTGATAAACCCGTTGGCAACAGATCTGCCTGACCTGGTTACGTATTAGGTTGCTAATTTCTAGGTGATGGTGCTGTGCAGCAACACACTAGTGAACACAGTGGGTACTCACAAGTGTGTGTTAAGTTGTGAAAGCAGTTGAGCGGGATGCAGTGGGGTAGGACTACCTGGATGTTACCAATGAAAAGCAGATGCAGATCCCTCGGGACAAGGCACAAATGCTCAGTAAGTGAAAGCTTTGGCTTTTGACAAAAGGGCAGCGTTTCCACATGGGGATCCTGTGACACGGACACTAATCAAACAGGGACTGATGCAGTGGAGCCCTGCTCTGGAGTGAAGCTTAAGGGAAATCATGGCAAGGGTGAGTAATAAAATCTGTGCTGATTAATATATCATACACGTCCAATGTCCTGTTTTCCTCATTAGGGAACTGACGTAGCACAGGCGCTGTTCTCCGACTGGCAGGATCTGCAGCTGACCTTCACCTTGGTGCCCATGCAGGGGTATGGACAGATTAAGGGGAAAGTGAGCTCTCCTGGCTTACCATAACAAGCAGATAAAATGTGTTTGGGACTCTACATGGATGGAAAAAAGCAAACTCTTCCAGGTTACCAGAAGGTGGCAAAATATGCTTGGGGCTCTACATACCCTGATGGGGCCGGCAAACGGCCCCACACTACCATAACTAAATCTTCTCTTGCTCTACTCTGTATTAGGATGGGTCTGTGTCCCATTGTGTCTGGTCTTTTTTACTAATGAAATACAGGGTGGGATGGAAAGCACACTTACACAACATTCTAGATTAGAACTCACAATAATTCATGATGATGGTTTAAATTTAAGCTCTACGTCTTGCATTTCTGAAGGGTAAATATGAAATTAAAAATAACTGCAGAACTTCAGAAAAAAAATCTCTGGGGACCATAATGGATCATAAAATGAACATTTATCCATTTGTATAGTTTTCAAAAAGGAAAAAAGAAAAGGTGGGAGAGAAGACCTGAAGCATACCAAAAGGTAATTATTTACTCTTTTTGGCACTAGTGAAGCATCAGCAGGAATACTTTACCATTGAGGCACTGTACTTAAGATACGTACAGGCAAAATGAAAGATAATAGAAGACCATCATAAAAATATGTTTAGAAAACATAAACAGAAAAACTGAAAGAATTGGACTTATGTAGACAAGATTAGGGTGAGGAGAACTGTGAGTGTGAAACGTTGCTGTGAAAAGTAGTGGTAGCTACAGAGTGAGTTTGTGCGGAGCTGAAATCAGGCAGTATTAATTTTGAAGCAAGGGTGATTCTGTTTTCAGTTTCCACATTGGAAAGCTTCATGTGGAGCACTGGACTGGGTTCCTCACGCACCTGTGGGAACCCCCTTTCCTGCAAATTTGTAAAAACAGATTGGATTAAACTGTCATTAGTGCCCAGGGCCACTTGGTCCTGTCCCTGGGGAGCAGTGGGGCTCAGCAGTGACCTGCAGTCCTTCTGTGTTCTCAGTAAAGTCCGTGTCCAATCTGGACACAAACACAAATATTTACCTTCAATCAGAGAATGCTATTAATTTGGTTATTAATTTAATTGTATTCCAGTCACTTTAGTATTCAAGGTTTTACTTGTGTTTTTCCGCTGATACATAGCAAAAGAGTAAGTGCTGCCAAGTCGTTACTAGAACTTAGGTAAAAGATGTTATAGAGGAATGCTGAATGTCCATTATATGCATATGCTAATGCAGGGGGCAAGTGACTTCATCCTAAAAGCAGGAGAGGAGTAAAATCCTGCCAGGCACATGCATGTGCTGGGGGAGGGAAGGCAAGTCTTGCCAGTTCTCGGCTGCCAAGAACTTGAGTCGCCGTCGCTGGAGGTATTTAAAAGGAGTGAAGATGTGGCACAGAGACGTGGTAGCTTGGCAGTGTTAGGTTTATGGTTGGACTCGATGATCTTCAAGATCTTTTCCAAACTAAATGATTCTCTGATTCTGTGATTTTGTTACTGCCTCACTGAACTTCTACAACTTTATCCCTTCCTTTGTGTAGCAGTTTCCTGGATGTGAAGTCTTCATGTAACCAGGAGATGGCACAAGAGCCCTTGCAGCCTTTCAGATGTCCTTGCCGCACTATCAGCAAAGATATTGTGAAAAACGATCAGCCTTCCAGCTGTATCTGCCCATTAGAAACAGGCAAACACGAAATGGCAGAGATTTTTATATTCCATTTTAAAAATGAATATATGTTTACATTTAGCTGCTCTCTTTAATCTTTTAGAGAAATGTCTGCACACACAACTTCATAATATTAAATCTTAACTACCTTATGTTGATGTGTAATGCACTCATGTGTGCAAAATCTGCCAAAGGAAGCACACTGCAAAATACAGGTACTGAATTACACATTACAGATGCAGTGTTAAGCATCTTACCTACCTACATTCCTGTCCTCACTGACTATAGCCCAGATTTTTCCTTCAGCAAACTGAGGGGATGGTGAGGATATGTATGTGCTTCCTGTTTTGGGATGAAGTGAAGGTAGATGGACAGAGTGATTTGTGTTCCGTTGCTACAGTTCTGCATCCTGACAAAGTTATTTTTTTCCTCAGCTAATAGTAACACTTGCAGGACACTTGATGTAAGTGACTGGAAGAAATTAAATAGGAAGAGCACGTAGTGAGAAATATAGAATATGGTCACAGAATCACAGAATCAGGGAATGGTCAGAGCTGGAAGGGACCTCCAGAGCTCACCCAGTCCCACTCCCCTGCTCAAGCAGGGTTGCCCAGAGCANCTTGAACTGGGGAGCCCAGCACTGGAGGCAGGATTCTATTTCCATTTCATTTGAACATGCTTGTTTTGGATCAGTACAAAGATGTTTTATACCCGGTATAAGTTAAGGGAACAAAGAGTCAGTGAAATCTTGTCACTGCTGCATTTCAAAGCAACATTGCATGGCATACACAGAGGGTGACAGATGACTGAGGGCTGCCAGCTGTGACAGCTCATCCTCCTGCTGACTCAAATGCTCACTCTAAAACCAAGGAAAAAAATTATGCTTTCTTTAACAGCTGAAAGTGAAAAGTTACTTTCAGGAAGGATATATGCTTTAGTCATAATATAGCTAAATTTCTTTAGAAGGTATTTGTGAGAAACAAATGGTAAAAACAAGGGAATATATCTTGTTTAAAGCATTATTTTTTATATTTAATAGATTATTAAATGTAACTTTAAGAGTAACTATCATGAAAGAAGTTATCCTTCAGCAAAGACTGACAAAGAAAAAGGCCTTGATCTCAAATGTGGTTTAGCCTCTCTGTTAGGTTTTGAAAAGATTTCAGGGTGTTTAAATGTGACATTTTGTGGTCTTGATCGGATTATTAGTCCAAATGATCTGAAGAATTATTAAAACAGATGGGATTTATGTGAATTTGCATATGCACATTGTATTCTGTAGGTGCTTCTCTTATCTCTAGATAATTCATATTTTTACTACAACCCATATCCTAAAGCATATCAATGCACCTAAGAGTTAATCCCTATCTACTTTGGAAAATAAAATAATTTCTAAAGCCCTTTTGCATGCTTCTCCCTTCCAGTTTACAGTTTTTAAATCTGATTACTAGTCTAGACAAAATTAAACCAACTACAGACCTCTGTGCAGTTTTGTTTGAGCAGTCTCCATACTGAGCATCTCTGCAGAATATATCTCTCTTTAAAACACTTCACCAATTCTGCTTAGCTGCTGGTAACAGTCTTAGAGTAAAGAGCCATAGGAGCTCCTGGCATTTTGATTGCTGCTTTGATTTAGATCAATTCCAAGCATGATGAGGCATTTAATTTTCATCTGTGCATTGTCACTCTGTTTATTCCTCTTGGTATTTCTGAACATACGGTCTTTTTATTCCTTATGGAAAAGTAGCTCTTATTCTGTCAAAGAGGAAAGATAATAATAATTGGTAATTAAGAGGTTGGTTAGAGGTCATTTGTAATGCTTTTAAGTCACAAGGAACAATTTCTCAGAAATTACAATGGTTGGATAAACATGCCAGGGCAAAGCCATATAAATAACCCAGCAGATGCCAGTGGCCCTTGCTTCTTTGGGCACAACGGGAAACCTTCCTGTCCTCCTGTGTGTCAGAAACTGTCTTTTACTCTGAATTACATCACCACTGAGCTACTCCCAAGGACCACATGTTCATGCTACCCTCGTCTCACAGGACCCTCCGCTGTTATGAGAAAGGGTCACCTGCTGTTACAAAATGACAGTCCCCTTCTTTGGTCTTGTGTCCCCTCACTGTAACCGTGAGAGTGGTGGCAGTTTTCTCCAGTACCTGTGGATAACCCAGGGTACTCTGGCAACCCTTGGTTACTCTCCCTTCAGTTCCTTCAAAGCTTCAACAGGAAGGGACTGTCTCAGAGCACAATTCTGCCCCTCTGCAGGGCTCTGGGCTGACTTGCTGGGGCAGAGCTGGCCTTTGGGCTGGAAGATGCAGAGCAGCAATTCATTCTCAAAGGCTGGGCTATTATCCTACAATATATCTGCTTCTCAGCTCTCTGGCAGGCATCCAAGCAGGACCAGCCAGTGCTGCAGAACCTCCTCAGCCTTGAGTATATACATTTCTGCAGAGCTGCCTTGCATTTGTCCCAGCCAGGTGTCTATAACACCATTTCTTGGCCTCCCTGAATGCAGCTGCTGCTCACAAGAAATACAGGGGTGAGTATCAAGTGACAAATCTCAACTCATTTAACTCCCTTGGATGCTAAAGTGTTGTCTTCTCCATCACCTCCCACAGAATGGCCTGTCCTGGGCTGGCATTTGGCATCATGATGCTCAGAATCCTTTGGTCTTCAGGAAGCTGATGGTTCTTATTTTCATGGGGAAGGTGCTGACTCCCCAAAGACAGTGACTACAGGCTGTACAAACAACTGCATTTGTCAGATATTGTCATTATCTTCAGTAAATGGATCTTAGGACTTCTGCTAGTGGCTGTCATGTATGTCTGAGCCATTTTTCTCCACCTTCTTATAGCAGCTGAGGGAAAGGTCCTGTATAGTCCTGCTCCACTTTCTGACGAATTCCCAAGGACTTTAGCTTAAGCAGGTTTTCATCACATTGGTAAGATGCCTTAATTTTAAACAAGCTATTTCTGAACCACAGTTTATTGGGAGGTTTTCAAACAAACACCTAACGAATAATACATAGAAACAGAAAGAAAGCGACTTAAGAATTTGAGATGAAACTAAACTGTCAGCTGATAAATATTGTAGCAGTCATTACAAGTCATCTGCCATCTATCCAGGATACTTATACATTTTATGTATAATGGAAATGAGATTTGGTTTAACCTTGTCACAGTGTGACTAATTTGTGTCTCTGGGAGATTAATGTCTGACACCATCTTTTGGCTGTGACATTTGCTTCAATAAAATGCAATTAATAAACCAGCAGTGTGTAAAGATGCAATTTGCAGCTCAGATGGTGAAGATATCTCAAAATCTGCAAAGCAACTATGTGACAGATGTATCAGTGTATGTAAAACCCAAGATTTTCTATTTTTTAGAGCACCATCATATGTCATGTATTCTTTTCATCCCATTAAACAGCTTGCCAAGTACCTTTATTCATGGACACAAAATAACGCTGGAAAAAATAATGCCACACAGACAGGGTGGTTTACATTTTAAAAAAAATATTTGTATATAGATATATATCAGTTTATATATAAGTATGTAAGTGGCATACATTACTTATATGTGTGTTTAATATTGAATAGGGACTAGGAATGGAAATAATTCTGGGCACAAGGGACGTGTATGTCTTCCTGGGATGGGATCTCACCCCTCTGTGATGCAGAATGCTGTTAATGTAATCAAAGTGATATAAATTGAGAAGGAAACTTGAAAGGAAATTCCTTGCCTGACTTCAACAGAGGCTTGGGAGGATTCTCCAGGCAGGCAATGGCACTAATATTGCCCCTTCCTACTGGAGAGACTGCTTCCAGGCCACATGTTAAATACAGCTGGCTCACGGGACTTGTCATTTAGTAACTCGGGTAAGAGAGCAGACTCCTGCTCGTCTCCAACCCATCTCCTGCCTACTTGATCTGCTCTGGAAAAGATGTTGGCACCAGAACTGGCCAATACTCAGAAGCCCTGGTACTTTAGAATACTTCCTTAAGTTTGTGGTGGGGGTAGTCTTCACATGTATCTAATGAAAAGAATAATTAAGAACCTGTGCTTGGAATATTCAGGTTGGGGCAGGGAAAGGGGAGTGGGGTGCATTTTTTTATAAAACAGAGAAAATTTAAAACACATCTTGTACATTTTTGTCAAGTTAAGTCTGCAAACTTTCCATTGTAAATCAGAAAGTTCTTGGGAAGGATAAATGCGTGAGGTTTTAAGTACTTAGATAGCAAATACATTCACAGAGTGAAAAAACCCAACAACCAAAAAAACCACCACAAATATATGTGTCCATGTTACAGATGTTTGTACAATTTTTTAAGTATGTAACAGAAGTACATGAGGCATTAGTGCTTCAACTTTTGTTCAGAGATTTTTACACCAGTTTCCTTAGTTCCCTCTAGGAATCTTATTTAGACATTTTAGCAGTAGTTCCCTTGATTTTCTCCAGGAAGCTGTTTTAGTGGGTGCAGGGTATTGCTGTGGTGCAAGCTTCAGAGTCAACCCTTACTTACACAGACCAGAAACAAAGGGCTCCAGGAGGATAATAGCCATGTCTGGTTGTGGTAGCACATAAAAAAAGGCGACTAAAAGGCATTTATATTTTTGTTGGTCAGAGACAATTAAACTCTTGAGCGGTGTCATCACTGGTAGAACAGAGAAGTGCCCCGAAGGCCTTGACCTTTATCTTGTTCTGTTTCGCAGCCTTCTCCTCCGAACCCCGGACCCCAGGCCTGGTGCTTTTAGCCTGTTGCTGCAGCCCCAGGAGAACGCGATGAGTGAGTTTCTCCTCTTGCTTGTCTCAGACTGTCTCTGGAGCGCGGTGCTCAGCCAAGAAAGGAGCGGGCTTGAGAAGATCCCTTTAGACAGTGGATCTTGTGCTCGAAAAGGAATTTAAAAAGCCAATTCCAGGGCAGTGTCCCGTCTCCCACCAGCGTCTCGGGATGCTGGTACCTGTGCCCTCCCCCGGGGGTGCATTCCCCAGCGCCGTTTGAGGCCGCTCAGTCCATAAATGCCATTTGCATGGGGAAAGGTTGTAACAAGAGCTGTAAATCACTGACGGCGGAGTGAAGTCCTCCAGGGGCAGACACGGCGGAGCCGAGCCTCCGCAGAGCTGTGGCGATGTGTGAACGGTATCTTTTGTTGGGGGGAGAGGACTGATGGCAATTAGATGATACTTATCTGGCCCTTTGATGTGTATTTACTCAAACAATGTTTTCCTCCTGGGCTTACGGTATAAAGGAGGAGCCGTGCTCCCCGACACCCTCCTTCCTGGCGTCTCCGAAACAAGACAGGATGACCAAGGCCCCTTTCTCCGTGGAGTGGTTGTCCCAGAGCAGCCAGGCCCTCAAGAGCCCCACGGAGGGCTCACCGCACCGATCGTCCTCGGCGGCCCTGGGCCACCGGCCCGGCTCCAGCCCTGGTTTGAGCGAGCGGAGCGAGGAGCAGTCCTCCGGCCCGCGGGCAGGGACGGGCGGCAGGAGCCGGGACTGTTTGGCGACCCCCCCCGCTGCAGGTAACCGCCGTCTCCCCCACGGCCGTCGGGGGCACTTCGATAGCTCCTGCACTGGGATGGGGAGGACGGACGGGCCCTGAACCACCTCCCAGGGCCCGGACAAGGACCCCCGACAGCGCCGGTGGCTGCCCGGAGGTGAAGGAGGTGGGCGGACACCCCCACAGTTCCCGGGCCTGTCTGACCTCTCTCTCCCTCTCCCCAGGAGCAGGAGAGCAGGCGTGGGCAGCGGAGCAGCAGCCCCCGCCGGAGGGGGATCCCGAGAGCTCGGGTGCCGAGGAGCCCGGCGGCAGAAGCGGGGGGCGGCGGCTGCGCACGGCCTTCAGCGCCGAGCAGCTCAGCACCCTGGAGAGCTCCTTCCGACGGCAGCGGTACCTGGGGGCGGCCGAGCGGCGGCGGCTGGCGGGCAGGATGGGGCTCTCGGAGGTGCAGGTGAGGCGGGACCCGGGGCACCGGGGGTCCACAGGCCACGGCCTGGACATGGGCCGTAGCGTGGGGCTGGGTAACCTCATCTCTCCCCTTTCCCGCCTCCTGCCTTTTTCCCCCCCCCAGATCAAAACCTGGTTTCAGAACCGCCGGATGAAGCTCAAGCGGCAGCTGCAGGAGCTGAGGATGGAGCCTTTCTGCAGCCTCCCTCTCCCTTACGGACCTCAGAGCGGCGTCGTGCCCCTGCCGCTCACATACGTGGCCCAGCCACCACCTCTGCCTCGGGAAGGGGCTGCATCCGGGGGCATCACCTTGACGGCGCTGCCGGCACCCACCCTGGAACTGAGCAGTGCCTGCAGAGCACAGCCTGTGGGCTTTTGGGTGGCACCCCACTTTGTAGGGTACAGGAATCCCAGAGATTTCTTGCTGGGTGTCTGACCCTCTACTATGGACTATGACTAAGGAGGATTTGCACTACTGACAGCCACAGGGGCTGCCCTTGTCTGTAACTGCCTGGAGGAGTTATGATGCAGCACTGAGAAACAGAGACACACTGGAAAATCGTCATCTGGATCATGGACTTCAGACCCCTGTATTTATAGGCAACCATGTAAAATAGAAACACAGTGGGGCAAACACTAATATAAATGGAATCTTTTAACAAACCAAAAGTCTTTCCAGCTTTCATGTGAATTCTTTGCACAAGGACTGTAGAGCTATTTATCCTGCCCTAAAAGAGAGCTCCTCTTCATTAAAGAAAGCATAGATTCCTTACTCTCTAGAGCTCTTCTACCTCCCTGCAGTTTATTGAGGATGAGCGCAGAAAAGCGTGGATTTCCCTGTCCCCTAAAGCAGGTATCCAACCCCTTCAGCCACTTTCGAGGTGGCACTTTCTCTGATGGGACTGCTATGTGGATGCATCTGCTACTAATACTTAATACTGAACTTGCTATAGGAGCAGAATGGATATTTTCTGTTGGAGCTCTTTAAATAACATATAGAATATAAATTTTTAATGTAAAAAATACTTTCTAAATAAATATGTAAATTTAACTATCAAGCCTTGACACTCATCAATAAAACAGTATCTTAGCACCTCACATGCCCCTAGTGGGGTATGAGGGTGATTATCAGACAAAATGCAATGTTCTAAATCTGTTTTCCCTTAAATGGAAGCAAAGTTGTTACCGTTGCGCTATGCACTTTTTAATTACTCTTATTATTTGAATACTGCTCTAGAAAATTCTAAGATCAAAATGGTCTGATTTCAGGCTAGAGAAAGGGCCCTGAGAGGGCTAGAGAAATCATCCTTGACTGATATAAGTTGCCACAGATATTTCAAAATCAATTGTCAGCTAACATGAAAACAGCAATAAAAATTTCCATCATGCTAGTGTTGATCTCGGGGGTTATTAGAAGATTTCCAGCACACTTGTAATCCGGGCTCATAAAATGAATGGCCTGAAGGTTCTCTGTCCGTCATCCTTCAACACACCTATTTTCTTTTGCATACAGGGGCCAAACTGCCGCTTGAGTACACTTACATTATGTGCTGCTGACCTTTGATTTTCAGAGTAGCTGTCACATTTGGAAGTCTCTTTAGTTATTTTGTAATCCATGCAGTATTTGAGATATTAGCATTTGATTGTAATTGCACAGTTAATGTGATTCAAATGCTGGAGTTTCAGAAAACTAATAAGAGCTCAGTTGCTATCAATCTTGATGAGAACTCTTCTGGAATACGATGCATTTGGAATTAAGGAAATTGGTTGACACAAGATAAAAATTCCGATTGAAAGAAGGTTTATTTCTCCAAGTCAGGTATTGCTAAACGGCTATATCGACTCGAAGGGGAAAAAAAAATATCTGCGGGAGGGGGGAGGTACAACACTCCTGGGCCGGGGCTGCGGAAACGCCACAAACCCCGACCAAAGAGGGCGGAGGGGGGGAAGGAAGGGGGGACCGGCACCGCCGCAGCTGAGGCCGAGGGAAGTAAGAGAGAAATTAAAGGGTCCGGGGGGGTAGACGGCGGGGGAGAGAACACAGTACTCCCTCCCGTGAGGACAGGGTTTGGGCGCAGGCTCCCCACTCCCCAAGGAGGGCAATAAGGAAGAGGAGATGCAGGAGCGCACCTTAGCGAGGTCTGCGGATGTCCCGGGTGAGATGGCTGCCGAAGACTAGCGGTGCTCGGAGGGGCCTGGGAAGCGGTGCCCCCCTCCCTCCAAAAGTTTAGAGCAGGCCAGAGACAACTGAGGCTGCCGGGACAACATGTCGCGATGTAGCGTTGCAATTTTGCCACGACTCCGCTGGGACAGTCAGGGCTGCGCGGCCGAGCGGGGCCGACCTCGGAGGGGGGGGGGGCTTTGCTTTGCGACCTGAGACGGTCGTGCTGGGGGCGCGGGTCTAAGGGGGTGTCCCCCTGTGGGGGTACGAGCTGCAGAGCGGCTGGTGAGGGTGAAGCCGGGCTGTTTGAAGAGGTGCTAATGATCGCATTACATGTGCCCAAGGAGCCGTTCTTGTCGCTCGACAAGCCGAATGCCCAGCCAGGGTTTCGGCAGCTCGAACTTGCTGATATCGTCCCGGCTCCCGACAATTGTTCAAATGAATGCAAGAGGTGATGTTCACCTGGCTGAGTGCCTAAAGGTAGCAGATTCCTCCGAATATCTACATGATAATTTCTCTTCTGCCTGCAAAAGTTGGTTTTCTCTAGAAGGTAATTGCCACATTCCAGCGGTCTAGAAAACTCTGTGAAATCGTTTCATTTTTGCTAAAGCGGTCCAATTCTGTTACTAAAACGCGGTTGCAAGTTTTCACTTTGATCCGGGAGAAATAAACCCAGGTCATGTTCAAAACACTTCATGTTTTGTTCCTGCTCATTTGAATTTCTCATCCTCCGTGTTTTGCCCCCGGCGGCTGGATCCCGTATCCTGTCTCCCATTAAAACCTGTTGGGGGGGATGCACAGGGGGATGCACCCAGCCAGCGCAGCTCCCGCTGGACCGACACCACTTGCCAGCATCACCCCAGGAACCATCCGGCCCTGGCAGCCTCTGTCCCAGGATCATCCCGGTCCAGCTCAGAAAAAGGGGGGAAGGCGAGCCGCTCTGGGGGGCAGGGAGGGTGGCTAGAGCAGAGGGACCTTCTGAGGAGGCAGGTTTTGGAAAGCGCTACCTGGGAGCTGCCCTCAGAGTCAGGGTGGGAGGGGGCACACGTGTTCAGGGGAGTCCCTGGGGCGGGGGGCAAGGACTGCTCTATGAGGAAGGGACGTGGGGCAGAGGCACTTGGGGAGTTGCTGAGGGGTACAGAGCATTAGCGCAGGGGTCCTGCGCTAGCACACTACACGCCAGAGAGCCAGCATTAGCCACAGGGTGAGCAGCCCCGCAGATCACCTCCTGGGCTTCTCCACCAGCGCGGCTGCGAGCCCCTCCATTCCTAGTGCCCCCCGTTGTGTCTTTAATGGCATCACAATTACCATCAGTAGGGGAATGCTCTCTGGCAAGACAAAGCTTTGCCTGCAAGTCAGCTACAAATGAAAAAGCCGAGAGGATTAGCTGGTGAGGAGCAGTTTAACGCTTGTGCGGTGAAAGGGTTGGAGCTCCCGGCCTGGCGGCTCCCGCGGAAGAGGCTGGGTAACCCGGGAACGGGGCTCCCCGGGGAGGAAAAGGGGACGGGAGGGGAATATTGCCACAGCACTAACATCAAAGCCTTTCTCCCCTGCAGTGTGTGCGCGGAGGGGGAGAAACGTGATTGAATTAGCCCAGTGGTAATGGCAGGAAAAAGTCTGCAGCCCACGCTGGTTAACACCTGCCCCAGTTTGGCGAGAGCAGCCAACAGGGGAGTGGGAATAGGGTAGGGGGATTTCACACCCCCCGCAGCTCCCAGACACGGTGGAGCCACTCCAGGGTCTTCTTTACAAACCAGGCCAAGTTATTGGGCGTTGTGTGCTAATCAGGAGAGATCTCGCACTGGCAGGCCATTACATCTAATTGCTGCCTATTACCTCTTTCTTTGATAGGCAATTAGATGACAATTAACTTGATAAATCCCACCGAAGTGGGGGCAGGAAGAAAGATGTCTTGATGTCGACTTGTTCCTTATGCGGGCTTTACTGCTTCTCCTTTATAGCTGTTTCTTAAACTCTCTAAGACTCAATTTAATGCGACCTTCAAATGGTATCTAGTGGGGAGCTAATCTCGACAGCTCAGGTATTCAGGTAGGTTAAGCGCTTTAATTCTTGTTTCAGTGCTTAGTTATTCTGTTTGGGCAATTCTGAACAACTGCGAAGGTGTCACGAGTCCTCAGGCAACGGTGGCGATGGTGGGTGTGGGAATTCAAGCACTGTTTCGTCTCGAGTTAACGTGTACTCAAGGTATCTTGGTGCTTTGTCCATTAGTTGCGCAAAGACCGAAATGAGATTTCCCCGATAAACTGTTTTTAATGCAAAGCGTGTGTTTGCTCCCACAGCTGCTGAATAGGAATATCTGAGCTTGCAGCGTGTGAGCCGGGAGAGAGGAGGGTGCAGCGCTGCCGAGAGGGTCAACAGCGTTTGTCATTTATTGTGTGTTTGGCCGCATTGTTCCCGCGGGCAAAGGAGCGACCGAGTGATGGCCCTGTTAGTGTTCTCGGTACTTCAAACACAAGAGCATCTATTCCGAAACAATCGATCTCGTTGATGCCTAATTGACTATCTAATAGCACCTATCAGTACATCAAAAGAGGCGCTGGATAACCTAGTTAGCATTTCCAAAGGGGAACAGGGGAGGGCACAAACAGTGATCAATTGTCCCCATCAGGGCCAGGGAGTCCAGCCCGGGCCCTGCCGCTGCTACAGCCCGCGTTTCTTGTGGCCCCGGCTGGAGAAGGGCAAATATATGTTGTCTTGCCTGCACTTCCAGTGTGTTAACCTCATTCCTTATAGTAAGTAATATTTACTTTTGAAGGGCTACCGCGGACTCTCTCCTAAAAAAAACCCACCTTGCTGCCTGTTTGTGCAGCTAAACAGAGGTGGCATTGTAGTTGTCCTTAATGCAGCCTCGACCATCCCCACTCACTTTTGTCAAGAAGACTTTGAAATATCTGGACTTTCCAGAAACTTAAATGAGACCTGCCTTGTGATGGAGCCAATAACTCGGTAGGTATCCAGCCTGATGACTTAGTACATCAGCTCTTAGTCTATGACAAATATTATGACAGTTTGCTCAATATGCTGCTTTTTCATGGACTACTTTTCTGAAAGAAGTACATGGCTAGTAGAAGGAAAGTTTGGAACCTGATGGTTTGCCCCAGTTTTGCTATAAATTGTTTTTATTAAGAAGGATTATTCCTCCGTTCTTCATTTGTGGCTTTTTTTTTTTTTTCTTTTTGTTATGCAGTCACACAAAAACAGTTGTGGAAGGATTTGTCACACTTGCATTCTTGGGGAGTACGAGTATTTGAGCTTCTAGTAACTGGTGCAGAAAACATTGCAGCCTGGATAACAGTCTGAGCCTTCCCCCCAAGAATACCTTTATGTAGGTAGAGCTGCTACGGTCCTGCATGTTCTTGTGGGTTTATACTTTGTGTGTGTGCACAAAGTCCCAAAAGAAATATTTCTGTTGTGTACCAGTGAGGTAAATCTGTCACTCCTCCCTAGAAGTCTTGGAGAGTCCACAGAAAAAGAACACTTTGTTCTGATCACTTCAGCTGTAATTCTCACATCCTGGCATTAATCATTGCACTTAAATTTCAGGATACCATACTGAGTTGTAAGTGCACATAAGTTATCAGTACATTTTTTTGAAGCAAATATGTTTCTTATGGTTGTAAGGCTTACATGCAACTGCAGAACAATCAATATTTAGAAATAGGATTTGGAGAAATGGGTCTGCTATGTTCTTAATAAATCATATAGGAAAAATACATGTATTTTCCAATACTCTACAGCATCCCCAAGTTCTGGGTATACAGAGTTCTGCAAGAAAATACATTACTTCCACTCAATTCTTTTGTATCACTAGAAACTTTTGCATCATTCAATTTATGCATGACCATGATAAAAAATAAATCTAGGTTTTAAGGGGAAGTGAACTTGTGTTTCCCTGAAGCACGGAATTTCTGCAAGGTAAGGGGAGGATTTAACTGCAGCTGCAGACCCTCTATCCACTCGGGGTCATCGAAGTTTTCAAGTTTCCCAAGCTGCCACCTCTTTCTGATGGGAGCTGCAACAACCACATAACACCTCACCACCCATTCCCCATCTGTTCCAGGGGGTTGTGGTCCACAGATTCATGTTCATCTGGGGGAAGAGCCCTGTGGTTGGGTATAAACATCTTGTTCAACAGGCAATGCAGATTGGTNTTTTAAAAAGGGAAAGGGAATTTGTTTTTAATTAAAAAAAAAAAAAAAAAAAAAAAATTAAAAAAAGTCAGTTTTCATTGACTTTCTGCAGTGAGATGGGGCAGTTGTTTACCTGCAGACGTAGTCAAATGATGGGAAATGGCACCAGCTGTTCAGAGACACTAACAGTTCCCCTCTATAAGACACATAATGTATAAAGGCACATGCTCTTTGGGAACGGCACTGAATGTTCATTTCATGCCTGGTTTAATTCTGATAGTAAAGTTGAAGTGTCCCTCACTAGATGGTGGTCTCTGGGTGAGGGGACTAGAGGGCACAGGGGACCCGGGGCTGCCTGGCTTGCTGCAGGTTTCATCTGCTGGAGAACTGGTAGGGAAGCTACCTGGGGAGGGGGACGGATGGACGGACAGATGGACAGACGACGACACTGCTTGCTGGGCAGGTGTGTGCTTGGTTTAGGAACTCCTGAATCCCAGTGGTTTTCAGGTACTACCTCCAAATGTATTTTTGGCAAGGTAGCCAGGCTCTGCAGATAGCATGCAGGAACAACTTGCTGTGGATGGATTATATATGGTGAAGCATGAAGTTCTCTGCTCAGGTTTCTCCACACATGGGGTTATTCAGAAATAGCTGCCTAGAAATATGATGTAAATAATGAGTACTGTGGTGTGTTTGCTCCAGAAAAAAATGGAGCTTACAGAGATGGAACAGCTGAGGAGTAGTTATTAAATCCAGAAATTATTAAAATGAATGTACAGGTACTTAACTCTTTCAGGGAGAATGGCCTATCACTTTTTGACTGAAATATGTCTAGGAAATGCAAGGGGGTTTAAACACTCCCCTGTTATGGTGGGCTTCGTTGGGTCAGTGGTGCACTCACGTATGTGTTTCTGACCCAGGGAGGGTGCCTGCTCCCCAACTCAGTGTTCAACTGCTTGGGCGTTTGCACTGGCTTGTGCATATCAGTGAAAACGACAATCTTGTGTCAAAAGTAACTGAACATCTGTAGGTGGCTACACCCAGCAGCCCAGAGAGGACATGTCTGTCTCTCCATCAGGACTGTGCCGAGGCAAGTACAGATTCTCCCATCCCTGCCCTTAGGGACTGGTGTCGCAAGCAAAGCTCCAGAAGGAATCCAGCTTCTGGGTTCTGTGGGTAAGATGTTTGCATCGCCCAGGATTTATCGCTCCCCCGGGGACAGAGTGGGATAAGCCGGTGCGGCCCTTCGGGGTGGGGTCAGCCAGGGGGTGGCCATCGAGTTACAGGAACGCTTGAAACAATGAAAAGGGGCAGCACAAATATGATTTTCTCCCCTGATTTTTTCATTACAGATTGGGGAGTTTTAAGGGGAGCTGGTCTGGTTTGGGAGTCTGACTAATTTTTTTTTTTTTTTCTTGAGAAAGAAAACTCGCAGCCAACTCTTCTGTTTGGGAACCGAGATTATAGCTCTCTTCTTAGAAAGAAACCATTAGACACAGATTTATGGTACCCATTTCGTTCGGTTGTGCATCCTGGTGGGAACCCCGAAGAAGTTAGTGGAAACGGTGTCCTGTCAGTGCGTTCACCCAGTTACAGAGATGACGATCTGTTCACCTGGTCTTTAGGAGCACTGGGGGTTAGAATGTGTGTTACCCAAGTGTCGCTACTGACTGTGGGGTTGTGGTCGTTGCGGTCTTTCTCGCTGGGGTGGCTAAAAGCCGGGTGTAAACTGAACACAAGAAGAGCCCGGAGGCGGCTGAGCTATCCGGGATGCCCCTTTCCCCAACCGAGTTTCGCCGGGGTGGTGTCTTGGTGTCCTCCCTGCATGACAAGGGATGCGTTCTTCTAGGGATGTGTGGATTGGAGATAGTTTGAAGTTGATGAGGTGGTCACTTAGTGCTTTGATCATTAAACTCTTGGGGAGGTCGGTTGCGTTTTCTGGCTAGACAGACGGCGCCAAGTTCGAGCAGGGATGGCCCACGGCCCTGCCAACCCCACGGCTCTGCCCCGGGGATAGGGACTTCTCCATAGCGGCCTCCCACCGCTGTTCCCATACAGAGAGGCCGGTCTCCACAGCTCCCCGGGGGTGAAGTGCCCAACGGCGGGGCCGCCAGGCCCTGGTCGGCCTGACGTTATCCCCCGTTCCTGGTTTCGGGTACCTGCGCAATGCGGGACCCCGCGGCTGAAAAGGGAGCGGGTGAAACCGCGCTGTTATCGGCACCGTCCATACCTTTAACCGCCCCTTCGCGGGGCTGGGCTTGCCCGTGCCCTGCCCTCCCCTCCAGGGAAGAGGGGCAGGTTTGCACTTCAAGGGGGTCTCCCCGGCCGCGCAGACACGCCGGAGCCAGAGGCTGTAGACATTTGCCGTACGTGTGAATTTTACTCCTAGCTGGCAGTTGTTATCTCTGCTCGATTCCCACTTTGATGTAGGTTCACACTTGCAAACGAGACCGACCGGGACGGAAGAGCCCGTATAAGAGCGGAGAGAGCCCGGCGCTCCCCCAGCCCCTCTTCGCCATGAACCAGGCCCAACTCCCTGTGGCAGAGACCAAGCCTCACGGGATCAGGCCCCACATCTGCTGCGCGCCCCCTCCCCGAGCCCCCACCTCCCTCGGCGGTCCCTCCCTCCTGGTCAGAGCCGAGCCCCGACGCGGGGGGGCACGACCGAGCCAGCCCGCTGACAAGGAGCCCTGCGCAGTGAAGCGGGACCGAGTCGGTCCCCTGGAACCCACCGACCCGTACCCGTCGGAGTCAGGTAGCAATAAGACGAGGGGTAACGGTTTTAAACTGAAAGAGGGGAGATTTAGACTATATCGTAGGAACAAATGCTTTTCTGTGAGGGTGGTGAGACCCTGGCCCAGGCTGCCCAGAGAAGCTGTGGCTGCCCCATCCCTGGAGGCTGGAGACCAGGCTGGATGGGGTTTGGAGCAGCCTGGGCTGGTGGGAGGTGTCCCTACCCGGGGCAGGGGATGGGACTGGATTATCTTCAATGTCCCTTCCAACCCGAACCATGAGATGGGTGAGGAGGGGACAGGAAGAGAGAAAAGGGGAGCGGGTGTGGGAGCACGCGCACGGGACTTCAATTCCCGTCGGTTCAACGGCCCGACAGGACAAGGGAAGGCGGAGGCACCCCCCCAGCCGGGGGAAGAGGCCTCACCGCCGCCCCTTCCCTCCAACTCTGCAGCCCTCGACGGCGGGTGGCTGAGCGCCGACGAGTCCTCGGGCTACGAGAGCGAGAGCGCCGTCGGGGAGCGCGCCGTGGTGGCGGGCGGGACTCTCGGGCGGCAGCGGCGGGCGAGGACCGCCTTCACCTCGGAGCAGGTCTGCCGGCTGGAGAAGACCTTCCAGCGCCAGAAGTACCTGGGGGCTTCGGAGCGGAGGAAGCTGGCGGCTGCCTTGCAGCTCTCGGACATGCAGGTGCGTCCCGGAGGAAGCGAACCCTTCCCGGCCCCGTCGGGCAGGGGCAGCCAGGGTCGGCATCGGCCTTCCCTGCCCTGAGCAGACGTATCTGGGTTTAACAGTGGCTATGGGCAGGGCAGGGGGATCCCTTAGGGATTATCGAGTTTTACTCGGGGAACTTGGGGCACTTTCTATCGGGTAGGTCTCAAGGTTTATTTCTTAATGAGGTAAACTGTCCTTGATGTACAGTGATCAGCGCAGACCTTGCAAAGCTTATGTATGGTCTTAAAGACTCAGAATGATTACTCTAAGTCTCTAAAAAAGGATACTATTCCCCTCTACACCCCCCCACACCCTCTGCCTTCAGTTAACTAGAGCATCAGTCCAACTCTGTCAATTCAAGTGGAGCAAAATGGCAAAGGCAGAAGAGATACAGCTGTTAATAATCTGCACATGATTTTTAAGCAAAGTTCCTCATTTGTCTCCTCCATCCCCACCCTATTCCTTTTGCTGCTCAGATCAAGACCTGGTTCCAGAACAGGAGGATGAAACTGAAGAGGCAGATACAAGACCACCAGCACAGACTTGTGTCTCCTGCTCCACTCTACACCTACCCCCCGGGGACCCTGCCAGCCCTGTTTCAGGATGGTCTCCACTACCCCTTTGCTCCACAGCACCAGAGACTCCTGCCCTTTACACCAGTGCCTGCTGTGCAGCTCAGCCTCTCCTTTCCCAGATATGATGGATCACAAAGTGGCTACTGCTTTATGGGAAGTGAGCTGCCATACTGCCATCAGCGCTTTCTTCCTCATCCTTCTCTCCATCCAGTTGTTCAGAACACAATGGACAAACAATGCCACCCTGTGTATGCATTGTAGGAGGGGAAGAAAAAGGGTGCAAAGGGGGAAAGTGTTGGATGCTGCAATGTATGATTTTGTGCTCAGAATCTCTTGTCTGATTTGGAAGAGCATATGTTTATTACGTTAACTTAAATGTTAAAAGGAATAATTTTATATTTTTACTAATTAATATTAACAACAATTGGATGTGATGCCACTTTTTTATTTGTTTGTTTGATAGGCTATGATATTATTTTTAAATACTGGTAGTCTACCAGCTTCATTCAAAAGTTGAATGAAAAGGAACTGGAGGGAGAAAAGTGATAGTGGAAACTTGCTTTTGACAGATTTCCCATGGTGTAGGAAGAATATTTAGTCTGAAATGGGCATGTTAAGAAACTGGGTTTTATTTCACACCTCCAGTTTTCCATACATCTGAACAGAGCTGCCATACTACCAGCTCTATAAAGGTTGCACTTGTACAGAGTAGAAGGTCATGCTCACCTGAACTATGGTTTTGGGCAATGAGGAAGTATTTAGATGTTTTAATGTATCTTTCCTGACTTTCCTACACTGATGCTAAGGTATATTCTCTGTGTCACTGAGTGTGTTTGGGAGCCTAGACATTAACAGTTGCATTGCACTGTGCTTTTGGCTGAGTGCATCCTCCAGGAGAAAGGATAAACCGTTGGTGAGTTTATCTTCTGAACATTAATCTATTTATTGCTTTGCATTTCTAGTTCCATCATCTACCTGAAATCATCAGCTGTGTCAGTCATAAATGTTAATTAAATTGGTATGTCTTTTAACAGAAACTGAAGAGTTCAAGCATTCAGTACAGAATTTCAAAGTTTTACAGTTACTGGAAAAAATACAAAAAAATACACACTGGTTCATTGCTGTATCATTTAAATGGGATTTTAATCTGCAAGTTTGGCCTTTGATTCACTACTAAGTGTCCATGATACTTTTGCATATTTTGAACCTCTTTTTTAGTAAACGTAATCCTTTAGAAGAAATATTTAAAGGGACTAGCTCAAGCTTTTGCTTTAGCAATTCTGAGATTTGTTGGCTGGGATCAGTTTTCACTCTTCCTGAAAGAACTTGTTAAGACTTCTTATTTCTTGACCTTTTAGACTTCAGTGAAGTTTCTTTAATTCATCTGCAAGGTCTTCTAAATGCATTAGAAATAGATTGACACATTGTAGTCTAAATTTCCCCACTCCACATTCCAATGCCGTGAGGACTCAAGAGTTTTGATTCAATAGTCATGGAGTTTTTCACTTGTGAAAGGACAGCTTGGAAGGGGAAAAGGGAATTTTCTCCAGTTATGCTGTTGCAACCCAGATACAGTCTTAACTCCAAAGAGGATGCAGATTGACATGTTGGAAGCAAACCTGCTGGTCGTTAGGGGAACCGAGGTGTGGAATTACAGGCTGATTGTTCATTAATAGTTATGCTGCATCTTCACAGAATCATCATGGCTGGAAAGGACCTCTGAGATCGAGTCCAACCACACACACACCACAACCCCCTACAATCTTTGTCACTAGAGCATGCCCTGAAGTACCCCATCTACATGTTTCTGAAATCCCTCCAGGGATGGTGACTCCACCACCTCCCTGGGCAGGCTGTTCCAGGGCCTGACCACTCCTGCAATAAAGTCATTCTTCCTAAAATCTAACCTGAACCTCCCCTGCCCCAACACTTCAGACCATTTCCTCTGGTCCTGTCATTACTCCCTTGGGAGAAGAGGCCAACACCCACCTCTCTACACCCTCCTCTCAGGTAGTTGTAAGAGGGTAATGCAGTTTCCCTTCAGCCTCCTCTTCTCCAAATTCCCTCAGCCTCTCCTCACAGGACTTGTTCTCTAGACCCATCACCAGACACCCTTCCCTGTGTTGTATACTTCTGAGTTCAAAGTATCTGAGAAATGCACATGTTCCTTCAGCTGCATCTCTGAGCAGTGCAGTCCTGGTTTGGCACTGATGTGTGTAGTGGGGGAAATTCCTTCAATGTCTCCCACCCTCCACTCAGATAGGAAAGGTAAGGGTGCTTGTGAGCAGGTTCAGAGACAACCTCACTATGGCATGCTCAGGGATTTATTTTTTCATCAGAACTTATAATGACAGGAGCAATGCTCATAAAGTCTTATGAGCAATCCCTACACGGAAGGCAGTGTTTGTTTGGTTTTTATTTCTCTTGACAATTGCAAAGTAGTGTAACTGTCACCTGGCAAGCAGGCTGGGGTGGGAAGATGTAAGTCACACCTACAATTGCTTTATATTGATGCAAGATCTTTTGTTTCTCATTCTTCCCTAAAGGCTTGGCTTTGCCACTTTTATAAAGCTTGCTTTGGCCTTTTAGGAACAGCCCTGAGTGTTCCTGATAGCAAGAGTAATAGAATCCTGCAGTTTAAAATTAGTGAGACTGACAAGTTACAGCTGAAACTTCAGAAGTAAAAACGGAAACATTTTCATGTTGAGTGTCCCAGGAGACCTGAACATGTGAATAAATCTAATGTTTTCTTCAGCAGATTTAAATTGCATGTTTGTTTGACATTAGCGTCAAAATACATGCTTGCCAATTAATTCCTTACCCCTCTTTAAATGCATAATGGAGTATCTACATCAACAAACAGGGGAGGCCACTTTAGGAATGGTGCAGAACACACACGAAAGATAATCCGGGGCAACTTGTTCACTTTCACTCATAGGGCTGCCAGCTTCGGTACCATTTTCGTTGTGACATGTTTGCTGTAGTTCACAATTATTTCCCTAAAAACCCACTCTCAAACAGAATGATCAAAGTTTTTAACACTGTTAAACACTATTACATAATATAATTACTATGTCAATTGAAACGTATGGAGCACTGTCCTTTTCAGTGGGGATCACCATATGATTATAAGTTGTTTTCTGAAAACAAACTTTTGGCTAGGAAAATTTGTATAGAAGTTTCAATACAGCACAGTGAAGACTGTAGAATAAAGGATGTTTCAAGTCTTCCACTTCCATCTTCAGTATTACTTCTCTAACACAGGCACATTCTTTTCTTGCTTAACATAAACTATAAAATTTGATTAAAAAATGAAAAATTAATCATTAACCTATTTAATATAACAAAATAAGTTAAATGACTACTCTTAGAGATATTTGGTAGGCCTTGTTTAGATTACAGATAGTCTTTGGTGTTTTTAACAGGAAGGAAGGTGTGGCTGGAACCTCAGTCTTTTACGGTCTTCAGGTAGAGCCATTGCTGGAATTACAGAAGAGTAAGAAGATATTCCTGGGCTGGGAGGCGATAGCAAAACTGGTCTTGGCAAAACTGGCTGAAAGGACTGAGCGGGAACAGAAGGCAACAACAAGGCAGGGCTTGGCATAGCTGGGTGAAGGGAAGCAGCAGAGGTAGCAGAGACGTTGTTGTCCATCTGAGAAAAACTGGAGGCAGCAATATCTGGGTAACATTGATAAGGCAGAAATAAGCCTGAGAAAAGAGCTTCCACCCTGGCATCTTGAGTCTGACGTTTAAACTTCATGCGACGATTCTGAAACCAGGTTTTTATCTGAGGATAAGAAAAGAAAGAAATCAAGAACCAACCCACTTGTCCCTTTTCCATATAGTACATCCTGTACATCCATAGTCACTTACTATCCAAGTAACAAAATGTATTAACAGTTACAAGATTTGGGGCTAATAACAGTGATCCATATTCAGGGTTGAGTAATTGTCTGGCAACTCTAACAACAGACTCTACCAACCCAGTGATGCAGGGGAAGCCAATTGCTCCCATCTGACTTGGGCCAGGACGGTAATTGAAGCCTGGTGCAGTGGGATTAAAGGGCCTGGGTAGGGCTAGTTCTACTCTGAGAGAAATCTGCAATACTACCAAGTATGTACGTAATTTTAAGGAAGAATTAGCCTGAAAATGGATATTCCACTGATTGTGCAACTATTTTATCTCCGGTGACTTTTCACATTTTAAGTTTATATTCTCCGCTTTCCATTTCCGTCTTGTCTCCAGTTCAACACGAACCTGCCGAGACAGTCGAGCTGTGCCAGCTGAAGCAGAGGCGTGAGCTTGCTTTAAGCTCATTCTCCGCCAGAGGGGTGAGGGTTCTGTCACTGTCCCCGTCCCCCCACGATCATGAGGTGTCTTTGAAGGCGAACAAGGGCGGCGGGCGCCTCTCCCCTCACCCCCGGGAGGGATGCCGAGGCCCACCTGCCCCCTGGGGCGGAGGGAAGAGGCGGCGCCGCGCTCACCTGGCTCTGGGAGAGGCTCAGGGCGGCGGCGCTTCTCGCTGGCGCCGATGTAGCGCTGATGGTGGAAGCTCCGCTCCAGCTCCTGCAGCTGCGCGGCCGAGAATTTGGTGCGGGGCCGTCCGGGCACGGCAGGGCCGCTACGCGGCTCCGCTTCGTGCCTGGGGCTGCTGCGGTCCGCGGCCTCCCGGTGCCGGTGCGCGGCTGCGGCAACAAGACGGGAGCGTCGCGGGGATGGCGCCTGCGGGCGGGGAGCGGGGCCGGCGGGCGGCGGTGGCGGCCTGGTCCCTGCTGCGGCTGCTCTGGGCCAGCCGCTCCACCGAGAAGGGCCCCTTCTCCATGGCTGCCGGCTCCGCTGGCGCTGCCGACGCTCCCCGCTCACTGAGGCCGCCCCGGCTTTGGGGGAGCAATCATTTAAAGCGCCTTTTGCGACGTGGTTTGAAAAGGCTGCAAAAGCATCAAATGAGGCCGAGGACAAAGCACCCCATTGAGAGGCCTTTTAATCTTCCCTTTCAGGTGATTGTTACATCCGCCTAATCTCCGAAGGCGGCAGTTAGCAGGTCTCAAGGCTACCTGACCTGGCGCCAAGTTCAGCTCTGAGTCGCCTCTTGACCACATAATTGCATCACGGCCTGCACTTTTTATGCTGCCCATGCTGGCCTCGACTCCTTAATTATGCCCTCATTTTCAGTCTTATCTCCTGGTATAAAGGGTAAGGATGCAGAAGAGGCTGGTAACAAAGGAAGATAGAAAGAGGTCTCTTTTATGAGACTTAACCCCAAACGTGGAGCTGCTCTTTCTTAACCCCAAACGTGGAGCTGCTCTTTCCTGTTTGATGCAAGGCTTAGAAGAATCCTGTTGCCTTTCTACTAGCAAAGGAGAGTGATTCGAGGTAGGAGTGAGCCCTTGAGCTTGTAAACAGGTAAAAAGCATGGAGAAACACTGATACTAGTATCTTCCCAATATGCCTATAAGTAATACACTGCTCTTTATCAAGTCAAGGTGGGTTGGTATTGTTTGAACTAGGAGTTGGTTGGAAACGCAGGGTTAAATGTTTTTAACTGCTGTCCATGAGGCAGGACGCTACAGCTACGACTTTCATCTTCCTCTGAAGTGTGAGGTACAGTTGTTGACTTCATCTTACATGGTATCAGAGATTTAAAGAAATCTTCAACGAGAAAAGGTTTGAAACTAGATCATGGTAAGGCTACCACAGCAGTTTGTTAGGTCCTCTGTAGAAACTAGAGTGGGGAGTTTTGAGTTATTTAATAGGTAGTAGAATGAGTTAATTCTTGTGCATTTATTTAAGAATAAAGTTAAGCAATGAGCAGTTATGTTTCAGGGTATTGGACAGGATGACAAACACTGAAAAAATTCTTATCAGTTCATGTCTTAAAAAACCATTATCTCCTTTTCCAAGAAAGAGATGTGTGTGTTTCAAAGTAAACAGTTCTGGTGTTCTTATAAAGTAGATCAAAGGAGAGGTGCTTAAACTGTGTTCAGAGGCAGTCTGTTCAGGGATGATTCAGATAAGGGTGAGAAAAGAACCACTTTTACGGTCTGAAGCAAGTCCTTATCCTCTGCAAACACAGGCTAACACATTTACAGGTTGTTTCAGTAAACAGTCACTACTACTTGTGTTTATACAGTCAGAGATAATGAACTGGCTTTCTCGCAGAGCTGAACGTGTTTGAGAAAACATGTTAATTCTTAGACTTCAAAGTACTTCAAGTCACTTTTTCTGAACAGCTATGTATAAATGTGGTGAGATAGCAAAAGTCAGGTAACACTACCCTTCTAGCTCTTTTACCCCTCAGGTCTTTTCTGTTTTCTCAGGCAGGAATATTATTTTCTCCCACAAAATGTAATGGGATTTGCATGCTCTTTTGTTAATTCTGCCAAAGTACATAAGTAAGAGATTTTTAGACGCTGATGTTGAATATTCTTCATATATACATCTGCAGCTTTTAAAAAAAATCTTCTGTTCTCCTTTTAAGAACGAGAAAACATTTCTCGAATATTCATCTGGGCAGGCTGGGTTTTTTATCAGTATGAAACCTCTAGGTTGTGACTACTTATGCTTCAAAGGGAAGAAATGACTGCATAGCGACACGTTCTAGTGACAAGCTTATCTGAACAGACTAACAGCGGTGGCAGCTGCATTGTCTTCATCTGTTTCTAAAGCCACCCGCAGCAATCTATAGATTTTAAAAACAATTAAGATCTAAGTTAGAAGTTACAGCTTTTCTTTTTAGTGAAAAAAAAAAAGAAAAAAAGAAAAACCCAAACAAACAAACCACCAAAAAACCAAACGCCAAACCAAAACCCACAGAGAAATCAGAAGGTTCTTTTGCTACATTCACCGGATGAAATCCATCTTAAAAACAACCCGCCACAAAACACACGCGCCCCCTGCCATCGCCCCGACCCGGGAAGGAGACTGTGACGAAGTGATCTGCTTTGGTGGCGATGGAGAAGTACAGTCCTGAAGCCTTAGTGTAACCTTATGGGAAACAATTACTAGGAAATAACTCAATGTTCAGGACGACTTGTCTGAAGTGGAATGTTACGTGTACATAGAGATATGTATTAGTTAGCTTGATCCCTATTCCTACGAACTTACAAATTAGTCGCGCAAAAAATAAAGTTTGATGGGAAAAATAAGAAAGTCCTAGACGATTTCTGAAATAGGTCGTTGTAATGTTATAACAGACGGTTACAGGTACCGCCTAATCAGAAGAATCAATAAGGCTTTATTTATTTATTACATTATTGCTTCTTGTTTTGAATTAGTATTATGCTTATTTTAGGAGATGAACAAACGTTTTTTAGTAGCATAAGGATTGACACTATGATGGCAGTTTTTAAATTTATATTTCAGTGTTAATGAAACTTGTGGGTTTGTGTTTTCTTTTGGTGTTTTTTTGTTTGGTTTTTGGGCTTTTTTTTTTGGTTGGTTTCTAAATCCTTTAATCCTTTATCAATTGGAATATTCGATTTTATGGCTTTGGAAGCTAATATAATATTTTCTGTAGCAGAGCAGTCTTTCAGACTCATGCTTTTCTACTTCCCCCCCCCCCCCGGGACTAAATCACCTAAAAGAGTTTTTCTAGAATTTCTTTTTGCATCCTCTGAAGTAGTTTGGATTTGCAGATTTGAAATTGTACTTGGGAGACTAAGAGTACTGGATTTCCGTATTGCCTGTCTCCTGAAAAATCAAGTACTTTTTAAAAGGACGGTGGTGGGGAATCTCCTTTCCTTTATCTGCTNCTATAAAAGTTGTGTAGTGTTCCCCTACGTTAGAAACTCAATATGCATTTTATGGGATTTTAAAATTTATTATTTTTAAGGCTTTTAGTATTACTTAACGTGATTGTTTTTCTGCAAGATCTTTCTGTCGTGTTTCCTGTAGTTGATATTTAAACTTTAGTGGTTTAGGGTTTTTTTGGTGTGTGTGTAGGGGGAGGTATCATAATGTAATATTTATGTTATGTTCTTAATTTTCACTTTTTCACTTAATTTTTGCGAGACCATGAGCTCCTGCTACGTTGGAACAAAAGGCGAATTACATTTTTAAACGCTAATAGTAATGGGTCGAGTCTTACTGTGATAATTTACCTAAAATACAGAACAAAGGACTTTGATGGAGTGATTGTAATCCTATAAGCGACCGTCATATGAGAGCAATTACAATTTAAAGGGTAATCTTCGTGCATTTCTGGTTAGCAATTAACAATTGGCAGGTTCTGTGAAAAAACATTTATCCCTTCTTCCAATGATTATTAGCACTTGCTATGAATATATAGACTACAAACACTATAATGGCCAGATTTTTGCATGTAAAAAGTAAGTTGGAGGAGTGTTGTGGATGTGTAACTGACTCATGTTTTACTGCTGCTTTTAATGATGGCCTTTCTTGATCTACATCTCAGTGAAAATGTTTAGTATCATCGAGAGCTATGTTTTCTTCCTAAGTAAGTCTCTTGTTGAAATAGCTGGATGGAGTGTCTCCTAATAATATTTTTTTAGTAATTGCATCAGTTTTGAAGATCACGTCCTGCAGAACAAAAGTTATTCTTGGGGTGTTGCTTTGATTATGGAAAATATTGACGTCAGAAGCTGTACTAGAATCTGTTAGTTATACTGGCAGTGTCTAAGCAGTCAAAACCATTGCCTAACAGCTCTCTGCTCTTGAAGGGGGTAGTTTTACTGCTCCCCCCCTCTGCTTCTTTCTAGGCATGTTTTTCCCCTCATGCTCTGGGTTTAGGTAACCCTATGAGGAGGTCCATTCAGGTTTTTAATCTAGCAAGAAACCAACAGGAAAGAAAGAAAAGCAAAGGACTTTTTAACAGCTCGGACGATCTCTGTAACTGGCACAGAGGAGCACTTGGTGCATGCAAAGGAAGAGGATGAAGCAGCGTGATTCCTTTCAGTAGTGAGTAGCTTTGTCGCTTTATGTAAATGAATGCTGGAGTCTTTACAGGCGGTGGAATGACCCGCTTTCCCCAAGCCTAAGGTAAATTACATCAGCAGACACATGTGTACCTCACTAGTAAATAAATAATGGTTTTTAAATATGACTTTTACTTTCATGGCTTCCTCTTTGCCAGCTTCTCTAGATGCTCAGATTAGATTAGTTGGACCCTATAATATTGTCCTCTGCTCCTTGTTCCAGTACTTTATGGAATTCAATGTCGCTCGCTTGCACAGGTACAAGGCTCTTACGATGGCGCTGAGTTGCGTCACCTACTGGCACGTTGCAGTCCTGAAAGAAGAGAATCTCTTTAACGGGCTAAAAGCGTGCGCTTCCATTCCTTTTAAGTGCAATAGCTGAGTAACAGCTTAATTTTAATACGCGTTGTGCTCCAGTTAAGGGCTAGTCTATTACTGCTGTCGGGCTCTCTCTGATAGTGGGTAATGATTTCCTTCCTTAAAGGGTATCACACGGTAATGGAAAAATACATTTAGTGCAAAACCTGTTTAGAATCAAAATTAACACAGTGCTCAATCTTAATTTAACCCCTTGACACATTACAAGACAAAAAAAA